>CAMTDV010000004.1:80755125-81048022 GCA_947069175.1 Scalesia atractyloides | reverse complement strand
TAATATTATATTAACAACGATTTTTTTTACGAAGGACATAAAAGTAATTATTTATGAGTAAACATATAATAAAAAAAGTTAAAAGGTTACATAAATTTATGTGATAGTGACTTAGTGTGAAAGGAACCTAAGATCCAAGCGGAAGAAATCATACAAGCCCAAGATTCACCAAATTTTTTAAACTTTTTTTGTATATAAACTATTTTCCAAAAATATATATGCTTTTTTAACCCTTTTAATTTTATTTAAGTTTCTATCAAAATATTTGAAGTATGCTTAAAGTTTTACTTTCTGTTTTGCATACTTAAAAATCATCGTGTGTTTATTTATTTTTCTACGTATTTTAAATCAACCCTTTGGTATGAATCACATTAGTTTACAAAAGTGAGAGTATTTTCTTTTCTGTTAAAACTAGAATACATGTTTTAATAAAAACATTTGTGAATTTGCTCCTTTTATAAAATATTCAGCGAGGCAACTCGTGTGAGGGCAGTACGGTTTTCGGAGGAACACCGTAACCAAGTCTGACCAACTCAGCACGGGTCCGGTTAAGACAACGTAGTATGGGCAGATCTTGTCTAGAGCCGCCGATTAGGCAGTGTGACATTAGGTCACTCAAAAAGAAAGTCACCGTTAAAAAAAAACCTAAAAATATTTTCAATATCTTTTAAGATAAAAGATTAAATAGGAAGTATGATTACTAATAAGGGGGAGACATGTGACAAAATTGAAAAAACATAAGGAGTATACTTAACTTCTAATGTTTAGTATGTTAAGCCCATTTGTAAAATAATCTTACTCTAGCTTTATACTTCTAGTTTTTTACTGCGTTCTAATATGATACAGTTATTAAAAAAGTTTAGTTTAAGTAATTGATGCACAAGTGTAATCCCCCTTCAAACGATCCTGTTGAGTCTCCCAGAGAACGAATCGATGGTATCCCATCGTTCATTCTTAACGCCTTGAAACCGGCTGTAGAAGTGCGAGTCTTGTTTTTCGTACTTTGTTGACACCCAAGTGCCTAACCGTAATTGCTACCCATACTTTTGTTGCCTTCGAGTATTGAAAGACTTCTAGTACTAGATCTACTTGGTAATGTCTCATAAAGATTGGCGATGGCCTATGGCTATATTATTCGTTTTCGGGTCTACCTCTTTTTCTGCTATCAGTTTATTGCGTCCCAATTTACATGGACGTTAAAATTTGGTTTAATTTTATGCGTGCATATATCATAATTTGTTGAGTTTAATATGCAACATTGAGATAATAGTGAATTGTATTCTTTAGTTTGAACAGTCAAGTTTGTGTGTCTTTCTATTATGACGATTAGTCATGTAATTGGTCTGTTAATAGCTGAAGATTATAAAATAAATAATTATTATTAAATACTCATATTACATAAATAAAATGGTTTAAAAGCTATAATATGCTGTTTAGTTTTTTGGATTCAATAGAATTAGAACATGACTTTTGTTTATAACATGTTTGATTCATTAGATTTCATGGGTATCGTAACCGTCATTTTTGACACCACGTCACTATTCTGATTGTTGTTGACGTGACTGTCACAGAACGTTGCACACCCCCTTTTCTTGCCCTCACACACCATATAGTCTAATTCTGTCTGTGAGACACCAATGAATTCTTACCTACTGTACCTTTTCAAATGGACTAAAACATATGTAAGTTTCAAAAAATTTTATTAAAAAATATACTAATAAAAAGAAAAGGTTTATGGATAAAAAAATATACTATTTTAAATAAGCTTTCTATTACCAGCCGTGTTAGTGGTCAATTATTAAGATCAGTTTCAAAATCGTATACTGTCATAAATAATTAAAAGTAGGAAATTGTTTTGATACATGTAATTTAATGTTTTGTTTGAATGTCATAAATAATTAAAAGTAGAAATTGTTTTTGATACATGTAATTACTTTAATGTTTAGTTTGGATTTGAATTTGAATTTAAAATGTTAAAAAACCATGAAGTATAGATAATACATAAAGTTCAACCGGTCTTTTAAGTGTATGAAATTACGAAGTATAAATTAGGAGTGCGTATGGGTTGATTTAGATCGGTTTTGCTTTAATACCATAATCGGTTAATGAAAAACCATAACGATAATCGATCAGTTATAACGGTTATGGTTAATCGGTTTTGATCGTTATAGCGGTCGGTTATGAGTCGATTAATCGTGAATTTAGGCCAAACTAAAATTAGCTAGAAAACATAGTTTGGCATTATTTGGGCTAAAAAGTTTGGGGTTAATTTCCTTCTTCCTACGGTATAAATTGTTATTACACATTTGTATATGTTACATAGGTTTAATATACATATAATCCATAACAGTATTACAGACTAACGATGACTCTATTAACATGTGGGTCGATTTGGTTATGGAACAATGGAAAACCATAACCGACCTATGTATATCGGTTTTCAGAAAATCAGTAAACGACCCATCGGTTTTCTATTCGTTTTTTTTATTTTTTTCGGTCAATTCGGTTTTATGCATACCCCTAATATAAATAATAGTAAATTAAGTATCTCAATTATAAATTGGAAATTTATCCAAGAATCTTAATGCAAGTTACTATTTCAGTTTTGTTTGATACTCATTGATTTAACATTCATACCATCATACATCTCAATGTATTTCAATCTCAACATTTAAAGAAGTTGAGCTGTGTCTCACTTCTACATAGACTAACCTCTCCATCATAACAAACGAGAGAGGTACTGTCATCATTCAAACATGTATACTATCAGAATTAAGACTCAAGCATTGGTTGTTGTGTTTATTTATGTTCTAGAGTCACATTCATAGAACCAATCATAACTTACTGATAAAACCAATGAAAATTTGACAAGAATATGGTGGATACGCCGCTGGTACTTCCTATATGTAAGTATTATTGTCAAAGGATCAGAGGCATTGTCAGGCGGTTATGAGAAGTTCCATGTAGGATTTAGTAATGTCTTGGTTGAAGTTTGTTTTATACTCGCTGATTTAGCATTCATATCATCTCATCATTTAAAGAAATTGGATTGTGTCACCATTCAAACATGTATACTATCAGAATTAGGACTCAGACATTGGTTGTTGTGATTATTTATGTTATAGAGTCACATTCATAGAACCAATCATAACTTACTGATAAAACCAATGAAAATTTGACAAGAATATGGTGGATACGCCGCTGGTACTTCCTATATATAAGTATTCTTGCCAAAGGATCAGAGGCATTGTCAGGCGGTCATGAGAAGTTCAGAGTCATTTATCTGAACAATTCAGATTATAGTCTTAACCATTCAGACTCAGTATAATGCATAACCATTTAGAGGTGATTATCTGAACCATTCAGAAATATGCTCGCGAAACAAA
This sequence comes from Scalesia atractyloides, assembly GCA_947069175.1. Taxonomy (NCBI): domain Eukaryota; kingdom Viridiplantae; phylum Streptophyta; class Magnoliopsida; order Asterales; family Asteraceae; genus Scalesia; species Scalesia atractyloides. The sequence continues at coordinate 81,044,636 of CAMTDV010000004.1, read as the reverse complement.
CAATCTAAACCATTAAGTGCTGAACCAGTAAAAGGTCTGAACCATTAAGAGATAAGCAAACAACCCCTAAAATAAAAAAAATCGCTTATGGCAAGTGTATGGCACCTCCAATGTTTTATGGCTAATAAGTAGTTTTTAAATTTTTTGACAAAACGGAATTTGATTAATCAGGGCAATACCCTTGAATATCCCTTCCCCTTTATAAATCTTTTTTTAAACAACAAATTTGTTTTATTTCTGTCGTCTATGAGACTTGAACCTAAGACCTCTCCTCCCAAAGTGTTTAAGACTTTGTCGTTCCCCCTTATACATCTAGAGTGTCTCTGCATAATTTAATAAAAAAAATGATAATTGAGGTAGTAGGCTAGTAACATTATAAGGGCCTCCGTAACTTAATGTTAACTTTATAAACATTTATTATAACAACGTACAAGTGAAAACTAGATAAAATTAACGGCCTCAGCAATTGACATTTAATATTGTTTTAAATGATATGACTTATATAGTGAAAACTAGATAAAATTAATGGCCTCACTAATTGACATTCAATATTGTTTAAATAAATGATATGATTTATATGATCATATCATATGAATATGATATACTGTAACGTACTCAAGATCATTATCTCTGTAACATATTCACGCATATATAAAAATGTAAAATTTATTTTGAGCCTCTTTATGTTTTTGATTACTAAATGTTTACCAGGTAAAAACAAATAAGCCTCTTATCTTTAATTAACCTTTTAATATATGTTTCATACATATTTAAAATTTTAATAATTTTCCACATTTAAAAAAACATGTTTCATATATATTTAAGTTTTAATAATTTTCCACATTTTTCCAAATTAAATTACATTTGATCAAAACCAAACACAATCAACAGAAAATCATCAAAACACTCAAAGCTAACCAAAATTTTCAAACATGTTATTTTGCAGACATCTAAAATAGTAAGGTTAGCCGACGCTTTGCTAATCGTTTCAGCCAATAGTATAACTAAATCGTAACCGTGTTAAACGAGAAAGTTGATTTTTATTAACGGTCAAGTTTTCACAAGTATTTTCGAAAACTTTCAACATTTAGGTGATTTATCTAATTTCACCATTTAGGTGATTTATCAAAATATCTAACTCTCTAAAGTCTATCTCAGGGCCGGAGGATAATGGACGCCCGAGGTGCCTTGACCACCATCAGTTTTTCGTGTATAATGTTAATTTTATTAAAAGTTTCTAAAAATGTATTTCTTTTATGTTTCTTTTGGTGTAAAATATTAGATTTTTAAGAGTTCAGTCTCCACCGATTTGAACTTTTAGAGTTCAGTCTTTATCGAATTTCCGTTCAACCTCCGCACGCACAAGTCTACATAAAGATATGGGCAAATAATTCAAATCTAACTTAGGCCTGTAAACGAACCGAACGAACACGAACATCGGCATGTTCGTGTTCGTTCTTTTAACTTTAACCGAACACGAACATATAATCGAACACATTTTTTTGTTCGTGTTCGTTCATTAAGAAATTGGTCATGTTCGTGTTCGTTTATGTTCGTTCGTTTAAAGCCTAAACGAACTGTTCACGAACATAAACAAACACAAACGAAAAAAGTTTAAATGAACATAGTTGAATAAATATAAATTAACATGACTAAATAAATATAAACGAACGCAAATGAACGTAATTAACAAATATAAACAAACACAATTTTTAACATTAGTGAACACAAACAAAAATGTCTAATATGTTGCATTTCATACCAAAAACACCTCTAAATCAGGGCTCATAGATACTAAAATTAAGTAGTTTTTTTATATAAATATTAAGCAAGTGAAGAAAAAATTTACAATTTCATTTTTTATTATTGAAAACTCAATTACTAATTAGTTATATCTATATAAGTATTTAGAGAACCTAATATTTATATAATTATAACTATTTTACTAAAACATAAACGAACGTTTACGAACATAAATGAACGAACATAAACGAACGTTCACGAACATAAATGAACGAACACAAGTTGTGTTCATGTTCGTTTATTTAATTAGGCGAACACAATTTTTTGTTCGTGTTCGTTCATTTATTAAATAAACGAACATAAACGAACTTTCCGCCAAACAAATTCATAAACAATTCATGAACGTTCGGTTCGTTTGCATGTCTAATGTAACTCCTCTCTACAATCTAGATAAAGATATGGGGGCAAAAAACAAGTCAACCAGACGGCTTGCTCAGCAAGATTTGACGCTTGCGTCTTCCCAGTAATCCATATACCATTTACCCTCTCCTTGCCATTATATAACACCACCCAACAAACACTCCCCCACTCACGCCTCAAACAATTCCTTTCTTCACTCTCTCTCTCTAAAACCGCATCCACAAGTCAGTTATTTTTCCGATGTCGGGAAGAGGCCGTGGACGCGGCGGTCCTCCACCAGGCCGCGGCAGAGGCCGCGGCAGAGTTCAACAATCACCATCGGTTCTATCTCCTCAACAACAGTCCGGCAGAGGAAATGCCGGTCCGTCTGTTCTTGTTCCTGTTCCGTCAGTCTCACCGTCGTTGCCTAGTGTTGAGAATCTGTCAATAAGTTCACCCTCAGCGCCACCGTCACAGGCTCCGGCCGGTCCTAGGGTTACCGCTACAGGTTCAGGCTCGCAACAACCGGCAATGCAACAACGTCCGGTTGCACAGGCGACAACCGGTCACCAACAGCGGCTGATGCACCGCTGGTGCCGTCATCGTCGAAGAAGATAAGTGCGCCGGCGAGGAATGGTTTTGGAACGATCGGACGGAAATGTGTGATTAAGGCGAATCACTTTCTTGTGGATCTAGGTCAGAAGGATCCTCACCAGTATGATGTAAGGTTTCTGATTTCATTTTACTTTTTACTTTTTGTGACGCCTTTTCTGTTATTGTTGTTTCTGTGAGTGTGTTTATGGAATCAGTGTACATGTGTTTCAATTTTATGCATCCGTGGAGGAATCTGTGTATTGCTGTGATGTAGGTATTTTTTTTTTCTCATAAAGAGTAACATCAGACTCTGAATTCTAACTGGAGATCTGATTTGTTTATTTCTATGTGTTGATTTTATTGAAGTGCGTTAATGTGTAAATCGATTCTGCATTCAGTCATTTTTTGTTTCTTTTATTTCCTTTTTTTGCTTTATTCCGGCCAGGGTTTCCAGGAGTTTTCATGCTTAGCTTTTTGACTGGTTCAGGCTTTTAAGTAGGTAAATGTCACACTCACAACGTTTTTGTAAATTTTGTGGAAATTATTGTTATTATTATTATTATAATTTTTAATTTTATTTACTGTGTTATGTTTATACTGCTTGATTGCTTATGAGGCTATAATATTTTTAATTTTTAATGTATTGATAATGATTTACTTTGTGCTAATGTTATTTCAGGTTTGGAAATTACATTAATGTAAATTTTTTGTTGAAATTACGTTAATATAAAATTTTGTTGAACTTACATTTATGTAAAATTTTGTTGATTGAATTGCATTTTTTAATTTTATTTGCTGTGTTCTGTTTATAATGCCTAATTGCTTATGAGGTGATAATGCATTGATAATGATACTCTGTGCTAATGTTATTTCAGTTTTGGAAGTTATTTGCTGTGTTCTGTTTATAATGCTTAGCTTGTCAGGTGATAATGCATTGATAATAATACTCTGTGCTAATGTTATTTCAAGTTTGGTTTCAGGTATCTATTTCTCCTGAGGTTACATCAAAGACCAAATGCAGAGAAATTATGAAATTTCTTAGCTCTCTGTATCGGGCTTCCCACCTGGGAAATTTGCTATTAGCTTATGATGGAAAGAAGAGTGCGTTTGCTGCAGGTCCATTGCCCTTTGAGTCGAAAGAGTTCGCTGTTAAAATCACTGAGCAGGATGGGTATAATTTAATATTCATATATATAAATTATTGTTTTAAAAGCATTGTCTTATTTGTTGGTGTGTATTGTAGGCGGGAACGTGACTTCAGGGTTACAATCAAGTTTGCTGCCAAAAAAGATCTTCACTACCTGAAGCAGTTCTTGAGTGGCAGACAACACGATAGTCCTCAAGAAACAATTCAAGCTCTTGATGTGGTCTTACGGGAATCAGCGTCATCAGGGTAACACCTTTTTTCATTTCATTTCAGTGTTTGATGTGCCTTTGATCTATTTGTATAGTTAATTATACTTTTTAATGTGATTTTAATCATTTCATATGAGTTGAAACGTGCAGCCGTGAAGTAGTTTGATGATTGTTGCCCAATGTACTTTTGTTTCATTTTTTGGTTTAACTATTCTTTTTTGTGTGATATTAAGCATGTTGCATGGATGGTAGTTGTAAAGCACTTGGGCTATTATTGTTAAATGTGCTTCTGTTTCATGTTATAGTTAGCTCTACCTTTTCATATGAATTGCAATATTGAAGTAGTTGGGTGATCATTGTTTAATGTGCTTTTGTTTCATTTTATAGTTAATTATACCTTTCCAATGTGATTATAAACATATCGTATCGATTGCAGTCGTGAAGTAGTTGGGCGGTCGCTGTTTAGCGCCGAATTTGGCCAAGGTTCGCTTGGTGATGGCATCGAGTTTTGGAAGGGGTTTTATCAAAGTCTCAGACCAACCCAAATGGGTTTATCACTTAACATTGGTACGTTTCTACTTTTGTATTTCTGATAATTTTAGTAACTTTGCTTGTGTTGTTGGGAACATAATAGAAGTTTTAACTGATCTATTTGGAATTTTCTATTCTGCAGATATGTCGGCTAGGGCTTTCTATGAACCAAGCTTGGTCTCTGATTTTATTGGAAAATTTCTTAACAAAGATTTAGCCAGACCACTAACAGACCAAGAACGTATCAAGGTATTTACTTTCATTGAATTTTTTACTAACCTTATGCAGAGAATATGTTACTATATTATGTTTTACATATTGTTTTTTTTATATAAATTTTAGACAGCTAGAGTAGATTCATAGTTTGATTGTATGGTAATTGCAAATTTCAGGTGAAAAGAGCTCTTAGAGGTGTTAAAGTTGAGGTCCATCGCCAAAATTACATGAGGCGATACAAGGTTCAAGGACTAACTATCCAACCAATTAACCAGCTAACGTGAGTTGAGATATTAGTGTTATTAATTTGTCAAGTAATAAGTTACTTTTTTTTTGTTTTTCACTTTTTTGTCAATTTATATATCTTTTAGTAAGATATATTGTTATGTTCTTTTAGTTTTCCTGATGAAACCGGAGCTGTTATCTCGGTTATTCAGTACTTCCGTGATAGATACAATGTTCATCTTCGTTATCCTTTGCTTCCCGCAATTCAAGCAGGCACGGATGCCAAGCCCACATATTTGCCAACAGAGGTTTGCCAATACTAATATAGCGTGTTTATAATTATTGCTGACTTTAGTTTGTGTAACTATAGATTTGCTGGCTTGCTGGTGGTCAAAGATATGGACTGAAGCTCAATGAAAAGCAAGTTACTAATTTGCTAAGGGCCACATGTCAACGGCCAAGGGACCGGGAGGAAAGTATTATGAAGGTATGTTTTCCACGTATGATTTTTTTCTTCTAGTTTTATTATTTCAGTTCAAAATACTTATTATATTTGTTGGTTGGAGTTGTTTAGACTATGCGTGGTAACAAATACAATGAGGATGAACTTGTCAACAGAGATTTTGGCATGCGAGTGAGAGAACAACTCACTTCTATTGATGCACGCGTTCTTCCACCACCACCTGTAATTTCACACCTGTACCTGTTTTTATTCCGGTAGTGGATTTTATATTATATGCATTGATTTTGATCTACTTGTGTTTTTCAGCTCCAATATCATGGTTCTTCTGAAGTAAAACCACTAGTTGGTCAATGGAACATGATTGACTTGGTGAATTGCAATTCATTTTCCTTCTTTCATTCATTAGAGTAGGAATAGATTAATAATCTGTTCCTGACTTTTCCTCTTTTGTAGAAAATGATCAACGGTGGCACCATAAATTATTGGGCGATTGCCAACTTTTCAAGGCAACGAGAAGATGCAGTCATGCGTTTTTGTAGTGGACTTGTTCAGATGTGTCAGAACAAGGGGATCGTATGTATCTCTATATTTTTTAAAGTCACCATGCCAATACAAAAATCATTATTTAAACGATTATAATTTTTAGGTTTTCAATCCCCAACCTTTAATCCGAATGGTATCTACTGCGCCACACAATATCGAGAAAGCTTTAGCTGATATTAAGTCCCAGTGTGGTGCGCAACTAAAAAAAGTTGCACCGGACAGCCAACTGCAATTGCTGTTTGTGATTCTTCCGGAAGCTAAAGGAACCTACGGTAATTCAGTTTTATTAGCGGTTTCTACTCTATAACCCAAATTCACTATTTTTCAGTAATATTGATAAAACGTTTTCCCTAACTTCTTTCTCAGGAAGAATTAAACGAGTGTGTGAAACAGAACTTGGTATTGTATCTCAGTGCTGTAAGCCTACTCACGTACCGAAGCTTAGCAAGCAGTACTTTGAAAATGTTGCCATGAAGATAAACGTGAAGGTATTTAATTTGCTTTTAACAGTATTATCTTTCTGTTTGCCAACAAATATTATTATAACTTTTTTGAACTCTTATCAGGTAGGGGGAAGGAACAGTGTCTTGTCTGCGTCCCTCAATGGTCGACTTCCTTACGTAACTGATCGTCCGACCATAATCTTTGGAGCTGATGTCACCCATCCTTCACCAGGAGAGGATTCGGGCCCGTCCATTGCTGCTGTAAGTTTCCTTTCCTTCACTTTTATGTTCCTCATTCGGGTTTCTAAGAATATTTTTTAGAAGTTTGTTTTTTGTTTTTTTTTTACTTATAGGTGGTTGCTTCAATGGATTGGCCCCAAGTTACAAAATACAAAGCTTTGGTGTCTGCCCAACCACATAGGCGGGAGATTATTCAAGATCTGTACACCAAGAAGGGTGAAACCCATGGAGGTTTGATTAGGTAAGGTTTAACTGCTTTTATAGGGTGTTTGTTTGGATCTTAGATGGATTCTTATTGGTTTTTATTTTTTAACATCTAACTTGCGTTTCAGGGAGCTTTTGATATCCTTCAAGCGGTCAACTGGACATAAACCTCACCGTATTATTTTTTATAGGTATGGCAACTCATTTCTGTTATTTCCCTTTAAACGTACTCGTTAATTGCTTATTTCTAATTAATTCGCAGAGATGGAGTGAGCGAGGGACAATTCAATGAGGTTCTGCTAAATGAGATGGACAGTATCCGCAAGGTAGGTTTGTTGTGTTTCTTATCATGTTACTAGTTTTTAAATTATTTATATTTAATTCATGGTCTTGAAAACATGGTGGTTGTTTCTTCAGGCATGTGTTTCATTGGAGCCGAACTATATGCCACCTGTTACATTTATCGTGGTGCAAAAGAGGCATCATACTCGCTTCTTCCCTGATAAGCACGGTGATAGGAATTCTACTGACAAGAGTGGCAATATTCTTCCTGGTTTGTAATTTCTAGTGTTTTTTAATTAAATTCTACAATTTCTGGTTGGTAGTTTCTTCTAATTCCTTTTAATTGGATTGAATCTATTAGGGACTGTTGTCGATACAAAGATTTGCCACCCGACTGAATTTGATTTCTATCTCTGTAGCCATGCTGGCATTCAGGTGAACTGATTATTTATAATTCACTTAAACATGAATTTCATTTGTTTTCTATCGTTAAAATCTATAGATAATGGTGGCGACGCCTGATTTAGATTTTATAATTAAAATACTAAGTTGTATCTAATTTGATTTGTTGTTTTGCAGGGTACGAGTCGCCCAACACATTATCATGTGCTGTATGATGAGAACAAATTCACCGCAGACGGTTTGCAGACGCTGACTAACTCTCTCTGCTACACGTATTTCAACTACCAACCAACCTAATATTATTTTAGTTTTATTTTATATATTTCTTTGTTAATTTAACCCGGTTTATCTTTTCAACTTAACCTCAGGTATGCGAGGTGTACTCGATCCGTCTCTATTGGTATGCACTTTGTTTTTGTTTTCATGTTAATTTAACCCGTTATAAAAGTTTTGTACCATTACATAACACAAATCCGTGTTTTGTAGTTCCTCCTGCATACTATGCTCATTTGGCTGCCTTCCGAGCCCGTTCGTACATCGAAGGTGCAGACCTGTCCGACAGTGATTCACGTGGAGGGCGTGCAACTAGAGAGAGAGTAGCGGAAGTGAAGCCACTCCCGGTCATTCACGATAGTGTCAAGAGTGTGATGTTTTATTGCTGAGGTGGGGGTGTTTTAAAGTTGTAAACTCATGGGCATGGTATGATGGTTGACTTTTTGGTTATCTTAGAAGAAAAAAATCATTTTTTTACTTTAAAGATGTTTTATTTTGAAATAACTTGTTTTTAACAAAACCGATGTCAGAATGTAAAAAAAATGGGTATTTGGTATTTTGAAGAAGTTACATATTACAAGTTTTTTTAAAGACATTATATGATTAATTACAAAAACAAAATAAAGAAAAATTAATGACACATATGCCAATTTGAGGAGCGTTTGTCTACCTTAAATGTTTGCGATTTTGTCTAACTTAAATGTCAGCGAGGACGATATGTCAACTAACGGATCATTTAAAAGTCAATCAAGTTCCAAAATCTCTAAAAAAAACTAAATAACTTGGTACAAATAAATAAATAACCTCCTACCATTTAGACATTTGAATAACCTCCTACCATTTAGACATTCGAAATCACAATTTTTAGTGAATAGCCCCTTTCATTTTTATTAAAACTCAAATAGCTAGAGTTTTTTTTAAACGATCATTTGAGTCTTGTATTTTGTCAACGTATCTCTGTAATTTAATAAAAACATGTTTTTTTTTAAATTTGTTAATTGCTTAAAAACCTCTCACATACATCCTATTCTCCATCTTCATCTTACTTATAAACATTTATTTCGTTATTTTTTGCTCTTTCTTATACACTCACAACAAGTCTAGAGAGCAATGAATACTAAACTATCAAATATATCAAGTGACTACATATCTGAAGAGCAAAATAGAGAATATAGAGGTTTTTTTTAGCTCTTTTCTCTATAATTTATAGATAAAGAGCAAAAAATAGAGAAACGGATATGAGTGTAGTTTCGTTGATTTTGTATGTTTCTTAAAACCAACAAACAAAATCCCATAATAACAAATATGTCTATTTTAGGTTTTCTAATACTTGTTTTTTTAACCCTTTTGAAGGTCATATGTGTAGTACAAAATCTCATTAGTTACTAGGATATTGTGAATTCGTCAGCAGTTGGTTCTTGTGATGAATAAAATGTATACAAGCTTTTGAAATCCTCGTATTTTTTAAAAAATCAGCAGGTTTTATCCCTTTTGTTTTTTATATTTTTGGTTCCCTAGCGCCAGAAGTTATCCATTTTTTGATGAGGGTTCAACGGATCGTTCACAACAATTGTTCAACCCCAAGGGGGTAGAGGTTTGTGTTTGTAAGGTTAGGATTTGCAATTCAGAAAGGGTTGGCGGCGCAGCTTGTTGCCCGTCTACCTTCTGTTTTGATGTAACTTGGCAAGCTTTCTGATTTACATATATTTGTTGCCTAGAAAAAAAAAATAATAAAAAAAAAACTGAAAATGGCTATTTATTTATTGTCTAATATGGGGTTTTTAGTATATTGTCACATGTTCCATAAAAAAACCGTTTTATACGTCTTTTTTTTTAGCATGTGAAATGTCTTTTCAGTTTTACAAGTTGTCCTTTCATTTTACAAAATATCCTTTTCTCAATTTGTCATTTTCGATTGGTTAAATGTCCACATTTTGGTGTTTATAAATTTCATAAACTGATTTTTGAATATTGTGTGGATGTTTTAAATGAAAAGTATGACAATATTATCAAGATACATTTGTAATTTAACCACTTTTCTAATCATACCTAACATTAAAAAAGTATTAGTAAATAATATTTAGGAATCAACACGTTTCGAAACAAAAAGTTTCAAACATTTCGAGTTCACGTGCAATTCGGACGATGATCAAGGTAAAAAGCATGTAAAAGTATTGTGTATAGTGGCTTACTGAAATGATCGATGTCATCTAATGACTCTGCAGATTTCATTGCCTCACATTCCACCTAAATCAACCTTCAAAGCTATTAATCTCTGAAATTTCAAATCTACTAAACACCTCAACCTCTCAATAAAACTCAAATCTCAAATCTCAACAACACCAACACAATCACAAATTACAACATCCAGTCATTCAAATCTAACACAGACATGTAAGGATATCAAATGATAGAAAGAAATCACTTGTTTATGAATTTAATGTTATGATTTATGAGCTGTGAAGCACCTTTCTTGTCAAAGGAAGCCTCTCAGTTTGTCGAATCTCCGATGTGTCACTCACGACACTGGGTTTATCATTGTTGTCCAACTTCACTTCTGAATCGGCATTTGCAGGGACAATTGATTAAGTTGTTCCATTGTATGTTTAGATTGCTTATAACTTATGATCATCAAACCAAACACTTGCATCATCTACTCAGACCAAAACTAACACAAACGATTAGATTGCTAGGTTTTTATACAAGTGTTTACTTGTATAGAAATATTATAAATAAAAATATTATATATTTACGACTTGTTACGATATCATCGCTAGTTACGGACGACTCGAACAATAAAATAAACATATTATATATTTACGACTCGTTACAGACTTGACGCTAGTCACTGACTACGCGCGTTACGGACGACTCGGACGATAAAATAAAAATATTATACATTTACGACTCGTTACGGACTCGACGCTAGTAGCCAGTACACATAGATTTTTAAGTGTATGAAAATAGAAAACTAATTTACCTAAAATCCACCTATTAATACATATGTATCTGGTAGTTGTTTTATTTATTTATTATTTATCATTTGAAGGTAATAATTTGAATCTTTTAATTTTTTATTGACATCTATATGTCGGCTTTAGGTGTGTTGACGTAGAATAATACACTTCAATTCTTGCAAAGATACAGTCTTCCACTAAGAGGTTGACATCTTTTTTAAGCACCATGTGTCCATGTCATTTTATACATGATTTCATCCAAGGAAGAGACACCCAACAAACACACGTCTTTACTTAGTGAGGAGGTTGATTGTACCCTCTTATGGGCCATATACTTTTTATTTTATTATGCTTATATTTCATAATGCACTTCATTATTAAACTTTTCTTAACGTACTTTAGTGTACTTTACACGTTTTATTCTAATTTAACATCTGTATAAGTTTAAATTACAAGAGGATTCACATCTAGGAATCAAAATCTTTATGTAGGGTTTTTAAAATATAAAAAGTATAAAAAGTGGTTATGAGTGGAGGAGAGACAAATTGTTACTGTTATCTGTATATTTGGGGGGACATTGTTCACCCCTATATCTTTTAAAAATATGAAAAGTGGTTGTTTATGAAGGGAGTGACAATTAATGATAAAGTATAAAAATTAGGGTATTTATTGAAAAGAGAGAGAAAAAGTATTTTTTTAGTGGAAATATATTAATATAAGAGTTGTTTTTTGAGTGGAATGTATGGTATATTTTTAGGGAGCTGGATGTGAATCCTCTAAGAATTAATAAGAAAAAAAAATCATATGCCATGCCCCAACCTTTGTCTCCTCTTTATTTATATAAGAAAAAAGCAAAAAAAAGCGTTGATGTCTAATTTATCTAACATAAAAATTAATTCATTGATTTGAAACTTTCTATGTAACTAAAAAATGTTCTCACATTGTGTTTGCCTTTGACAAAAAGTAATTGATATTCAATGAAATTATGAATCTAAGTGTCTTAATTTTTTCTTATGCTACTTGACATATTTTCATTGGTCCTAATCTTCTTATTTAGTACAATTTTTGGTTGATAATAGGTCCTGTAGTTAGGTTAACTAATTAAGGTGGTGGGTGTGGTTGTAAAGTCGTTAGGCGCTCCCTAGTCGGATAATATGATGTTGATAATTTAGTTTTTTATTCTTAAGGTTATTTAATCAATAGTAAATTATGAAATTGTGATGTTGGTGATCTAACAAAAGAGCACTATTCATAGTGTCACAACTCACAATCAAAGCTTATACGTGTTTTAGGATACATATTTTCGTTAAGAATTCTTATTTTCAGGGTTCATGCCTTCAAAGATATATCAAGTCCAAAATACACATTGATTGCTATATTTACTCTTCAATATTACAAAATTGACCTGAAAAGTGTTTGCAAAATTGTAGCTGATTTTGAAAATATGAATTACAAACATAAAGTCAGTGTGCAATTTTGTGAACATAATTTCATGATAATTCAGTTATTTATTGAATAAAAGTTGAGTAATGTATGATTTGTTGGAAACAATTGGTAATATCAAATACAAACACGATTAATTATCTATGGGAACTCCACGGCTCTTTGTTTTTATATTAACTCAAAAAAAAAAAACTCTGCTGGTGTTACATCGAATTTTATCATCTATATATACCAAACAATTACCTGTAAATAAACTCAACTATTTTAACTCCAACTCAACTCAAACTATAAATAAACCGATTGAATCATATAGGATATTTATAATTCAAAATCGAAAAACAAACTAAAAAACACATATCTTTGTTTAATCGCTTATGCATTAGAGGTGTAGGGGAGGACCTAGGTATAACAAGGGGCAACCCCCGCTACGGCTTGGCGTTCCGGTGGTAGTGTAAATTTTAAAAAATTTGATGTTTTTTTTTATTTCGTTACCGTTTTTTTATAAAAGTTTGGCGGATTTTATAGATCCGCCACTATAGAGGTGCACAAAAAACCTGAACCCAAAAAATAAAACCTGGACCCGGAACCCGAACTTACCCACAAGGTAGGTCTAGGTATGGTATTTGTTGTGAGAACCCGAAACCGGGTTTTTCTCAACCTGATTTATACCCGGGCACCCGGGTTTTTTTAAATACCCGATTACGTATGATATTTTATGATATGTAATCTTGTAATATTTCTAAGTTTCTAATATATTGGAAGTTTTATGTAACATCCGACCCCTCGCACCACCAATATTATCCACTTTAACCCCGATGAGTTGGTCATCCAGGAACTCACGAATTTGTTTTTGGTTGCCCCTGGAGACTTCCCAGGAGGTTACCCATCCTAGTTCTACCCCCAACTGAGCACGCTTAACTATGGAGTTTTAATGAGCTCCACAACCAACTAAGCCCAAAACACGTTGGTGATTTAAGAGGCGGGGAATGTCTTATGAATCAAGAATCTCTCCTGACCACGACCGATGTGGGATTTGCCTAGGGTATCACAATGGTCCGTGTTAACCTCTCGGTAGTCGGTATCGGTATTGTTACATTTTATGTTACAAGTGTTAAAGTTTATAAAACAAAAAATGGAGTTGGAAACATAAAAATGCAAAAAAAAAAATGAAATAAAAGCAACGGCATCGGGTTTTTTGCATACCTATACCCGGTTTTTGCACACCCACACCGGGTTTTCTAATACCCGACCCGGAAATCGAGTTTTTTTTTATACCCACAAATAGGGTATTTTAATACCTGGGTATAGAAAACCCAAACCCGGTATACCAGGTATGGTTTTCCTGACCAATAGCTAGACCTAAACCCGACCCGAGTATTTCCAGTAACCAAAAAATCAATACCCGGTCATACCCGTACTCGGTTATATACCCGAATCCAGGTATTGAAAAAACCCGGTTATGTGCACCTCTATTATGCATGCCAAAACCATTGGGTGTCAGCCCAGTGGCCACCAGCACCCATTACAAACTGGTGTGGGCAGGTTCGAGCCCTGGTTCAATCAAATTGCCCACCCGGTAGGGTATTCACCGCCAGGCAGCGTTGCTGGGTCGCTAGCTTGGGAAGGGGGATCCCTTCCGCGGTCAGGAGTACCGCGCATCTACCTTTTTTTTATTATGCATGCCAACGCCATTTATACGTACACATGAAACCGGCCCAATCTACATAAGGCCTATAGGGATTAATACCCAATGGTCTTACAATTTACAAACATCTTTTAGGAGCATCATCCCAAGTATGCTAGCTCACCATCTCATTAGTGTAGGGGTAACTTTGATACCTTTACGTAAACCCATGACTATTGTTTTTTCTTAACAGCATCTCGGTCAGGGCTATATATGATCAAAGCTTGATTGAAGTGGGATTCGAACCTGAGCTCCCTGGACAGAAACCCACTAGATAGTAAACCTTCCCACCTCCATTGCAACCATTTGGCTGCAACATCATTGGCAACCCATGACTATTGTTTAATGTATATTTAGAACTCGTACAAAAGTGGATTGGGTGAGTGCCTGAGTGGTAGGCAACAAGCACATGCTTACGAGTTGATTAGAGATCATGCCTAAAGTACAATCATTGCATATTTGGAAGATAGCAATTGTGGAGAATGAATAATGCCTTTTTGATTGGTTGGTAACTCCCAAGAAAAAGAAAAATCTACTATTTGAATTTGATGATAGAGCGATAACTCGAATGACTGACTCGTAAGTGGATTTGGTGACAATGCGGAATAACGATAAAGAAACGGGTCCATACTCCTAGAAAGCAAAAATGAAGTTTTTAATAGCTTTTCTAATAATTTTTAAACTTTTTAGATTAAATACAATCATACCTGCACCTTACATGATTTGAAATTCTTAACCTTTTAAACGTCTCTTAAGCCTTAACCACTACTATATCCCCTTGGTGACAAGATTCTTTTTAATAATTAGTTCTATTAAAGTTTGACAATTTTTTATTTAATGTAGGTAGGCATATAGTTAAGTTATTTTGACCAGAATCTACATTAACAATTTTGATTTTTATTTTAATAATTAGTTTTCTACAGACTAATATTTTTATTTGATGTAGATAGGTTTAAAGTTAAGTTATTTTGAATGAAATTAGGTTTTGTATTATATATTATATTATATTATATTATATATACTAACAAAATCAAACGTGAACAGTTGTTATTCACACTTTGATTTTTCTTTTTTCTTTTTTTTTTTAATTTGACTTTAACTTTTACAGTTTTAGGATTATAAACTTGTTACTTTTTTTTAGTTTACGTTTCTAACCATTAACTTTAATATAGTTATCATACGACCCCGAAACACTAATAATTCTTATTTTAAAAAACGATTTACATCTGTACCCATGAACTATAATATATTTATATATGGAAGTTTAATAATGATTCATTTTCTAATAAGCAATTTACGTTAGCCCCAGACTTTAATAGAGTTATCACACGACTTAAAGTTTAATAAAGTTAGTTTTTCTTAGTTTTTATAAATATTTTTCTTTTATCTTTTTATAAGTTGAATTATTTTTATATTAATTATTATTTATTCAACTTGTTATAATTAAAGTTAACATTTAACTTTTGGCATGTTTACTTAATTGTGTTGCTTGCTTATTTTTACTGTCGTTTAGATTAAAGCTTAAATGATGTATACTAACACTTCAATATATCATGTAACAATTTTAATTATTAGGTAACAATTTTAATTATTTTTTATTTACCTTATTATATTTAAAGCTATCTTTCGATTCTAGACATGTTTACTTTACGGTGTTAATTGCTTAATTTTACGATAGTGTAGATTAAAGTTTGCATAATACATCATGCAACAAATATATCCTTGTGAGCATCCTCCTAAGACCCCGCCGCGAAACGCGGGCTCTATCCTAGTTTAATTTAAGCCTCAAATCTATATTTTATTACTTTTTACTAGACTTAATGAGTAAGTTACTACAATAGTATCTTAATTAAGTGTCATTATAACATGTTAGCAAAATGTTTATAGATGATTGAAATTATTTTTCACACACTAAGTATTTTACTTTCTAAAAGTTCTAATTTTCTTTTCTTTTTCCTTATTGTTTGATTGTAAATTTATAATAAAAATAAAATATCTGTATTACTCAAATTGACTTTAATTGTTTGCACTAATGCACATCACACAAATTATAAAAATGCATCTTTAGGGTAATGTTGTTTAAATTTGTCTCTCTCTCGCACTACAAGGTTTGTCGTTCTGTCGTCGACGGTCGGCGGCCATGTGTTATTTGTCGAGAAGAGAGGCAGACGATGGGTTCCCTTTGGCGTTTTCGTCTTCGTTGTTGCGGTTCCAACCGTCTTTGGCGATGGGTTCGATACTTTCATCATTGAGGAGTGGGAGTTACTGCAACTCTCTTCTTGTAAAGAGAGAAACAGATAGGGGTTTCTATAGAGAAAAGTAGAGAGGGTTTCTATTTTCGGATGCTCTGGCCGTCGATTTAGGTTTGTAAGGTGTCGATGATGATGGTATCATCAGAGATGCCGTAAATCTGGCCGCCTCCGCCGACGTTATAGTCGCTGTCATTTTAGGTCTGTACATACTTTTGTTCATACAGGACGCTTTGCTATCGGTTTCCTTTTCGAACGATATGAAAGGGTTTCGTTGCTTGCTTCGAATCCCTATTGTACAGTCTATGATGTCATCATTTTGAGACTTACACAATTAATTTTTTTATTGCAAATTTTAGGGATACGTCAATTTCATTTATTTGTCTGAATTTTTCTGATCAATTTGTTGTTGTGTAGATACACCACCACAACTAGTTTAATACAAACGTAACAAACAGAGGTAATCTAGATTAAGTGTATACAAATTTAAACAACATTACAAACAAAAGCACCATTTTTAATCTATAAAAGAAAATGAACGTCAACAGTTTACAACCACAAAATGTTAGAAAGAAAATAAAATTGATAAAAGTACTATAATATGAAATGATGTCATTTTAATGTAAAAGTAAACGGTAAGCAAAACGTATACATGATAAGATACAAAAACAGGAGTGGAAAGTGTAATACCATGCTAGTTTTCACATAAAAATTATCATTTCACCCATTCCTTTCTCTAATCAACCAATTTCTCATTTTTCTAGGAATTACCGTTTCCCACATTAAATCCACTACTATGCCTTTTTAGTTACTTTAACGTAGTTTATGTTTTTATTTATGATTATTTTTTAGGTATTTACACTTAATTAAATTAATAAAATCTTTTTAAAAAATAACATTAAATTTAAGTATCTTGCTACTCACACACGGACCAACTTACTTTCACACCCCAAAGCGCCCCGCTTTGGGCAAAGCGGGACGTTTAGGGTTACTTTACCAGATAAAAGGTGAAGTGACTGATGTCTGAGTGACATAAAGGTGATACGAGGTTTGGGGTGTTTTCCGGCTACTGGCTCACTGCCGTCGCTGTCTTCAACTTGGGGGACCTTTTTTTCCTGTACTGCCTGCTGCGGCCTCATCCGTGCGCCCTGGCTCACTGCCTGGCGGACTACTATGCTTCTGCTTATCATAAGCAGGAGCGCGGCAGGCTTTTTGGCGGTTGCTACGTCACCGTGATCGCCCGCTCTTTAGGGCTCATGCCCGAGACGGATCCGCTTCTGACGCCAGCCATTCCGTCGACTTCATTAGGCCGGGCGTCTGCGTCGTCCATGGGTATACTTCACCAGTTCGACGTTGGTTACCGGTTTCGGAGCCGTGAGGGCGTTATTTGGGAGCCGGAGCCGTCGTTGCCAGAGGTGATCCTCGTTGTTATTGAGGTCAGGGAGGGCATACTTGCGCCTCCGGATGTTCAGGCTGCGGCTTACCTGGCTCAGCTTGAGGCTCTGGGTCTGCCACCACCGCCGACACCGCCTCAGCAGGCTCAGGGTGACGCGCCACCACCGCCACCACCGCCTCCACATCCGCCGCAGTACCCACAGCACGTCATCGCCGACCTACCTTCGATCGGCGTCTCCGACGGTCTGAGCGACAGCAGACGTGGATTGTCCAGACGCTCAGGGCTATCAGTGCACATTTGGGACTGCCGGAGATTCCACTGCCAGCGTCTCCACCGCCGGAGGATCAGTAGATTTACTTTTTATTGTTTTTTTCCTGTACTAGACATTTTGTTTTGTTTTGTATGTACAAACTGACTTTTTATGTATATATGCAGTTGATCTTTTATGTATGCTTGTGTGGATTGTTTGCGCTTATTTCATACGTCTAATTCGCGACATGTCGTACGGTGTTTTAAATAAACATGTTCGTGTAATTCATTAAAAATTAAATCGGATAACATTTAAACAAACAACTTTAAATTATATACGTTTGTAAGAAATAAAACGATTGATTGCGCTTATTTCAACTTTAATATAAATGTTTTGTAAACATAAAACAAAAATCTACAAGTTTTCAAAAAAAATAACAAAACCAAATACAACAAAAACAATCAACCAACAACCCATTTTTACCAAAACCTAACCCATTCCACCAAATAAGTCTGGCAGCCCAAAGCGCCCCGCTTTGATCATAGCGGGGCGTTTCACACTAGGGTCAACAGACAAGGACTGACAGACTCAGTCCTTATCTTTTTACTTTACAATAAAACGTCCCGCTTTGCCCATAGCGGGGCGCTTTGGTGTGTGTAAATAGATTTGTGCGTGTGTGAATAGACCAGGCCTAAATTTAATTATAACTAAAATATTTTAGATTTGGCGAAATCTGGGACGACAACACACAATTTGGGGAAAACTGGAAAAAGCTGATGTGGCACTGATGTGTCATACGAGGTAAGATGAGGAAAACGAAATGACACCCTCTACCCTTAATGCTAACTAATAAGTTTCAATAATATGTCACACGTATATTTATGGTCATTCTGAATTTGAATAGTAACTTATTGTTGGAAAAACAAAAACCTAAATAATTTGAAAGGCAAAGTGGTCGAGTTTATATGGTGGGTTTAGGGTTGGCTTTATGAAAGAAAAAAAGATGAAAGCAAATATAATGGTAAACCAATTCACATCGTTTTTCTTTTCCTGTTTTCTTTATATTGTTTAGCTATAACACTTTATTCTTAAAACACGCTGGCATTCTAATAAAAAGATTAAAAAATGCAATAAGATAGCATATGAATATCAAAACTTAAAATAAAAGGAAAGAAAGTTGTATCAAAGAGAGATGTGAGGGCCAATGCTACATTATGCTCCGGTTTATTAAATGTAAATATTGTCAAATATTGTAATTCCTATTTTGTATTTTTAGATTGATTGAGTCTCCTCAATCATAGGATATTAGTTGGCATTCTCTGTGTATATATTCCTGCTGGTAAATCAAATACAATCACTTTTGAATTCAATATACCTTTTTACATGGTATCAGCCCATCGATTCTGAGCCAACCCTAGCCGCCGCACCCCTCCCATCTCATATCTGTTTCAATCGCACACCCCTTCCTCCCTCTTCCTTCAATCAAATGGCACCATCCACTGAAGCTGATGTGGCACTGATGTGTCATACGAGGTAAGATGAGGAAAACGGAATGACACCCTCGTGCTAACTAATAAGTTTCAATAATATGTCACACGTATATTTATAGTCATTCTGAATTTGAATAGTAACTTATTGTTGGAAAAACAAAAACCTAAATGATTTGAAAGGCAAAGTGGTGGAGTTTATATGGTGGGTTTAGGGTTGGCTTTATGAAAGAAAAAAGATGAAAGCAAATATAATGGTAACCAATTCACATCGCTTTTCTTTTCCTGTTTTCTTTATATTGTTTAGCTATAACACTTTATTATTAAAACAGGCTGACATTCTAATAAAAAGATTAAAAAATGCAATAAGATAGCATATGAATATCAAAAATTAAAATAAAAAGAAAGAAAGTTATATCAAAGAGAGATGTGAGGGCCAATGCTACATTATGCTCCGGTTTATTAAATGTAAATAAGATAAAAAAATAATTGTCCACAACCCTATTTACAATAAGATGCATATGTATATAGTCAATTTTAAACTATATATATGTGTATATTACGAAAAGATTTGGAAAAATGTATAGTCTAGAATGTTTCTCAAATTTCTCAATTAGCATAGTAATTTTCTCATGATTCTAACCCTATTGATAAAAGTATAAAACAAAATAAAAGGGGATTTTATTAGTTGTTTTGGAGTGGAAGGTGAGTGGTTCCTTCCAAGTTGTTTCTTACTTTCTTTACATATTTTTTTTAACGGCAAATTTCTTTTTATTTCTGTCATCTGTGGGACTTGAACCCAAGACCTCCTCATCCCAAGTGATTAAAGACTTTGCCTTTACCAATGGATCATATGTATTCCCTGTCATTTAATATTAAATTATAACCGATGTTTTAATTGGAAACTAATTTACTTAAGTCAAAAGAATTGAATAAAGTAAATAACCAGTCATCTCATTATTCTGATAATTCCAAAGTCATTCGGTCATTCAAATATTCGTATTTAAGTTTGAGGTTACAATGAAATGTACATGAGTACGCCCGTTACATGTTAGTGTGTACAACAAATAGGATTTTCAAGAGTTATCTGTCATTTTCGTTCGTCTATGTGGTTTGTTTATTTTTGTCATATCAGTCCAGTTTTTAAAAATACGTCAATTTTTTTTCTGACATACTGGAAACATGCTACTTCAGTCCAAAAATTAAAACTTAGTTAAGTCAGACATATTTATGAAGTGACAATAATACCCTTCATTAAACCTGTCTGACTTAACTGGGTTTGAATTTTTGGACTAAAGTGTCACGTTTCCAGTACGTCAGGAAGGAAAATGATGTATATTTGAAAATTGGACTGAAATGACAAAAATGAACAAACCAAAGCGACGGAAATGATAGTTAACTCGATTTTCAATTAACTTGTCTCGTAACATATTATTAAATGTCTCGATTTGTTAACGTGTCCTTACTAATATTATTCATGATATTTAGTAAACATATAGGCTGTGTCACAACTTCTTAATAGGTAACTGCATAACCAGTAAGAGGTTTGAACTATTGTCTGACTAATTCAGATAAGAGGTCTCAACCATTTAGACTCATTGTAATGCTTAACAATTCAGATGCAAATGTTTGAACCATTAAGACATTTTTCTTGCGAAACAAACGATCTGAACCATTACGTATTAAATCAGTAAGTGGTCTGAACCATTAAAAGCCTATTAAGAGTTGAAACAAATAATCCCATAGCTTTTTAAGATGAATATGTAACCTTTTAAAAACACTCGTTAAACATAACGTTTTTGTAGCGAACTTGTGCAACGTCAACATACACCTTATTGAGAAGATAATAATCATAAACTTATTTTGAATTTGTCAATAAAAATAAAATAAATTTTGGAAGTACTTCATGAAGAAGGAATTGACGGAAGTACCTATTATGATTGTTTTAACTTGCCGAAATTGCCATGCAATTGTTGTAGTTTGTGATGTCATTGAACAAGCTAGACTGATGTGTGTTAATGGTTGGTAAAGAAGATATTTAGATGCTTTTTTTAACGGCTAATGTTCCCCTTAAATACTTACACCTCTCAAGAATTAAATCTTGGCCTTCCTTCAAGAGATAATTTCTCTTGACCACCAGGCTATAACCTAAATGACATATATAGATGCTCATGCCACACAAGCCTAACATGGTCACATCCTCAATGGTTTTATTTATTTATTTTATTTAATAAATAAACATATATTATAACATTAGGAAGAAAATAATTATTATTAAATACTCATATTACATAAATAAAATGGTTTAAAAGCTATAATATGCTGTTTAGTTTTTTGGATTCAATAGAATTAGAACATGACTTTTGTTTATAGCATGTTTGATTCATTAGATTTCATGGGTATCGTAGCCGCCATTTTTGACACCACGTCACTTTTCTAATTGTTGTTGACGTGACTGTCACAGAACGTTGCACGCCCCCTTTTCTTGCCCTCACACACCATATAGTCTAATTCTGTCTATGAGGCACCAATGAATTCTTACCTACTGTACCTTTTCAAATGGACTAAAACATATGTAAGTTTCAAAAAATTTAATTAAAAAATATACTAAAAAAAGAAAAGGTTTATGGATAAAAAAAATATACTATTTTAAATAAGCTTCTATTACCACCCGTGTTAGTGGTCAATTATTAAGATCAGTTTCAAAATCGTATACTGTCATAAATAATTAAAAGTAGGAAATTGTTTTGATACATGTAATTTAATGTTTTGTTTGAATGTCATAAATAATTAAAAGTAGAAATTGTTTTTGATACATGTAATTACTTTAATGTTTAGTTTGGATTTGAATTTAAATTTAAAATGTTAAAAAACCATGAAGTATAGATAATACATAAAGTTCAACAGGTTTTTAAGTGTATGAAATTACAAAGTATAAATTAGGAGTGCGTATGGGTTGATTTAGATCGGTTTTGCTTTAATACCATAATCGGTTAATGAAAAACCATAACGATAATCGATCAGTTATAACGGTTATGGTTAATCGGTTTTGATCGTTATAGCGGTCGGTTATGAGTCGATTAATCGTGAATTTAGGCCAAACTAAAATTAGCTAGAAAACATAGTTTGGCATTATTTGGGCTAAAAAGTTTGGGGTTAATTTCCTTCTTCCTACGGTATAAATTGTTATTACACATTTGTATATGTTACATAGGTTTAATATACATATAATCCATAACAGTATTACAGACTAACGATGACTCTATTAACATGTGGGTCGATTTGGTTATGGAACAATGGAAAACCATAACCGACCTATGTATATCGGTTTTCAGAAAATCAGTAAAGACCCATCGGTTTTCTATTCGTTTTTTTTTTATTTTTTTCGGTCAATTCGGTTTTATGCATACCCCTAATATAAATAATAGTAAATTAAGTATCTCAATTATAAATTGGAAATTTATCCAAGAATCTTAATGCAAGTTACTATTTCAGTTTTGTTTGATACTCATTGATTTAACATTCATACCATCATACATCTCAATGTATTTCAATCTCAACATTTAAAGAAGTTGAGCTGTGTCTCACTTCTACATAGACTAACCTCTCCATCATAACAAACGAGAGAGGTACTGTCATCATTCAAACATGTATACTATCAGAATTAAGACTCAAGCATTGGTTGTTGTGTTTATTTATGTTCTAGAGTCACATTCATAGAACCAATCATAACTTACTGATAAAACCAATGAAAATTTGACAAGAATATGGTGGATACGCCGCTGGTACTTCCTATATTAAGTATTATTGTCAAAGGATCAGAGGCATTGTCAGGCGGTTATGAGAAGTTCATGTAGGATTTAGTAATGTCTTGGTTGAAGTTTGTTTTATACTCGCTGATTTAGCATTCATATCATCTCATCATTTAAAGAAATTGGATTGTGTCACCATTCAAACATGTATACTATCAGAATTAGGACTCAGACATTGGTTGTTGTGATTATTTATGTTATAGAGTCACATTCATAGAACCAATCATAACTTACTGATAAAACCAATGAAAATTTGACAAGAATATGGTGGATACGCCGCTGGTACTTCCTATATATAAGTATTCTTGCCAAAGGATCAGAGGCATTGTCAGGCGGTTATGAGAAGTTCAGAGTCATTTATCTGAACAATTCAGATTATAGGTCTTAACCATTCAGACTCAGTATAATGCATAACCATTTAGAGGTGATTATCTGAACCATTCAGAAATATGCTCGCGAAACAAACAATCTAAACCATTAAGTGCTGAACCAGTAAAAGGTCTGAACCATTAAGAGATAAGCAAACAACCCCTAAAATAAAAAAAATCGCTTATGGCAAGTGTATGGCACCTCCAATGTTTTATGGCTAATAAGTAGTTTTTAAATTTTTTGACAAAACGGAATTTGATTAATCAGGGCAATACCCTTGAATATCCCTTCCCCTTTATAAATCTTTTTTTAAACAACAAATTTGTTTTATTTCTGTCGTCTATGAGACTTGAACCTAAGACCTCTCCTCCCAAAGTGTTTAAGACTTTGTCGTTCCCCCTTATACATCTAGAGTGTCTCTGCATAATTTAATAAAAAAAATGATAATTGAGGTAGTAGGCTAGTAACATTATAAGGGCCTCCGTAACTTAATGTTAACTTTATAAACATTTATTATAACAACGTACAAGTGAAAACTAGATAAAATTAACGGCCTCAGCAATTGACATTTAATATTGTTTTAAATGATATGACTTATATAGTGAAAACTAGATAAAATTAATGGACTCACTAATTGACATTCAATATTGTTTAAATAAATGATATGATTTATATGATCATATCATATGAATATGATATACTGTAACGTACTCAAGATCATTATCTCTGTAACATATTCACGCATATATAAAAATGTAAAATTTATTTTGAGCCTCTTTATGTTTTTGATTACTAAATGTTTACCAGGTAAAAACAAATAAGCCTCTTATCTT
Organism: Scalesia atractyloides; assembly: GCA_947069175.1. Classification (NCBI taxonomy): domain Eukaryota; kingdom Viridiplantae; phylum Streptophyta; class Magnoliopsida; order Asterales; family Asteraceae; genus Scalesia; species Scalesia atractyloides. Next base: position 81,020,242 of record CAMTDV010000004.1, on the reverse strand, counting down.
TAATTAACCTTTTAATATATGTTTCATACATATTTAAAATTTTAATAATTTTCCACATTTAAAAAAACATGTTTCATATATATTTAAGTTTTAATAATTTTCCACATTTTTTCCAAATTAAATTACATTTGATCAAAACCAAACACAATCAACAGAAAATCATCAAAACACTCAAAGCTAACCAAAATTTTCAAACATGTTATTTTGCAGACATCTAAAATAGTAAGGTTAGCCGACGCTTTGCTAATCGTTTCAGCCAATAGTATAACTAAATCGTAACCGTGTTAAACGAGAAAGTTGATTTTTATTAACGGTCAAGTTTTCACAAGTATTTTCGAAAACTTTCAACATTTAGGTGATTTATCTAATTTCACCATTTAGGTGATTTATCAAAATATCTAACTCTCTAAAGTCTATCTCAGGGCCGGAGGATAATGGACGCCCGAGGTGCCTTGACCACCATCAGTTTTTCGTGTATAATGTTAATTTTATTAAAAGTTTCTAAAAATGTATTTCTTTTATGTTTCTTTTGGTGTAAAATATTAGATTTTTAAGAGTTCAGTCTCCACCGATTTGAACTTTTAGAGTTCAGTCTTTATCGAATTTCCGTTCAACCTCCGCACGCACAAGTCTACATAAAGATATGGGCAAATAATTCAAATCTAACTTAGGCCTGTAAACGAACCGAACGAACACGAACATCGGCATGTTCGTGTTCGTTCTTTTAACTTTAACCGAACACGAACATATAATCGAACACATTTTTTTGTTCGTGTTCGTTCATTAAGAAATTGGTCATGTTCGTGTTCGTTTATGTTCGTTCGTTTAAAGCCTAAACGAACTGTTCACGAACATAAACAAACACAAACGAAAAAAGTTTAAATGAACATAGTTGAATAAATATAAATTAACATGACTAAATAAATATAAACGAACGCAAATGAACGTAATTAACAAATATAAACAAACACAATTTTTAACATTAGTGAACACAAACAAAAATGTCTAATATGTTGCATTTCATCCAAAAACACCTCTAAATCAGGGCTCATAGATACTAAAATTAAGTAGTTTTTTTATATAAATATTAAGCAAGTGAAGAAAAAATTTACAATTTCATTTTTTATTATTGAAAACTCAATTACTAATTAGTTATATCTATATAAGTATTTAGAGAACCTAATATTTATATAATTATAACTATTTTACTAAAACATAAACGAACGTTTACGAACATAAACGAACGTTCACGAACATAAATGAACGAACACAAGTTGTGTTCATGTTCGTTTATTTAATTAGGCGAACACAATTTTTTGTTCGTGTTCGTTCATTTATTAAATAAACGAACATAAACGAACTTTCCGCCAAACAAATTCATAAACAATTCATGAACGTTCGGTTCGTTTGCATGTCTAATGTAACTCCTCTCTACAATCTAGATAAAGATATGGGGGCAAAAAACAAGTCAACCAGACGGCTTGCTCAGCAAGATTTGACGCTTGCGTCTTCCCAGTAAAATCCTTGCCATTATATAACACCCCCAACAAACACTCCCCCACTCACGCCTCAAACAATTCCTTTCTTCACTCTCTCTCTCTAAAACCGCATCCACAAGTCAGTTATTTTTCCGATGTCGGGAAGAGGCCGTGGACGCGGCGGTCCTCCACCAGGCCGCGGCAGAGGCCGCGGCAGAGTTCAACAATCACCATCGGTTCTATCTCCTCAACAACAGTCCGGCAGAGGAAATGCCGGTCCGTCTGTTCTTGTTCCTGTTCCGTCAGTCTCACCGTCGTTGCCTAGTGTTGAGAATCTGTCAATAAGTTCACCCTCAGCGCCACCGTCACAGGCTCCGGCCGGTCCTAGGGTTACCGCTACAGGTTCAGGCTCGCAACAACCGGCAATGCAACAACGTCCGGTTGCACAGGCGACAACCGGTCACCAACAGGCGGCTGATGCACCGCTGGTGCCGTCATCGTCGAAGAAGATAAGTGCGCCGGCGAGGAATGGTTTTGGAACGATCGGACGGAAATGTGTGATTAAGGCGAATCACTTTCTTGTGGATCTAGGTCAGAAGGATCCTCACCAGTATGATGTAAGGTTTCTGATTTCATTTTACTTTTTACTTTTTGTGACGCCTTTTCTGTTATTGTTGTTTCTGTGAGTGTGTTTATGGAATCAGTGTACATGTGTTTCAATTTTATGCATCCGTGGAGGAATCTGTGTATTGCTGTGATGTAGGTATTTTTTTTTTCTCATAAAGAGTAACATCAGACTCTGAATTCTAACTGGAGATCTGATTTGTTTATTTCTATGTGTTGATTTTATTGAAGTGCGTTAATGTGTAAATCGATTCTGCATTCAGTCATTTTTTGTTTCTTTTATTTCCTTTTTTTGCTTTATTCCGGCCAGGGTTTCCAGGAGTTTTCATGCTTAGCTTTTTGACTGGTTCAGGCTTTTAAGTAGGTAAATGTCACACTCACAACGTTTTTGTAAATTTTGTGGAAATTATTGTTATTATTATTATTATAATTTTTAATTTTATTTACTGTGTTATGTTTATACTGCTTGATTGCTTATGAGGCTATAATATTTTTAATTTTTAATGTATTGATAATGATTTACTTTGTGCTAATGTTATTTCAGGTTTGGAAATTACATTAATGTAAATTTTTTGTTGAAATTACGTTAATATAAAATTTTGTTGAACTTACATTTATGTAAAATTTTGTTGATTGAATTGCATTTTTTAATTTTATTTGCTGTGTTCTGTTTATAATGCCTAATTGCTTATGAGGTGATAATGCATTGATAATGATACTCTGTGCTAATGTTATTTCAGTTTTGGAAGTTATTTGCTGTGTTCTGTTTATAATGCTTAGCTTGTCAGGTGATAATGCATTGATAATAATACTCTGTGCTAATGTTATTTCAAGTTTGGTTTCAGGTATCTATTTCTCCTGAGGTTACATCAAAGACCAAATGCAGAGAAATTATGAAATTTCTTAGCTCTCTGTATCGGGCTTCCCACCTGGGAAATTTGCTATTAGCTTATGATGGAAAGAAGAGTGCGTTTGCTGCAGGTCCATTGCCCTTTGAGTCGAAAGAGTTCGCTGTTAAAATCACTGAGCAGGATGGGTATAATTTAATATTCATATATATAAATTATTGTTTTAAAAGCATTGTCTTATTTGTTGGTGTGTATTGTAGGCGGGAACGTGACTTCAGGGTTACAATCAAGTTTGCTGCCAAAAAAGATCTTCACTACCTGAAGCAGTTCTTGAGTGGCAGACAACACGATAGTCCTCAAGAAACAATTCAAGCTCTTGATGTGGTCTTACGGGAATCAGCGTCATCAGGGTAACACCTTTTTTCATTTCATTTCAGTGTTTGATGTGCCTTTGATCTATTTGTATAGTTAATTATACTTTTTAATGTGATTTTAATCATTTCATATGAGTTGAAACGTGCAGCCGTGAAGTAGTTTGATGATTGTTGCCCAATGTACTTTTGTTTCATTTTTTGGTTTAACTATTCTTTTTTGTGTGATATTAAGCATGTTGCATGGATGGTAGTTGTAAAGCACTTGGGCTATTATTGTTAAATGTGCTTCTGTTTCATGTTATAGTTAGCTCTACCTTTTCATATGAATTGCAATATTGAAGTAGTTGGGTGATCATTGTTTAATGTGCTTTTGTTTCATTTTATAGTTAATTATACCTTTCCAATGTGATTATAAACATATCGTATCGATTGCAGTCGTGAAGTAGTTGGGCGGTCGCTGTTTAGCGCCGAATTTGGCCAAGGTTCGCTTGGTGATGGCATCGAGTTTTGGAAGGGGTTTTATCAAAGTCTCAGACCAACCCAAATGGGTTTATCACTTAACATTGGTACGTTTCTACTTTTGTATTTCTGATAATTTTAGTAACTTTGCTTGTGTTGTTGGGAACATAATAGAAGTTTTAACTGATCTATTTGGAATTTTCTATTCTGCAGATATGTCGGCTAGGGCTTTCTATGAACCAAGCTTGGTCTCTGATTTTATTGGAAAATTTCTTAACAAAGATTTAGCCAGACCACTAACAGACCAAGAACGTATCAAGGTATTTACTTTCATTGAATTTTTTACTAACCTTATGCAGAGAATATGTTACTATATTATGTTTTACATATTGTTTTTTTTATATAAATTTTAGACAGCTAGAGTAGATTCATAGTTTGATTGTATGGTAATTGCAAATTTCAGGTGAAAAGAGCTCTTAGAGGTGTTAAAGTTGAGGTCCATCGCCAAAATTACATGAGGCGATACAAGGTTCAAGGACTAACTATCCAACCAATTAACCAGCTAACGTGAGTTGAGATATTAGTGTTATTAATTTGTCAAGTAATAAGTTACTTTTTTTTTGTTTTTCACTTTTTTGTCAATTTATATATCTTTTAGTAAGATATATTGTTATGTTCTTTTAGTTTTCCTGATGAAACCGGAGCTGTTATCTCGGTTATTCAGTACTTCCGTGATAGATACAATGTTCATCTTCGTTATCCTTTGCTTCCCGCAATTCAAGCAGGCACGGATGCCAAGCCCACATATTTGCCAACAGAGGTTTGCCAATACTAATATAGCGTGTTTATAATTATTGCTGACTTTAGTTTGTGTAACTATAGATTTGCTGGCTTGCTGGTGGTCAAAGATATGGACTGAAGCTCAATGAAAAGCAAGTTACTAATTTGCTAAGGGCCACATGTCAACGGCCAAGGGACCGGGAGGAAAGTATTATGAAGGTATGTTTTCCACGTATGATTTTTTTCTTCTAGTTTTATTATTTCAGTTCAAAATACTTATTATATTTGTTGGTTGGAGTTGTTTAGACTATGCGTGGTAACAAATACAATGAGGATGAACTTGTCAACAGAGATTTTGGCATGCGAGTGAGAGAACAACTCACTTCTATTGATGCACGCGTTCTTCCACCACCACCTGTAATTTCACACCTGTACCTGTTTTTATTCCGGTAGTGGATTTTATATTATATGCATTGATTTTGATCTACTTGTGTTTTTCAGCTCCAATATCATGGTTCTTCTGAAGTAAAACCACTAGTTGGTCAATGGAACATGATTGACTTGGTGAATTGCAATTCATTTTCCTTCTTTCATTCATTAGAGTAGGAATAGATTAATAATCTGTTCCTGACTTTTCCTCTTTTGTAGAAAATGATCAACGGTGGCACCATAAATTATTGGGCGATTGCCAACTTTTCAAGGCAACGAGAAGATGCAGTCATGCGTTTTTGTAGTGGACTTGTTCAGATGTGTCAGAACAAGGGGATCGTATGTATCTCTATATTTTTTAAAGTCACCATGCCAATACAAAAATCATTATTTAAACGATTATAATTTTTAGGTTTTCAATCCCCAACCTTTAATCCGAATGGTATCTACTGCGCCACACAATATCGAGAAAGCTTTAGCTGATATTAAGTCCCAGTGTGGTGCGCAACTAAAAAAAGTTGCACCGGACAGCCAACTGCAATTGCTGTTTGTGATTCTTCCGGAAGCTAAAGGAACCTACGGTAATTCAGTTTTATTAGCGGTTTCTACTCTATAACCCAAATTCACTATTTTTCAGTAATATTGATAAAACGTTTTCCCTAACTTCTTTCTCAGGAAGAATTAAACGAGTGTGTGAAACAGAACTTGGTATTGTATCTCAGTGCTGTAAGCCTACTCACGTACCGAAGCTTAGCAAGCAGTACTTTGAAAATGTTGCCATGAAGATAAACGTGAAGGTATTTAATTTGCTTTTAACAGTATTATCTTTCTGTTTGCCAACAAATATTATTATAACTTTTTTGAACTCTTATCAGGTAGGGGGAAGGAACAGTGTCTTGTCTGCGTCCCTCAATGGTCGACTTCCTTACGTAACTGATCGTCCGACCATAATCTTTGGAGCTGATGTCACCCATCCTTCACCAGGAGAGGATTCGGGCCCGTCCATTGCTGCTGTAAGTTTCCTTTCCTTCACTTTTATGTTCCTCATTCGGGTTTCTAAGAATATTTTTTAGAAGTTTGTTTTTTGTTTTTTTTTTACTTATAGGTGGTTGCTTCAATGGATTGGCCCCAAGTTACAAAATACAAAGCTTTGGTGTCTGCCCAACCACATAGGCGGGAGATTATTCAAGATCTGTACACCAAGAAGGGTGAAACCCATGGAGGTTTGATTAGGTAAGGTTTAACTGCTTTTATAGGGTGTTTGTTTGGATCTTAGATGGATTCTTATTGGTTTTTATTTTTTAACATCTAACTTGCGTTTCAGGGAGCTTTTGATATCCTTCAAGCGGTCAACTGGACATAAACCTCACCGTATTATTTTTTATAGGTATGGCAACTCATTTCTGTTATTTCCCTTTAAACGTACTCGTTAATTGCTTATTTCTAATTAATTCGCAGAGATGGAGTGAGCGAGGGACAATTCAATGAGGTTCTGCTAAATGAGATGGACAGTATCCGCAAGGTAGGTTTGTTGTGTTTCTTATCATGTTACTAGTTTTTAAATTATTTATATTTAATTCATGGTCTTGAAAACATGGTGGTTGTTTCTTCAGGCATGTGTTTCATTGGAGCCGAACTATATGCCACCTGTTACATTTATCGTGGTGCAAAAGAGGCATCATACTCGCTTCTTCCCTGATAAGCACGGTGATAGGAATTCTACTGACAAGAGTGGCAATATTCTTCCTGGTTTGTAATTTCTAGTGTTTTTTAATTAAATTCTACAATTTCTGGTTGGTAGTTTCTTCTAATTCCTTTTAATTGGATTGAATCTATTAGGGACTGTTGTCGATACAAAGATTTGCCACCCGACTGAATTTGATTTCTATCTCTGTAGCCATGCTGGCATTCAGGTGAACTGATTATTTATAATTCACTTAAACATGAATTTCATTTGTTTTCTATCGTTAAAATCTATAGATAATGGTGGCGACGCCTGATTTAGATTTTATAATTAAAATACTAAGTTGTATCTAATTTGATTTGTTGTTTTGCAGGGTACGAGTCGCCCAACACATTATCATGTGCTGTATGATGAGAACAAATTCACCGCAGACGGTTTGCAGACGCTGACTAACTCTCTCTGCTACACGTATTTCAACTACCAACCAACCTAATATTATTTTAGTTTTATTTTATATATTTCTTTGTTAATTTAACCCGGTTTATCTTTTCAACTTAACCTCAGGTATGCGAGGTGTACTCGATCCGTCTCTATTGGTATGCACTTTGTTTTTGTTTTCATGTTAATTTAACCCGTTATAAAAGTTTTGTACCATTACATAACACAAATCCGTGTTTTGTAGTTCCTCCTGCATACTATGCTCATTTGGCTGCCTTCCGAGCCCGTTCGTACATCGAAGGTGCAGACCTGTCCGACAGTGATTCACGTGGAGGGCGTGCAACTAGAGAGAGAGTAGCGGAAGTGAAGCCACTCCCGGTCATTCACGATAGTGTCAAGAGTGTGATGTTTTATTGCTGAGGTGGGGGTGTTTTAAAGTTGTAAACTCATGGGCATGGTATGATGGTTGACTTTTTGGTTATCTTAGAAGAAAAAAATCATTTTTTTACTTTAAAGATGTTTTATTTTGAAATAACTTGTTTTTAACAAAACCGATGTCAGAATGTAAAAAAAATGGGTATTTGGTATTTTGAAGAAGTTACATATTACAAGTTTTTTTAAAGACATTATATGATTAATTACAAAAACAAAATAAAGAAAAATTAATGACACATATGCCAATTTGAGGAGCGTTTGTCTACCTTAAATGTTTGCGATTTTGTCTAACTTAAATGTCAGCGAGGACGATATGTCAACTAACGGATCATTTAAAAGTCAATCAAGTTCCAAAATCTCTAAAAAAAACTAAATAACTTGGTACAAATAAATAAATAACCTCCTACCATTTAGACATTTGAATAACCTCCTACCATTTAGACATTCGAAATCACAATTTTTAGTGAATAGCCCCTTTCATTTTTATTAAAACTCAAATAGCTAGAGTTTTTTTTAAACGATCATTTGAGTCTTGTATTTTGTCAACGTATCTCTGTAATTTAATAAAAACATGTTTTTTTTTAAATTTGTTAATTGCTTAAAAACCTCTCACATACATCCTATTCTCCATCTTCATCTTACTTATAAACATTTATTTCGTTATTTTTTGCTCTTTCTTATACACTCACAACAAGTCTAGAGAGCAATGAATACTAAACTATCAAATATATCAAGTGACTACATGATCTGAAGAGCAAAATAGAGAATATAGAGGTTTTTTTTAGCTCTTTTCTCTATAATTTATAGATAAAGAGCAAAAAATAGAGAAACGGATATGAGTGTAGTTTCGTTGATTTTGTATGTTTCTTAAAACCAACAAACAAAATCCCATAATAACAAATATGTCTATTTTAGGTTTTCTAATACTTGTTTTTTTAACCCTTTTGAAGGTCATATGTGTAGTACAAAATCTCATTAGTTACTAGGATATTGTGAATTCGTCAGCAGTTGGTTCTTGTGATGAATAAAATGTATACAAGCTTTTGAAATCCTCGTATTTTTTAAAAAATCAGCAGGTTTTATCCCTTTTGTTTTTTATATTTTTGGTTCCCTAGCGCCAGAAGTTATCCATTTTTTGATGAGGGTTCAACGGATCGTTCACAACAATTGTTCAACCCCAAGGGGGTAGAGGTTTGTGTTTGTAAGGTTAGGATTTGCAATTCAGAAAGGGTTGGCGGCGCAGCTTGTTGCCCGTCTACCTTCTGTTTTGATGTAACTTGGCAAGCTTTCTGATTTACATATATTTGTTGCCTAGAAAAAAAAAATAATAAAAAAAAAACTGAAAATGGCTATTTATTTATTGTCTAATATGGGGTTTTTAGTATATTGTCACATGTTCCATAAAAACCGTTTTATACGTCTTTTTTTTTAGCATGTGAAATGTCTTTTCAGTTTTACAAGTTGTCCTTTCATTTTACAAAATATCCTTTTCTCAATTTGTCATTTTCGATTGGTTAAATGTCCACATTTTGGTGTTTATAAATTTCATAAACTGATTTTTGAATATTGTGTGGATGTTTTAAATGAAAAGTATGACAATATTATCAAGATACATTTGTAATTTAACCACTTTTCTAATCATACCTAACATTAAAAAAGTATTAGTAAATAATATTTAGGAATCAACACGTTTCGAAACAAAAAGTTTCAAACATTTCGAGTTCACGTGCAATTCGGACGATGATCAAGGTAAAAAGCATGTAAAAGTATTGTGTATAGTGGCTTACTGAAATGATCGATGTCATCTAATGACTCTGCAGATTTCATTGCCTCACATTCCACCTAAATCAACCTTCAAAGCTATTAATCTCTGAAATTTCAAATCTACTAAACACCTCAACCTCTCAATAAAACTCAAATCTCAAATCTCAACAACACCAACACAATCACAAATTACAACATCCAGTCATTCAAATCTAACACAGACATGTAAGGATATCAAATGATAGAAAGAAATCACTTGTTTATGAATTTAATGTTATGATTTATGAGCTGTGAAGCACCTTTCTTGTCAAAGGAAGCCTCTCAGTTTGTCGAATCTCCGATGTGTCACTCACGACACTGGGTTTATCATTGTTGTCCAACTTCACTTCTGAATCGGCATTTGCAGGGACAATTGATTAAGTTGTTCCATTGTATGTTTAGATTGCTTATAACTTATGATCATCAAACCAAACACTTGCATCATCTACTCAGACCAAAACTAACACAAACGATTAGATTGCTAGGTTTTTATACAAGTGTTTACTTGTATAGAAATATTATAAATAAAAATATTATATATTTACGACTTGTTACGATATCATCGCTAGTTACGGACGACTCGAACAATAAAATAAACATATTATATATTTACGACTCGTTACAGACTTGACGCTAGTCACTGACTACGCGCGTTACGGACGACTCGGACGATAAAATAAAAATATTATACATTTACGACTCGTTACGGACTCGACGCTAGTAGCCAGTACACATAGATTTTTAAGTGTATGAAAATAGAAAACTAATTTACCTAAAATCCACCTATTAATACATATGTATCTGGTAGTTGTTTTATTTATTTATTATTTATCATTTGAAGGTAATAATTTGAATCTTTTAATTTTTTATTGACATCTATATGTCGGCTTTAGGTGTGTTGACGTAGAATAATACACTTCAATTCTTGCAAAGATACAGTCTTCCACTAAGAGGTTGACATCTTTTTTAAGCACCATGTGTCCATGTCATTTTATACATGATTTCATCCAAGGAAGAGACACCCAACAAACACACGTCTTTACTTAGTGAGGAGGTTGATTGTACCCTCTTATGGGCCATATACTTTTTAATTTTATTATGCTTATATTTCATAATGCACTTCATTATTAAACTTTTCTTAACGTACTTTAGTGTACTTTACACGTTTTATTCTAAATTTAACATCTGTATAAGTTTAAATTACAAGAGGATTCACATCCTAGGAATCAAAATCTTTATGTAGGGTTTTTAAAATATAAAAAGTATAAAAAGTGGTTATGAGTGGAGGAGAGACAAATTGTTACTGTTTATCTGTATATTTGGGGGGACATTGTTCACCCTCTATATTTTTAATAATATATATTGAAAGTGGTTGTGAGTGAAGGGGAGAGAAAATGTAATGATAAAGGTATAAAAATATTATTTAATTGAAAAAAGAAGAGAAAATAGTATTTGTTTTTAGTGGAAATATATTAAATAGGAGTTGTTTTTTGAGTGGAATGTATGTATATTTTTAGGGAGCTGGATGTGAATCCTCTAAGATATTAATAAGAAAAAAAAATCATAGCCATGCCCAACCTTGTCTCCTCTTTATTTATATAAGAAAAAAGCAAAAAAAAGCGTTGATGTCTAATTTATCTAACATAAAAATTAATTCATTGATTTGAAACTTTCTATGTAACTAAAAAATGTTCTCACATTGTGTTTGCCTTTGACAAAAAGTAATTGATATTCAATGAAATTATGAATCTAAGTGTCTTAATTTTTTCTTATGCTACTTGACATATTTTCATTGGTCCTAATCTTCTTATTTAGTACAATTTTTGGTTGATAATAGGTCCTGTAGTTAGGTTAACTAATTAAGGTGGTGGGTGTGGTTGTAAAGTCGTTAGGCGCTCCCTAGTCGGATAATATGATGTTGATAACTTAGTTTTTTATTCTTAAGGTTATTTAATCAATAGTAAATTATGAAATTGTGATGTTGGTGATCTAACAAAAGAGCACTATTCATAGTGTCACAACTCACAATCAAAGCTTATACGTGTTTTAGGATACATATTTTCGTTAAGAATTCTTATTTTCAGGGTTCATGCCTTCAAAGATATATCAAGTCCAAAATACACATTGATTGCTATATTTACTCTTCAATATTACAAAATTGACCTGAAAAGTGTTTGCAAAATTGTAGCTGATTTTGAAAATATGAATTACAAACATAAAGTCAGTGTGCAATTTTGTGAACATAATTTCATGATAATTCAGTTATTTATTGAATAAAAGTTGAGTAATGTATTATTTGTTGGAAACAATTGGTAATATCAAATACAAACACGATTAATATATCTATGGGAACTCCACGGCTCTTTGTTTTTATATTAACTCAAAAAAAAAAAAACTCTGCTGGTGTTACATCGAATTTTATCATCTATATATACCAAACAATTACCTGTAAATAAACTCAACTATTTTAACTCCAACTCAACTCAAACTATAAATAAACCGATTGAATCATATAGGATATTTATAATTCAAAATCGAAAAACAAACTAAAAAACACATATCTTTGTTTAATCGCTTATGCATTAGAGGTGTAGGGGAGGACCTAGCGTATAACAAGGGGCAACCCCCGCTACGGCTTGGCGTTCCGGTGGTAGTGTAAATTTTAAAAAATTTGATGTTTTTTTTATTTCGTTACCGTTTTTTTATAAAAGTTTGGCGGATTTTATAGATCCGCCACTATAGAGGTGCACAAAAAACCTGAACCCAAAAAATAAAACCTGGACCCGGAACCCGAACTTACCCACAAGGTAGGTCTAGGTATGGTATTTGTTGTGAGAACCCGAAACCGGGTTTTTCTCAACCTGATTTATACCCGGGCACCCGGGTTTTTTTAAATACCCGATTACGTATGATATTTTATGATATGTAATCTTGTAATATTTCTAAGTTTCTAATATATTGGAAGTTTTATGTAACATCCGACCCCTCGCACCACCAATATTATCCACTTTAACCCCGATGAGTTGGTCATCCAGGAACTCACGAATTTGTTTTTGGTTGCCCCTGGAGACTTCCCAGGAGGTTACCCATCCTAGTTCTACCCCCAACTGAGCACGCTTAACTATGGAGTTTTAATGAGCTCCACAACCAACTAAGCCCAAAACACGTTGGTGATTTAAGAGGCGGGGAATGTCTTATGAATCAAGAATCTCTCCTGACCACGACCGATGTGGGATTTGCCTAGGGTATCACAATGGTCCGTGTTAACCTCTCGGTAGTCGGTATCGGTATTGTTACATTTTATGTTACAAGTGTTAAAGTTTATAAAACAAAAAATGGAGTTGGAAACATAAAAATGCAAAAAAAAAAATGAAATAAAAGCAACGGCATCGGGTTTTTTGCATACCTATACCCGGTTTTTGCACACCCACACCGGGTTTTCTAATACCCGACCCGGAAATCGAGTTTTTTTTTATACCCACAAATAGGGTATTTTAATACCTGGGTATAGAAAACCCAAACCCGGTATACCAGGTATGGTTTTCCTGACCAATAGCTAGACCTAAACCCGACCCGAGTATTTCCAGTAACCAAAAAATCAATACCCGGTCATACCCGTACTCGGTTATATACCCGAATCCAGGTATTGAAAAAACCCGGTTATGTGCACCTCTATTATGCATGCCAAAACCATTGGGTGTCAGCCCAGTGGCCACCAGCACCCATTACAAACTGGTGTGGGCAGGTTCGAGCCCTGGTTCAATCAAATTGCCCACCCGGTAGGGTATTCACCGCCAGGCAGCGTTGCTGGGTCGCTAGCTTGGGAAGGGGGATCCCTTCCGCGGTCAGGAGTACCGCGCATCTACCTTTTTTTTATTATGCATGCCAACGCCATTTATACGTACACATGAAACCGGCCCAATCTACATAAGGCCTATAGGGATTAATACCCAATGGTCTTACAATTTACAAACATCTTTTAGGAGCATCATCCCAAGTATGCTAGCTCACCATCTCATTAGTGTAGGGGTAACTTTGATACCTTTACGTAAACCCATGACTATTGTTTTTTCTTAACAGCATCTCGGTCAGGGCTATATATGATCAAAGCTTGATTGAAGTGGGATTCGAACCTGAGCTCCCTGGACAGAAACCCACTAGATAGTAAACCTTCCCACCTCCATTGCAACCATTTGGCTGCAACATCATTGGCAACCCATGACTATTGTTTAATGTATATTTAGAACTCGTACAAAAGTGGATTGGGTGAGTGCCTGAGTGGTAGGCAACAAGCACATGCTTACGAGTTGATTAGAGATCATGCCTAAAGTACAATCATTGCATATTTGGAAGATAGCAATTGTGGAGAATGAATAATGCCTTTTTGATTGGTTGGTAACTCCCAAGAAAAAGAAAAATCTACTATTTGAATTTGATGATAGAGCGATAACTCGAATGACTGACTCGTAAGTGGATTTGGTGACAATGCGGAATAACGATAAAGAAACGGGTCCATACTCCTAGAAAGCAAAAATGAAGTTTTTAATAGCTTTTCTAATAATTTTTAAACTTTTTAGATTAAATACAATCATACCTGCACCTTACATGATTTGAAATTCTTAACCTTTTAAACGTCTCTTAAGCCTTAACCACTACTATATCCCCTTGGTGACAAGATTCTTTTTAATAATTAGTTCTATTAAAGTTTGACAATTTTTTATTTAATGTAGGTAGGCATATAGTTAAGTTATTTTGACCAGAATCTACATTAACAATTTTGATTTTTATTTTAATAATTAGTTTTCTACAGACTAATATTTTTATTTGATGTAGATAGGTTTAAAGTTAAGTTATTTTGAATGAAATTAGGTTTTGTATTATATATTATATTATATTATATTATATATACTAACAAAATCAAACGTGAACAGTTGTTATTCACACTTTGATTTTTCTTTTTTCTTTTTTTTTTTAATTTGACTTTAACTTTTACAGTTTTAGGATTATAAACTTGTTACTTTTTTTTAGTTTACGTTTCTAACCATTAACTTTAATATAGTTATCATACGACCCCGAAACACTAATAATTCTTATTTTAAAAAACGATTTACATCTGTACCCATGAACTATAATATATTTATATATGGAAGTTTAATAATGATTCATTTTCTAATAAGCAATTTACGTTAGCCCCAGACTTTAATAGAGTTATCACACGACTTAAAGTTTAATAAAGTTAGTTTTTCTTAGTTTTTATAAATATTTTTCTTTTATCTTTTTATAAGTTGAATTATTTTTATATTAATTATTATTTATTCAACTTGTTATAATTAAAGTTAACATTTAACTTTTGGCATGTTTACTTAATTGTGTTGCTTGCTTATTTTTACTGTCGTTTAGATTAAAGCTTAAATGATGTATACTAACACTTCAATATATCATGTAACAATTTTAATTATTAGGTAACAATTTTAATTATTTTTTATTTACCTTATTATATTTAAAGCTATCTTTCGATTCTAGACATGTTTACTTTACGGTGTTAATTGCTTAATTTTACGATAGTGTAGATTAAAGTTTGCATAATACATCATGCAACAAATATATCCTTGTGAGCATCCTCCTAAGACCCCGCCGCAAAACGCGGGCTCTATCCTAGTTTAATTTAAGCCTCAAATCTATATTTTGATTACTTTTACTAGACTTAATGAGTAAGTTACTACAATAGTATCTTAAAAAGTGTCATTATAACATGTTAGCATTTAATTTAAGCCTCAAATCTATACTTTGATTACTTTTACTAGACTTAATGAGTAAGTTACTACAATAGTATCTTAAAAAGTGTCATTATAACATGTTAGCAAAATGTTTATAGATGATTGAAATTATTTTTCACACACTAAGTATTTTACTTTCTAAAAGTTCTAATTTTCTTTTCTTTTTCCTTATTGTTTGATTGTAAATTTATAATAAAAATAAAATATCTGTATTACTCAAATTGACTTTAATTGTTTGCACTAATGCACATCACACAAATTATAAAAATGCATCTTTAGGGTACTCGGTGTGGGAGTCGGGGAGGGCTCGGTGAAGCCCGGCCCTATACGGAAACACCGGCCCCCCCGGTTTCGATATGTT
This sequence comes from Scalesia atractyloides, assembly GCA_947069175.1. Lineage (NCBI taxonomy): Eukaryota > Viridiplantae > Streptophyta > Magnoliopsida > Asterales > Asteraceae > Scalesia > Scalesia atractyloides. The sequence continues at coordinate 81,004,752 of CAMTDV010000004.1, read as the reverse complement.
TTTTGTACCCCGATAAACATGGACTTGGCAACGATTTACAGGGAAACTTGGAAGAAGTGGACAATGGTCATGTGACCCTAAGTATTATTTTTTTTAAAGAAGTTTTTTTTTCAAATCCTATAAACACCTATCTTCATTTCACCCATTATATATACTTATAATTTTCAACAAGCTTATGCAATATGTAGTTGTAACTTTGACTTTATTTGTTTTATGTGCTACTTATAATTTGCAACAAGCTTATGCAATAGGTAGTTGTAACTTTGACTTTATTTGTTTTATGTGCATAGGTAAGGTGTACATTTGCTTTTGTTGATTGTACACTAATTTTTTTTGGAAGTGAAACATTTGCTTTTGTTGATTGTAGACTAAAACTTATTTTGGAAGCTTTATATTTAGAAATATTAAAATTTTTAACATTGGGCTGCAATAGTAGTTGTACCCATTGCTTAAAGTTTTGTAAAGCATTAGCAACCATTCTTTGTATCTTTGCATATTATTGTTGTACGGTGGATGTGAATGCTCCGAGTTGTTTATGCAAAGTGTACAAACATATTCTCTTTTCCTGTCTCTCATTATCTCTACGTCTCTACTGACTGTCCCTTTCTGTCTCTCTCGCACTACAAGGTTTGTCGTTCTGTCGTCGACGGTCGGCGGCCATGTGTTATTTGTCGAGAAGAGAGGCAGACGATGGGTTCCCTTTGGCGTTTTCGTCTTCGTTGTTGCGGTTCCAACCGTCTTTGGCGATGGGTTCGATACTTTCACCATTGAGGAGTGGGAGTTACTGCAACTCTCTTCTTGTAAAGAGAGAAACAGATAGGGGTTTCTATAGAGAAAAGTAGAGAGGGTTTCTATTTTCGGATGCTCTGGCCGTCGATTTAGGTTTGTAAGATGTCGATGATGATGGTATCATCAGAGATGCCGTAAATCTGGCCGCCTCCGCCGACGTTATAGTCGCTGTCATTTTAGGTCTGTACAGTGGTCTGATACTTTTGTTCATACAGGACGCTTTGCTATCGGTTTCCTTTTCGAACGATATGAAAGGGTTTCGTTGCTTGCTTCGAATCCTTATTGTACAGTCTATGATGTCATCATTTTGAGACTTACACAATTAATTTTTTTATTGCAAATTTTAGGGATACGTCAATTTCATTTATTTGTCTGAATTTTTCTGATCAATTTGTTGTTGTGTAGATACACCACCAGAACTAGTTTAATACAAACAAAGGTAATCTATATTAAGTGTATACAAATTTAAACAACATTACAAACAAAACCACCATTTTTAATCTATAAAAGGAAAACGAACGTCAACAGTTTACAACCACAAAATGTTAGAAAGAAAATAAAATTGATAAAAGTACTATAATATGAAATGGTGTCATTTTATTGTAAAAGTAAACGGTAAGCAAAACGTATACATGATAAGTTACAAAAACAGGAGTGGAAAGTGTAATAGCATGCTAGTTTTCACATAAAAATTATCATTTCACCCATTCCTTTCTCTAATCAACCAATTTCTCATTTTTCTAGGAATTACCGTTTCCCACATTAAATCCACTACTATGCCTTTTTAGTTACTTTAACGTAGTTTATGTTTTTATTTATGATTATTTTTTAAGGTATTTACACTTAATTAAATTAATAAAATCCTTTTAAAAAATAACATTAAATTTAAGTATCTTGCTACTCACACACGGACCAACTTACTTTCACACCCCAAAGCGCCCCGCTTTGGGCAAAGCGGGACGTTTAGGGTTACTTTACCAGATAAAAGGTGAAGTGACTGATGTCTGAGTGACATAAAGGTGATATGAGGTTTGGGGTGTTTTCCGGCTACTGGCTCACTGCCGTCGCTGTCTTCAACTTGGTGGACCTTTTTTTCCTGTACTGCCTGCTGCGGCCTCACCCGTGCGCCCTGGCTCACTGCCTGGCGGACTACTATGCTTCTGCTTATCATAAGCAGGAGCGCGGCAGGCTTTTTGGCGGTTGCTACGTCACCGTGATCGCCCGCTCTTTAGGGCTCGTGCCCGAGACGGATCCGCTTCTGACCCCAGCCATTCCGTCGACTTCATTAGGCCGGGCGTCAGCGTCGTCCATGGGTATACTTCACCAGTTCGACGTTGGTTACCGATTTCGAGCCGCTGAGGGCGTTATTTGGGAGCCGGAGCCGTCGTTGCCAGAGGTGATCCCGTTGTTATTGAGGTCAGGGAGGGCATACTTGCGCCTCCGGATGTTCAGGCTGCGGCTTACCTGGCTCAGCTAGAGGCTCTGGGTCTGCCACCGCCGCCGACACCGCCTCAGCATGACCCCCCTCAGCAGGCTCAGGGTGACGCGCCACCACCGCCGCCACCGCCTCCACATCCGCCGCAGTACCCACAGCACGTCATCGCCGACCTACCTTCGATCGGCGTCTCCGACGGTCTGAGCGACAGCAGACGTGGATTGTCCAGACGCTCAGGGCTATCAGTGCACATTTGGGACTGCCGGAGATTCCACTGCCACCGTCTCCACCGCCGGAGGATCAGTAGATTTACTTTTTATTGTTTTTTTCCTGTACTAGACATTTTGTTTTGTTTTGTATGTACAAACTGACTTTTTATGTATATATGCAGTTGATCTTTTATGTATGCTTGTGTGGATTGTTTGCGCTTATTTCAAACGTCTAATTCGCGACATGTCGTACGGTGTTTTAATTAAACATGTTCGTGTAATTCATTAAAAATTAAATCGGATAACATTTAAACAAACAACTTTAAATTATATACGTTTGTAACAAATAAAACGATTGATTGCGCTTATTTCAACTTTAATATAAATGTTTTGTAAACATAAAACAAAAATCTACAAGTTTTCAAAAAAAACAACAAAACCAAATACAACAAAAACAATCAACCAACAACCCATTTTTTTACCAAAACCTAACCCATTCCACCAAATAAGTCTGGCAGCCCAAAGCGCCCCGCTTTGATCATAGCGGGGCGTTTCACACTAGGGTCAACAGACAAGGTCTGACAGCTCAGTCCTTGTCTTTTTACTTTACAATAAAACGTCCCGCTTTGCCCATAGCGGGGCGCTTTGGTGTGTGTAAATAGATTTGTGCGTGTGTGAATAGACTAGGCCTAAATTTAATTATAACTAAAATATTTTAGATTTGGCGAAATCTGGGACGACAACACACAATTTGGGGAAAACTGGAAAAAGCTGACGTGGCACTGATGTGTCATACGAGGTAAGATGAGGAAAACGAAATGACACCCTCCACCCTTATTGCTAACTAATAAGTTTCAATAATATGTCACACGTATATTTATAGTCATTCTGAATTTGAATAGTAACTTATTGTTGGAAAAACAAAAACCTAAATAATTTGAAAGGCAAAGTGGTGGAGTATATACGGTGGGTTTAGGGTTGGCTTTATGAAAGAAAAAAAGATGAAAGCAAATATAATGGTAACCAATTCACATCGTTTTTCTTTTCATGTTTTCTTTATATTGTTTAGCTATAACATTTTATTATTAAATCCGGCTGACATTCTAATAAAAAGATTAAAAAATTTCAATAAGATAGCATATGAATATCAAAAATTAAAATAAAAAAGAAAGAGAGTTGTATCAAAGAGAGATGTGAGGGCCAATGCTACATTATGCTCCGGTTTATTAAATGTAAATATTGTCAAATATTGTAATTCCTATTTTGTATTTTTAGATTGATTGAGTCTCCTCAATCATAGGATATTAGTTGGCATTCTCTGTGTATATATTCCCGCTGGTAAATCAAATACAATCACTTTTGAATTCAATATACCTTTCTACATGGTATCAGCCCATCGATTCTGAGCCAACCCTAGCCGCCGCACCCCTCCCATCTCATATCTGTTTCAATCGCACACCCCTTCTCCCTCTTCCTTCAATCAAATGGCACCATCCACTGAAGCAACCACACCTGCTACTGCAAAAGCTCTTCACCCGGTTTATTCCGTCATTGACATCCAGCGAAAAGTGAGAGTTTTAGATGGTACGAAGGTGTCCTACTCTTCGTGGGTCAAGCTATTTCAGTTGCATGCTCGAGGGTACCGGGTCATGAAACACATTGATGGCACATTGCCGCCGGCTGAAACTGACACGGATTACGAATCCTGGTCCGAAATCGATGCAATTGTCCTACAATGGATCTACGGAACATTGTCCGACGACATTCTAGTACGTGTCGTACAAACCGAATCGACTGCCTTGGAGGTCTAGACACGCATCAAATCTCTGTTTCTAAACAACAAGGGTTCGAGAGCCGCCGCACTTGAACTTGAGTTTAACAATCTCACACTCAAGGCCATGCCGTCTCTCGAATCCTACTGTCAAAAGCTTAAGGAGCTTAGTGATCAATTGAATGATGTCGATTGTCCGGTCAACAATCAAAGGCTTGTGCTCCAACTTGTTCGGGGATTGCCTCGAGAGTATGACACGGCTGCTGCCTACATCAACCAAACTCTCCCCACATGGGAGGTGGCCTGTAGCATGCTCCAGTTGGAACACAACAGACAATCGGCTCGTGATAACCTCTCAGCTCCAACAGCTCTCCAACAGCTCTGGCTGTTGTCTCTGATGAACCTCAGCCTCCCGAACAAGGTCCCATACAACACCGCAGGAGAAGGGGTAACAGGCCCAACAACTCGTGCCGGGCCCAGTCCAACTCCAGCCCACGTGGTCGTGGTCAGACTCATCCCGCAACCAACCAGCCAATCTGGCCTGCAAACAACCAGCCATCCTGGCCCACTCCCTTACTTCAGCGAACGGGCCACCTCACTGGGCCCAATGGGCTCCACCCCCATGCCCCTTCCCAACTCAACCAGGCTGGGCTCAGCCTTGGTCTCCACAACAGACTTGGGATAATCGCGGCCCAAACCAGAACAAGTGTGCAGGTCCTTCCAAGCCCAGCTCCTCTAGTCAGGCCTTTCTCGGGGAATATGACCCACTAGAGCCTACTCAAATCGGGGAAGCTATGTAGGCGATGAGCATTCACAATGATGACGACCAATGGTACATGGATACGGGTGCATCCGATCATCTCACGGGTGATCAAGGTAAAATTACTAACCCATTTTTATCTTTTCCTCTTGGTTCTATTTTTGTAGGTAATGGCGCACAAGTACCCATACTTGGATCGGGCCACTCAACCGTACCCACTAACACTCGTGACCTACACCTAAATAATATCCTTTATACACCAAATATCATTAAAACCTCATTTCGGTTCAAAAATTTTCTGTTGACAATAATGTTTCGGTTGAATTTGATCCCCATGGTTTTTCTGTGAAGGAATACAAGACTGGGACAATTCTGTCGCACCACAATAGTTCAAGTCATCTCTATCCGCTTACGTATCCAATTTCACCCAATGCTTCCACCGTCCTCGTTTCTACAATTGAAGATTTCTGGCACGATCGTTTAGGCCACCCGGGCCATCCTGTTTTTGATTTTCTTGTTTCGAATAAGTTGATTTCGTGTAATAAACGTGCTAGAACTTTAATTTGCAATTCATGTCAATTGTCTAAGAATAAACGTTTACCGTTTTTTGTTTCACATTCTCGTACTATTTTGCCCTTTGACATCGTACATTGTGACTTATGGACCTCGCCAATTACAAGCAAAACTGGATATAAGTACTATATGGTCCTAGTAGATGACTATACACAATACACTTGGGTTTTTCCCCTTAAATTCAAATCGGAAACTTTATCAAAATTTTCACAGTTTCACAATTACATCAAAACTCAATTCAGTATGTTAATAAAACCTTCCAATGTGACCTCGGTGGTGAGTTTGACAATCACCATTTCAAATCGTTCGCACTTTCCAACTGCCTTCAATTCCGTTTTGCTTGTCCTCAAACATCACAACAAAACGGTAAGTCCGAACGCATGATTCGGCGATTAAACGAAATCATGCTTGCTCTTCTTACACATGCCTCACTATCACCTACGTATTGGGTTGAGGCCTTACACACTGCATGTTACCTCCACAACATTCTACCAACAAAACTTCATAATGATCAAACTCCTACTGCTTTGCTTTACCTTCGAAACCCATCCTATGAACACTTACGAGTGTTCGGATGTGCTTGCTACCCAAATGCATCATCCACTCGACCACACAAACTCGCTCTTCGATCGACATTATGTGTGTTTCTTGGCTACCCGGCCGACTATCGCGGTTACCGGTGTCAAGAAATTTCTAGCGGCAAAGTTTTCTTCTCTCGACATGTAACATTTGTCGAGTCCGTTTTCCCTCTAGCCAAACATCCTACCGATCACTCATCATCGTATGATTACTCATTTTTGGATGATGTCACTTCCCCACTTTTGTCCCCTCTTAATCCTTCTCAACCGTATTTCCACCTCACCCACCTACACCCATACCTTAGAACTCGTCTCATCCACCTTCCCATATCGAGTCCAATCCCCAAACCACACAAACCCATTCTGGTCCAACTACCCACCCACACTCATCGGCCCATCACCATATCACCAGCCCTTCCACGCATTCAACTCATCCCAACCTCCCTACAAATCCAAACCCCCTTGACACTGACTCAGCTCCCTTACCTCAACCGCACCATCCTCACAACTCACCCACTCACTCTTCCGCCAACCAACAACCTGTTAACATACCACCTCCACCTCTGTCTCCACCAATGACCACACGGTCCAAAGACGGCATATCCAAACCACATGTCCCTTTAAACCTTTACACCCAAGCCGAAAAACTATCACCCATTCCGACATCTCACCTGAAAGCCCTCATAGATCCAAATTGGCGTGCCGCCATGACCGACGAATATCGTGCCTTGATGGACAATAATACATGGGTTCTAGTACCAAGACCACAAAATACGAACATTATACGATGCATGTGGCTCTTCCGACACAAGTTCAATTCAAACGGCACCTTACAACGCTACAAAGCCCGCTTGGTGGTCAACGGTAAAAGTCAACAAGTAGGGGTTGATTGCGATGAAACCTTCAGTCCCGCAGTCAAACCAACCACCATCCGAACGGTTCTAAGTCTTGTCGTCTCTCGACATTGGCCAATCCACCAACTAGACGTTAAAAATGCCTTTTTACATGGAAATTTGAATGAGACGGTCTATATGTTTCAACCGCCAGGCTTTACGGATAATCGTCACCCTACTCATGTGTGTAAGTTAACGAAATCTCTATACGGTTTGAAACAGGCACCACGGGCGTGGTATAAGCGCTTTGCAATGTACATAATAAAATGCGGTTTTCGAAGCACCACTAGTGATACTTCACTATTTGTCTACAAACAAGGAACTCGTATGGCATATTTACTGTTGTATGTAGACGACATTCTTCTAACCGCATCAGACGATACACTTCTTCGCAAAGTCATCTCATCGCTTTCTAAAGAATTCAAGATGTCAGACCTTGGCCAACTTCATCAATTCCTTGGCATAAATGTGACCAGAAGCAACAAAGGTTTATTTTTATCTCAAAGTCACTTTGCTAAAGACATTTTATCTCGTGCCAACATGTCAGACTGTAAACCTTCAGCCACTCCATGTGACACGGCTTCAAAACTTAGTGCAACAAGTGGCAATCTTTTACCCGATGGCACTCTTAATCGACAACTCACCGGCGCGCTTCAATATCTCACAATTACTCGCCCGGATCTTACGTACGCCGTACAACAAATATGTCTCTTCATGCACGCTCCCCGTGATCCACACCTGCAGTTTCTAAAACGAGTTTTACGGTATATAAAAGGCAGCATTGATCACGGCTGTAACATTCGTCGAAAAACGGGTTCTAAAACCCGCACCGGTTATCAATCAAATATTCAGTTAAAAGTTCGTTGCGTATTTAACGTGTCGGTTATTTAAAATAATACATAATTAATAAATATTTTAAAGATTAAAGACCACAATTAATAAATAATAATAATTAATGAAAATTAAATAAAGAAACAAAATGGGGTAGCCGGGTTTCGAACCCGGGTCTCCCGGATATACACATACACAACATACCATTACACCACTTGCCCACATCTGCTACATCTCAAAACAATTATAGATTTGTAATCACATTCCTTTGATCCGGATTCAAACAAAGAAACAGCCGCGCTAAGTCACCGGCTGTCATCAATATATCTCGGATCCCTCTCAATCATCGAATGTAACCGATCACGTAATAGACTCAATCAGGGAGTCAACAATCCCCAAATCGGTTATGCAATCATCTCGGCAATTACATCTTGACCGAAATTCTTGAAACCGAAATCGGTAAGCTACTGGTTACTCTATAAATACCAATCGATTTCACCACAAACGAATTCGTTCAATCTCTCAAACTCTCTCTTAAACTCTCGCTAAAACACTCTAACGCTGTCCCTGCAAGTCGCGGGAATTCTCAGTTACTCGCCGGAAAATCGAAGAATCATTCCATTATTACCATACTCTAAAATAAGACTTCTAGAGCTCAGACAGAAATCACCCAAGCTCACCTCCAACACCCTGAAGAGCCTCTGTCGCAAGTTAAACTTCGCCGGAATTCCTTTCAGTCGCCGGAGTTTCTGCACATTACCGGAATCCATCGGAACTTCCATAACATTCTCCGATCGGTATGAATTCTTAATCTTTTCTGTCAGTTCTATTCGATTCATTTGTTTAATCTAAAACAGTAGATCAGTGAAACCAAATGTTTAATAAATCTGTTTTCAGTTCTAAGTTAGTGAAAGAGATGAACATCGAGTCGTTTATAAATATAATTAAAATCAGTATTTCAAACGGGTTAGACACACAGTCCAGTGGTGGACTGTGTGCATTTCATACTATCGATACCGAGTTCGATTCTTGACACAACACCTATCCACAGTAATAAAACGTTTTTTTTTAACCGGAACCATATTAACTCGCTGTAAGATGTTAAGTATAATAAAGTTTCAATATATAACGGGATAGACACCCAGCCCAGTTGGTTGGGCAGGGTGCAACACAACACTGGAAACGCGGGTTCGAGTCCGGGCTCTCACACCGGTTCGACAGTTAAATCCTTTTTGAAAATTGAATAATTTCTAAATAACTTAATTAGTATATAAGAATAATAAAATCAGAGATTATTTCGGGTTAGACACGTAGCTCAGTTGGTAGAGCTGCGTGCACGTATACGAGAGGTCACGAGTTCGAACCTCACTCAGCGCATATAAAAAAAAACACAGTCCGACCGGTCAACGGTCAAAAAAAAAGTCAACCTTTTTATTTCTTCTTATTTATTTATTTAATTGGAAAATTATTTAAAAATACTTAAAAATAAGATTATTAAAGTTAGAAATTTCCTTAAACTCACAAAAATAAATCTAACATTCCCATTAAGAGCACTAATTAAAAATATTAATTATTTACCGAATCATTTTGTTATTATTTAGGTTAGTTTTTTCCCTCGTCGGTTGAATCATAATATTCGTGCGCATTCATCGTCATCAAGGAACGCACCCACTGTGAGTGAATCCTTACAAATTCCCCTTTTTATTCATGTTTTGGGGTGTATCATGTGTCGCTTTAATTATTTCGTTTATTCAAACTTGTGCTATTACCATTATATGACCTAAACTTGTGATGTAAATATTGTTTGTTGTGATGCGTGTTTACATTCTTGTCAAGTTGCGTGCAAATCATTCATTAGGTCCATCAGTTACTCGTGGGAGACGAGTTGAGCATCAGGTGCCTCATTAGATCGGCTCCGTTTGATTGAGCCTTGATCTCATTGTTCATCATTTGGTGTGTGTGCTTGTACATTAATTGATATTATGTGTTTTGTATTAAATTTATATTTACTTTTACTCATGTGTGGTTATGCACCTTTTTCTAACCAATATAATAAATTCGTTCAAATGTTTTCATAAGATTCACTCGCCAACTTATGTTGACCCAAAAACCCTATTTTTACACATGATACAGGTGATCCAGTTGAGAAAAGAAACACGTAGGATGGCCTAGAAGAATAAACAAGTTAATGCTTTGGAATGGACATTTAGTTTAGTTTCCCTTTGTAATTGTATGATTTTTGTTTAATACTTTAGTTTGTAATGAAAGTGTATTTGAACATGTTATGCTTGTATGTCTATTGTAACTTCTTCTTTAAAGAGAAATAATAAATATGAAACTTTATAGTAAATGTCATGAGCTTTGATGAAAACCCAATCATGCCCCGGCTACCATTTCCGCTGCGGGTCAGGGTGTGACAGATTGGTATCAGAGCTTTTGACTATAGGGATATAGGATAGGTTATTAGACCCTTAGAGCCTATACTATAGTTGATTAGATTTTAATTGTTTATGTGGTTACATGCAAACTCATGATGTTTATTTGTTTCGTATTTATTACACACACAAATGCATGCAAACACTTCCACTATCATATTGTGTGATATTTAATGAGTTATACTTATTGTCAAACATAACATGCTTACATATACATTCATCACGCATATTTCCATATTCACATATTAAAATCATCCTCATATTTCCTTTATTCAAGATTTTGTCGCAATTTTCGTTTTTCAATCTCATCAAAGTGAGTTCTACGACGGGCATGTAGTAAGGGTACAAGTACCGGTAGTCGGAACGTCCTGTCTAGGTTGGCATTCATATAAATCCAATATAACGGACCAGTTTGCCTACCTGGGGACTAACGATGAGAGTACGAAGGACCTATTAGGCCAAAGCATGCTACCCCAAACGTCGTTCGAACTAACCCTACTTTGAGTTGTCATTGTGTCCACACCAGGACACCCTCCGACCTTATACTTTGCTGTCATGCTTTACGATTTTCATTCGGGTGGCGCAAGTGTTAACAGGCTAACACCAATATGAACCCTACAAGAGCCCAGTAGTCATGGGGGCCCACATGACTACCAAGGCCAAGTAAGGGGACATATGGGAGCCCAAACATGAGCAAAGCCAAGACATCCTATGGATGTAGTAGGTTTATTTTATTCATTTGTTTTTGTGAATGTTCATTTCTAAAAACGACACATGACACCTAAAACGTCAAACTCATACTCTCGATACGTATTCCTTGTAGATGTCTTCTAGTCTCTCTCGTAGAAGTATGAGATCAGGAAAATCCCGCGAGCGCATGGCTGCCCAAATCGCTCAACAAATGGCTGCCGTAATCCCCAACATCGTAGTTCAAGTTCAACAAGCCCTTACCGCTAATCCCGTCAACCCAATCAACCAAGAAGATCAAAACATTGTCAATCCTCCCCCAAAATGCCGCTAAATGCACCTTCAAGCATTTCAAATCCTGTGATCCTCCAAAATACGAAGGGACTGAAGGTGTCACCGCTCTCCTCCATTGGTTTGAGGAGATGGAAAATACTTTTCTCAATTGCGACTGCCCTGATGATCGCAAGGTGCGAAATGCTACCGGTCGTTTGTTCGGAGTAGCACTTACATGGTGGAATACAGAGAAGGCCAAGCGAGGTGCTGAAGATGCTATGACTTTGACTTGGGAAGAGTTGAAGGAAATCATGACAAGACGTTTCTGTCCAAGAAGCGAAATCAAGAAATTGGAAGATGAGTTCTATTCTTTGAAACAAAAGGAGGGCGACCACACCACATACAACAAGAGATTCCTTGAGTTAAATCAGATGGTCCCCAACTTGTTCACTCCCCTCTACCGTTTGATCGAGCACTACATTCGAGGTCTTCCTTAAAAAATTCAAGACCCTGTAATAAGTACCACACCTGTAACTTTGGAAGCAGCAATGGAGTTGGCTACAGAGCTCACCGAAAACCGCATACGGAATAAAGATTTCAAGGAGGAGAAGAAGAAGGATAAGGCATCAACCGAAACCTCAAACCCAACCCAGGCCGAATCCTCTTCTCAACCCACTTCTAAGAGAAAACGAGATGGGCGAAATTTCGCTATCACCCAAGGCAATCAACCAGCTTCACAAGCCGTACCCCTCCAAGCTATCCCAATCACTCAAGTAGCACCCAACTCTACTTACCCAAATAAGAAACCTTACATTGGACCTCACCCTCAATGTAACACCTGTTTTTATCACCATCCATCTACCGTACCTTGTCGACTGTGTGCAAATTGTGGGCGTTATGGTCATTTTAGCAAGACTTGTCGCGCCTCTCAAAATCAAGCCTCGCCCCCTACTCAAAACATTATCCAAACATATCAACAACCCCAATACCCCATGTTCCCATATGTTCGAGTTTGTTTTAATTGTGGCGACCCTACCCACTTTAGAAACACGTGCCCTCGATTGGTTAACATCATAAACGCCCAAGCTCAAGCAAACCCAGTCAACCAAGCAAATCAAGCAAACCCAGCACCACCACCAGCAAGAGGAAGAGCTTACAACATCAACGCCAAACCTGTTGAAGATAATAACGGCCCAAACGAATCACCCAACTAGTTTTCCCTCACCAAGAATCAAGACTCAACTCCAATCGTCTAGTTTTAATGTTTTCTTTATGTTATCTTAATCTTTACGTATCCCAGTTATAAATTGGGAATTTATGTATCCAAGAATTTTTATGCGAATTGATATTACGGTTTTGTTTTATACCTTTACTCATTGATTTAACTCTCATATCATCATACATCTCGACGTACCTCGATCTCATCATTTAAAGAAGTTGAGTTGTGTCTCACTTTTACATAGGCTAACCCTTTCATCATAACATACGAGAGAGGTACTGTCATCATTCGATCATGTATCCTTTCAGATTTGAGACTCAAGCTTTGGCTGTGGTGTTTGTTTTGTAGATTTTAGAGTCACATAGAACTAATCATAACATACTGACAAAGCAAATGAAAATTTGACAAGAATATGGTGGATACGCCGCTGGTACTTCCTATATATAAGTATTCTTGTCAAAGGATCAACAGCACTGTCAGGCGGTTATGAGAAGTTCCGTGTAGGTTTTAATATTGTCATGGATGATGTTTTGTTTTAGGGTATAACCTTATCTTTCCAAACGTATCAATTCTCTCAAAACTCTTATGCGTAAGATCATATCTAGTCAATCAACTCTGTTTATCCATGTTCCGCATTTCCATACTTTACGCATCAAAAAGCGATTCCTGTAGCAGGGTATTCAACCCTTACTAGGAACGTTACCGCCTCAAATAAAATTTAAACTCTCACCCTCTTCTAATTATGTAATTGTCAAATTAAAACACACACCCTTCAAGTCAAATATACCACTACTACTTAAATTTCGGGACGAAATTTCTAAAAGTAGGGGATATTGTAACATTCGACGAAAAACGGGTTCTAAAACCCGCACCGGTTATCAATCAAATATTCGGTTAAAAGTTCGTTGCGTATTTAACGTGTCGGTTATTTAAAATAATACATAATTAATAAATCTTTTAAAGATTAAAGACCACAATTAATAAATAATGAAAATTAATGAAAGAAACAGAATGGGGTAGCCGGGTTTCGAATCTGGGTCTCCCGGATATACACATACACAACATACCACTACACCACTTGCCCACATCTGCTACATCTCAAAACAATTATAGATTTGTAATCACATTCCTTTGATCCGGATTCAAACAAAGAAACAGCCGCGCTAAGTCACCGGCTGTCATCAAGATATCTCGGATCCCTCTCAATCATCGAATGTAACCGATCACGTAATAGACTCAATCAGGGAGTCAACAATCCCCAAATCGGTTATGCAATCATCTCGGCAATTACATCTTGACCGAAATTCTTGAAACCGAAATCGGTAAGCTACTGGTTACTCTATAAATACCAATCGATTTCACCACAAACGAATTCGTTCAATCTCTCAAACTCTCTCTTAAACTCTCGCTAAAACACTCTAACGCTGTCCCTACAAGTCGCCGGAATTCTCAGTTACTCATCGGAAAACCGAAGAATCCATTCCATTATTGCCTTACTCTAAAATAAGACTTCTAGAGCTCAGACAGAAATCACCCACGCTCACCTCCAACACCCTGAAGAGCCTCTGTCGCAAGTTAAACTTCGCCGGAATTCCTTTCAGTCGCCGGAGTTTCTGCACATTACCGGAATCCATCGGAACTTCCATAACATTCTCCGATCGGTATGAATTCTTAATCTTTTCTGTCAGTTCTATTCGATTCATTTGTTTAATCTAAAACAGTAGATCAGTGAAACCAAATGTTTAATAAATCTGTTTTCAGTTCTAAGTTAGTGAAGGAGATGAACATCGAGTCGTTTATAAATATAATTAAAATCAGTATTTCAAACGGGTTAGACACACAGTCCAGTGGTGGACTGTGTGCATTTCATACTATCGATACCGAGTTCGATTCTTGACACAACACCTATCCACAGTAATAAAACGTTTTTTTTAACCGGAACCATATTAACTCGCTGTAAGATGTTAAGTATAATAAAGTTTCAATATATAACGGGTTAGACACCCAGCCCAGTTGGTTGGGCTGGGTGCAACACAACACTGGAAACGCGGGTTCGAGACCGAGCTCTCACACCGGCTCGACAGTTAAATCCTTTTTGAAAATTGAATAATTTCTAAATAACTTAATTAGTATATAAGAATAATAAAATCAGAGATTATTTCGGTTAGACACGTAGCTCAGTTGGTAGAGCTGCGTGCACGTGTACGAGAGGTCACGAGTTCGAACCTCACTCAGCGCATATAAAAAAAACACAGTCCGATCGGTCAACGGTCAACGGTCAAAAAAAAGTTAACCTTTTTATTTCTTCTTATTTATTTATTTAATTGGAAAATTATTTAAAAATACTTAAAAATAAGATTATTAAAGTTAGAAAATGTCCTTAAACTCACAAAAATAAATCTAACAATCCCATTAAGAGCACTAATTAAAAATATTAATTATTTACCGAATCATTTTGTTATTATTTAGGTTAGTTTTTCCCTCGTCGGTTGAATCATAATATTCGTGCGCATTCATCGTCATCAAGGAACGCACCCACTGTGAGTGAATCCTTACAAATTCCCCTTTTTATTCATGTTTTGGGGTGTATCGTGTGTCGCTTTAATTATTTCGTTTATTCAAACTTGTGCTATTACCATTATATGACCTAAACTTGTGATGTAAATATTGTTTGTTGTGATGCGTGTTTACATTCTTGTCAAGTTGCGTGCAATCATTCATTAGGCCCATCAGTTACTCGTGGGAGACGAGTTGAGCATCAGGTGCCTCATTAGATCGGCTCCGTTTGATTGAGCCTTGATCTCATTGTTCATCATTTGGTGTGTGTGCTTGTGCATTAATTGATATTATGTGTTCTGTGATTAAATTTACATTTACTTTTACTCATGTGTGGTTATGCACCTTTTTCTAACCAATATAATAAATTCGTTCAAATGTTTTCATAAGATTCACTCGCCAACTTATGTTGACCAAAAAACGCTATTTTTACACATGATACAGGTGATCCAGTTGAGAAAAGAAACACGTAGGATGGCCTAGAAGAATAAACAAGTTAATGCTTTGGAATGGACATTTAGTTTAGTTTCCCTTTGTAATTGTATGATTTTTGTTTAATACTTTAGTTTGTAATGAAAGTGTATTTGAACATGTTATGCTTGTATGTCTATTGTAACTTCTTCTTTCAAGAGAAATAATAAATATGAAACTTTATAGTAAATGTCATGAGCTTTGATGAAAACCCAATCATGCCCCGGCTACCATTTCCGCTGCGGGTCAGGGTGTGACAACGGCCTACACATCTCCCCATCCAAATCACATCAGCTAACTGCGTATTTGGATGCAGACTGGGGAGGCTGCCCCGATTCATGAAGGTCCACCTAGGGTTATTGCGTATTTTTGGGAGATAAAATAGTCTCTTGGTCATCAAAACGACAACCAACGATTTCTCGTTCGAGTGCGAGGCCGAATACCGGGGCGTTGCTAATGCAGTCGCGGAAACGACATGGTTGCGAAACCTTTTATTAGAATTATTTGTGCCTACACGAAAAGCAACTATCGTTTACTGTGACAACATCTTTGCGGTGTACCTGACTGAAAACCCAGTTCAACATCAAAGGACGAAACACGTAGAATTAGATATTCATTTTGTTCGGGTGAAAGTCCGTATTGGCAATGTTCGAGTTCTACACGTTCCAGCCGATTTTCAGTACGCAGACATATTCATGAAGGGGTTGCCAAGACAATTTTCACACGGTTTCGATCCAGCCTTTCCCTTCGTACATCTACGGCTTTGGCTGAGGGGGTATAGTAAATGTAAATATTGTCAAATATTGTAATTCCTATTTTGTATTTTTAGATTGATTGAGTCTCCTCAATCATAGGATATTAGTTGGCATTCTCTGTGTATATATTCCCAGCTGGTAAATACAATCACTTTCTACATGGTATCAGCCCATCGATTATGTGCCAACCCTAGCCGCCGCACCCCTCCCATCTCATATCTGTTTCAATCGTACACCCCTTTCTCCCTCTTCCTTCAATCAAATGGCATCCATCCACTGAAGCTCATGTGGCACTGATGTGTCATACGAGGTAAGATGAGGAAAAGGAATGACACCCTCCACCTTTAAATCTAACTAATAAGTTTCAATAATATGTCACACGTATATTTATAGTCATTCTGAATTTGAATAGTAACTTATTGTTGGAAAAACAAAAACCTAAATGATTTGAAAGGCAAAGTGGTGGAGTTTATATGGTGGGTTTAGGGTTGGCTTTATGAAAGAAAAAAGATGAAAGCAAATATAATGGTAACCAATTCACATCGCTTTTCTTTTCCTGTTTTCTTTATATTGTTTAGCTATAACACTTTATTATTAAAACAGGCTGACATTCTAATAAAAAGATTAAAAAATGCAATAAGATAGCATATGAATATCAAAAATTAAAATAAAAAAGAAAGAAAGTTGTATCAAAGAGAGATGTGAGAGCCAATGCTACATTATGCTCCCGTTTATTAAATGTAAATATTGTCAAATATTGTAATTTCTATTTTGTATTTTTAGATTGATTGAGTCTCCTCAATCATAGGATACTAGTTGGCATTCTCTGTGTATATATTCCCGCTGGTAAATCAAATACAATCACTTTTGAATTCAATATACCTTTCTACACCGTTGTGGGGAGCTAACCAAGAATGCAAATTATCTTCTAGTGATCAAACCACTAGCCAGGTCGATTTGCTCTCAAGTTTGTGTATGGTGTAAACTGAACATACCTCGTTTCAATCATGTTGAAGAAATCCTTGTTTTCCCAACGATAATGCATGCGTATGCTATACATTATAAGCCTTTATATGCTGTGTTTCTATCCACATGTTGGTCACTATGGCTAGCTAGCAACGACAAGAACTTTAGGAACATTCTGTCATCCATTGCAAAAATCATTGAGGAGATCAAGGCGAACAAGAAAAACAGGAACTTTAGGAACATTCCCTTATCCATTACCAAAGGCTCTAGGTATCTAGCTCCTTGATAAAAATCATTTCTTACTAATAATTTTTGCAGTCCTAAAAAAAACGTGTTATATAAGATAAAACATGTCAATTATGTTGGAAATTTGGTGAATAGATATATAATAGATTTATAATTCAATGAAATTATAATTATTAATTAGAATTTTCATGGTGAAAAACTCTTAGAGTAGAGTTTTTATGTCACTTGATTAGCTTTTAGAGTTTTTATGTCTCTAATAAAATCAACAATTAAGAGAAACTCTTGTAACTCAAAACTCTTATATAAATGGTAAACTATGTGCCTCATTGGCATAATGAAAAAATACTAGAGAAGGGTTACAAGAAAAACACATGAATATACGAAGAATTCTTGAAAACAAGAAATACTTGAAGACCCATGTGTTGGGTACTTTGAGAAATATATTTTCTCTATTCGATTTCATCATCTTGGTATCATTATTTTCCATAACTTTAAACACCATAACTTTATCCGGTGTAACCTCGGGCGTGTGGTCATCTCTGGTAGTACAGACTGCTTCGGCTGTTGTACCCTGGTAAATAGTCCTGTCGTCTTTAGTAGAGGCGCGAAATCTGTTTTAAGGGAAGCGTGTTGAACACGTGCCTTAACCAAAACTGTCAATAATTTTTGTTTGTCTTCTTGCGGAGTTTCGAACAACAAGGTGCGGTTGAAGTTTTTCAAAGACGTCGACTTGAATCAAGATTGGTACAATGTGTTTGTATTTCATTTATTTTTCATATAGTTTTGTAACCGGATTGTACTATCATATTTCATATGAATAACGAAAGTCTCGTTATTATATATTTCGTAATATATTTTAATAAAAAGTGAATCTAGTTTCTACAAATTTAAAACATATTTCGTGAGATTGTTGCTACAATCTCAAAACTTTATAAGGATTTTGGTTCACAAAAGGATTTATTATAAAAAAAATATTTTAGAGATTATGATCTTATAAATATTATCTTTGCGAAATATGTATGTAGTACAACTTGGTGTGTTTGGATTTATTGAGATTGTGGTACAGTCTTAAATCCTATACCGTGGTACAAAACGAATAGTTTTGGTTCAATCGTTTGGTTTTGAAACGATTTTGGAATTGTTAATTTCTCTAACCTTTGTGTTAGAATGGGTTTAGTGTGTAAACCATACGTTTTTTTGTAAACGTTAAATTTCTTTAACTTGTGTGTTAGACCAGAATATAGGTGTAAACCATACGTTTTTTTCAAACGCTAAATTCTCCTCAAGAGAATTTTCATGTCCTTAAATAAGAGTTTTATGTTACTTGATTGGAGTTTATTGTCTCTATTTAAAGTAGACTCTTCTAACATGTGTTTTATAAGTCTTATAATGATTTTATAATCATTTGTCTTCTAACATGTATTTTATAAACGTTCAAGGAAAGCGTTAGTTTGGAAGCAATTTTTTAATTGTTTTTTTTTCTAAAGTGTGTATTGGAAATGATTTATTTATTTGAACCATATATGTGTTTATGGCAAGTCGAATTAACATTTTATGAAATGTTAATGTTTCTAACATGCGCCTTAGTATTTCTTTCATTTTAACAAGATTGTTAAAAATGGTTAAAATACAAATGCTTTGAAATGTTTTATGTAAACATTTTATATAGGTAATTTTTTGCGGCATTGATTTTAATAAAGATAATGCTTTGTATGGTTTACAAATAAAAGGTCATACATTGAAGTTAATGTTTGATTCGCTTCAAGGATTAAATCACCATAAAGTGATGGTGTGGTATTTATATGAATTTAATGAAATTAAAATCATTTACTAGACTCTTCATATGGAAGATAAACTCTTAAGTAGAGTTTTATGTTAATTTATTAGTTTTTATTAGAGTTATGTCTCTGATAAAATCTCTAATTAAGTGAGACTTTTCTCCACACCATGTCTCTTGTATTAAAAATAGGCTATGTGCCTAACTTGATGAGATTGGAAAACGACAAGAGTAAGAATATAAGAATTAAATCACCATAAAGTGATGGTGTAGTTGTGTGGGATTTATCACCAACTTTAATTTGTGATTTCTAAATCCAAATGGTCATGTTTAATATATATATATATATATATTAATATAATGACTTAAATTTTCTAACACGTGTGTTAGAAAATGTGTATCATAAATACAATGTTAGAGATTGTACATTTTATAAGACATAATGAATGGAAATTGTTCATGTAAACATTTAATTGCCTATGTGTGCATTAAAAACAATGAGAAATGGTTTATTTTATAAACCGTATCCTTGGAAAAACGTTTTATGTAAATGTTCGATTCTATAATGTGTCCGTTATAACATTTTTTTCTAACATGCGTGTTAGAAAACCTTTAGTACATGCGTAGTAAGACTAAACAAAATAAAACCATTTGATATTTTGGGTTTTGATAAACTCTAATTGATATTATTAATATTTTACATTGCAAAACTTAGGAAATATTTTAAAATTATATTTTGAATAAAGTTTTGCATGTTTTTTAGAATTCAAATGGTATGCTAGTCTTTGCTAGAAGTAGCATTTGTTGAACAAAGTTATAATATCGTGGATATTATTTGGTGGAAAACAACTTAGTGCTGTTGTGAACAAATTTAATTGTTCAAGTTTACTACTTAAATGTAGCCTTTGTAACAACTTGGTGTTGTTTTGAGCAAACTTGGTCCAAGTTCAAAGTTTCAAGATGAAATGAGGAACTTGTTCTTACAAGGTCATGGAGTCTTATTGAGGGAGTACCTCAAGACATGTCATCGGACGATATCGATGAGAAGATTTCGGTCAGAATATAAAGTGTTGAAGATAAAAGTACTTTGATATTTGATGTCTACATATCGTCTATGCTTCCGTTTAAATTTCAAAAGTGTTTGTCATTTATGATTTAGTTTCCAATGTATTTTATTGTTGTGTTCAATATCTTCAGATAACACATGCAATTTTTTACAAAGAAATAAACACTAATGTTTGTGACATATAAATTATTTTTGTGGAAAGTAAGTATAATGTCAACTATACATTGTATAAAATAATATGGTTTTAAATGGATAGTACATGAAAATATTTGGACATAAACAACTTGAGAGTTGTTGCATTGACTAAAAGTCCAAGACGAGACATCAAATGTGTAACCACATCATGAGTGAGTAGTGAGTGTATTGAAATGAAATACACAAACACGATTCATGTTGAAGTACTTCGTTAGAAGTCCTTGGAAAATTCACAAGTGTGAATTCTAACATATGAAAGAAAAAGTACTAAATGTCATTGTATACCTTTGATAAATCTTGCGAGATTTGTTCCGAGTGATTTGTACGTAGATACGTCTACCACTTGGTTATTGTTAGAACGATATGGAGATTTTATATCCGTTTGGGAGAGCATCCTAAATATACATATCTCATAATGAATAACAATAGATGTGTACAAATCACTTATGGCAAAATTATGAATGTCATGTTGTTGAGTGACGATCTAATTGAATCTATCTCACACATAATAGTGATTGTAGACGAGGAACATTCATCTTGTCGGTGATGAATGTGTTCGCCAAGTGACTTGGATTAAGGCTTATGATTAAGTACTTATGAGTCAATGGTAAAACGTTGGAGATCAAAGGTAAACAAGTTATGTTCCTTAATTGAATGATAAATTTTAGCTATGTGTTATATACAATAATTTGTGAGACTTACCTAAATATTGATGTTTTAGGATTATGAATAAGTCTCATTATTTTGTCTTAATAAGGGATGAATGTTGCAAAGTGATATTATGATATCCTTGGGGCTGTGAAGAATCAGAATGATACATCTTCTGTTCACATGCTTAAGTATCGTAGTCTAAAGCATGCTAGACTAGTACTTGGTTAATTATGTGTCTTGACGGAGACTAATTAACTCTAAACATTCAAATGTGTATGAACACACTAAGATTTGTGTATAGACAAAGTTGAGGAAGATTTTTCATTCATTATATGGAAAAGACATGTAACTTTTGAGGAGTTTGTTCGGAAAGCTAATGAGGAGAACTCATTGTCTAGGCTTATTCAAGATGTTAAATTAGAATGATTCTAAGATTGTGACAAACTTATGACAATGACATGTGTGGCTTTCGTCAGCTCGGAAGCTTATGTAAGCTAATACAATATGAGTTGAATTCAAGTGACACAATATGTTAATCAAATGGCAAGAAATGTGGGGAATGATCCATTTAGAAACAACCCTATAAGGGTATGTAGAAATGGTTTTCATTACCCCATCTGGATGAGATCCTATAACACTTAAATGTGGGGGTGTCTTGCATTTGTATCATAAAAGTTTGGCAATAAGGATTTTGTAATCCAATCTAACATTGCAAACATACGACTAACTGGAGGACACAAAGGTCGTAGTGCATAATGGAGATGTGTTTGCCTTAAATGATACGTGTATCTTACAAAGACATATGTTATAACCAGATTCAGATGGCACTGAGGTTATAGTCTTTGAAGTTGACAATAAGCAAAATTAACTTACGAGTTAAGAACACATCATGACAACTGATCTCAAATACGCAAAGTTATTTGTTAATGTTATGGATCCAACAACCTGGGGGTTTATTAGAGATCAAGTTGTGGAATGAGACTAAAGCCCATGAAAAAGGTATGTGAAGGACACCTAACTTAGTTGACTGGAGATCCCAAGATCTAAGTTCAATAGGACAACTAACTCATATGCCTAAAAGTGGTCACTGTGGGGGCATAAATGATATGCATAAGCTAGTATATATGGTTATACATACCCCCAAAGTATAAAAGGGTGTTTAAATACGTCCTAGTCTATTCCTATGATATTCAGTGACAAAGAGTGAGGCTAAGCATAATATGTGGTATATGATTTGGATAAATCACGATAACCACAATGTTTTTAATGATCTAAGGGGGATCACATATGTTAGAGAGAAGTGGGGTCGCTTCTAATGGAATTGAGGGCACAATTCCTAGAGCTCTCGCAGAACCAGGAAAGTGTTCCACGACCATTATTGGACACGACTATGAGGATATGACTCGGCTAAGGAGAGTCTTGTGTGAAGTGTATTGTCGTTTACACAAACGGCAGACGAGTTCAAAAACATCGAGTTCTACTCAGAGCTAGTAGGTTAAGTGCATTTCATGAGCGAAGGTTCAAAGGGTAACACCTACCTATCGTATGCAAAAATCAAATGTCAAGGTTCCATATGAAATTTTATGTGTTTTGAAGGATCTCCACTCATGTGGGGGATTGTTAGAAATTTGGTAAGTGGATATTTAATAGATTTATAATTTAATGAAATTATAAATTATAAATATTAATTAGAATCTTCATGGTGAAAAACTCTTGTAACCCACAACTCTTATATAAATGGTAGACTATGTGCCTCATTGGCATAATAAAAAAAATACTAGAGAAGGGTTACAAGAAAAATACATGAATATATGAAGAGTTCTTGAAAACAAGACATACTTGAAGACCCATGTGTTGGGTACTTTGAGAAATATATTTTCTCTATTCGATTTCATCATCTTGGTATCATTATTTTCCATAACTTCAAACACCATAACTTTATTCGGTGTAACCTCGGGCGTGTGGCCATCTCTGGCAGTACAGACTGCTTCGGCTGTTGTACCCTGGGAAACGGCCGCGTCGTCTTTAGTAGAGGCACGAAATCTGTTTTAAGGGAAGCATGTTGAACACGTGCCTCAACCAAAACTGTCAACAATTTTTTGTTTGTCTTCTTGCGGAGTTTCGAACAACAAGATGCTATTGAAGTTTTCCAAAGACGTCGACTTGAAACAAGATTGGTACAATGTGTTTATATTTCATTTATTTTTCATATAGTTTTGTAACCGGATTGTACTATCATGTTTTCTATGAATAACGAAAATCTCGTTATTATATATTTCATTCTATATTTTAATAAAAAGTGAATGTAGTTCCTACAAATTATTTGGTTTCCAAAGATAACAAACATGAAAACAGAAATAATAATAATAAATAATAATATGTAATAATAGCTATTTTGAAAAATATATTTATTTATGCAACACATTGTTGGACACATTGAGTTAATGTATCTATAAATTGCATCTTTTAAATAATTAAATATCAAAATAACTGATATCAACAAAGTATAACATATTTTACAAGTTTATTTATTTAAAATGAAACACTTTTATAGTTAATAGAAAAGGTTCAAATTTATGACTTTTAATGTAAATAAATTACGTTGCATAAAATATAATTTCGTGAATATGAGTTGTTAGTACAGTTTACTTGTAATTATCTGCAATAAAAATATTAAAGATTCTTTATTATTATAATTATCATCTTTTCGGTTAAAGCCCAGCATATCTTACCCAGTACGATTACAAGTATGGAATTAGTAAAGGGTTAATTTCTGATTAGAGTTGAAATGGGTTCAAGATAATTCAAAAGAGTTGAAGATAAAATTTGATTTATTTATTATTATTTAGTTATTCGGTCTAGATAAGTGCTAGTATATTATTTAATGGGATATATTTATCTAGTTAGGGTTTCATAATTATTTAATTCATGTTTAAGTCATAATAGAGTTTGAGTTAGGTTAAGATTAGAACGAGATGAGTATAAATAGATGGTTAGGGTTATTGTAATTTACTGTGTTTTGGTTAAATATAAAAAGAGTCGAACGAGCTCGTTCACACCGTGTTGGGCTTGATTTTCCAGTATGGAATTTCATATATTTATTAATTATAATATTACAGCATAATAACATAACATTATATATCTATATTTTCATGAGAGGTTTTCTTGGGCCCTGGCCAATGTTCCATGTTCCAAGCGGGGCTTTAGTTTCATGGCCTATTGGGCCTCACATAGGCCCATTTAGCATTAACCCAGATCAGAATTCAGATACTATTGTCCATAATAAGAGTTCAACTAAACTATCGTCAATACAATGCGATTATAACAAGTGTATTGATGTAGGCATCTTTTGTTGCTTTTTTGTAATGGATAGAAAAGAATGGTCCCGCTCCATGAAAATAGAAATACGCGTTTTGATTTACAATGTCAAACTAGGGGCTAAAGTTCCTAACGCGTGCTCTAAACATGTAAGAAACCTTGAAACAAAAATATCAGGTTTTGCGTTAGTCTAAACAGATCCAGTTTATTAGCAGATTGACTCGAAGAAGCGTTAATAAATAGAAGTATTCAGTTGAAACGGAAATATCAGGGTTTGTGTTACTCTAAAGACCAGTTTATAAGCAGATTGACCCGAAGAATCGTTAATAAACAGGAGTATTCGGTTTAAGCTGTAAATTAAATTGTTAACTGGTTTAGAACTAAAATTAATGATATATATATAAGTTTCAAGCATAACCCGTTTACAAAACATTTACTCAGTTACAATTTTATTACAACCCGTCTACTTGATAGAGACATGTTTGATGTTGACATATAGACCACTAATAGATAAGTTCTATTAACACAACTTGCAAATGTTACTATTTTGTAATTTGTAATTTGTAATTTGTAATTTGTAATTTGTAATTGTAATTATAATTTGTAATGTAATTTGTAATTTTTAATTTTTAATTTGTAATTTGTGAATTGTAATGTTCCCTAGTAGATTTTGTAAATAAAGCTTGTTTCCGAGTTACGTGTTTTAGACACAAAACACTTCTTTTAAGGGGTGTAATACTAGAATCAACCATACTCACCTTATGATAAGAAAAACATATTACTTACCTTATGATAAACTCACTTTATGATAAGAAAAATAGCTACAACCTTATGTCATTTTTTCAGAAATGTCCCATTAGATATATATATTTTTTTTGTAGGTTTTATAAAGTTAGATATTTCCAGTTACTCTTGTGATAAATAACTTAATCATGTAAACAAATAAAGTGTTTTTTAATAATAATAAAATTTAAATCGCAATTAAATGTAGAATTATACATGAACAGTAAAAGGGAAAAGACACATGTTCTTGCCCATCGCTCTTATCTCAACCAGTCAACCCACTACGAAATGTGGGCTTTTTTTTTGAATGGCAATTGTGGCCTTTCAACCAAAGTCCACCACAAAAATACGATTAAGAATTATTAAAATTTTAAAATAATTTTATTTATTTTAAAATGTTTTGTTACTATATAATACCCCCAAAACAATTATTAGCTAGCATGTAACAATCATTAAAGTAAAATAATGATTTACCTAAAATAACTTTCATCAAGATAATTTCACACAACTTGAAAATCAAAATTTCATAAAAAGAAAATAAAAAACTAAAAAAAATCCCATATAATCTCAAAGTTGATAAGTTGTCCTTCAATAATTATATATTCATAACTTAAAGTCAGCTTGCTTGTTTTGAGTAGTCTCAAACTTAAAATGCTATATTAATTTGATGTACTTCATTGTTTCAATAAACGAAGATTTTGGTAGTATTTTCTAAACCATCTAGTGATGATCTTCATTTCGTCTTTTCGCTGATTAACCAACCATTCGGGATCAGTCTCCACCGACTTTAATATGTCCAAGCAATGTGACCCTGCAACGTCGCAAACACAAAGTGGAAACACTCATAAAGCCGAATCGAAAAGGTAGCTTAAAGCACAAGTCATCATCATCTTATCGAAACATACCGTTAGTTGTTTTCACGGCAAGTATGTTTTCTGAAATATCTTCTAACACTCTGCATAAACGTAAATAGAAGATATCATCACAATGATATGTACTTGAAAGCATGTGACCTTTTTTGGCATGCTAGGGTTTATGACTTTGTGGCATGTCACAATGTACCCATACCATAATACCATATTATTGTGCATACACACACACATATATATATATATATATTAAAAAAAACATAAGTTTAATTTGCATACCCTCCACTGCTATATGGATCTCTTAAACCATTAGAGAAAATGATGTTACTTCCAAACTTGCTAAGTATCATCCTTATGTCCTACAATATAGTACATATAATGGACAAGAAGTTACATAAAGCGCACGGTAGATACAAACAACAAAAGGAAATAAAAGGAAACTGTGGATTTAGAAAATCATTATAAGGGTAACGTTTCATTTTTTTTGTCTAAAAGAGTAACGAAATAAAAAAGGTCAAATTTTTCCAAAATTTACACAACCGCCAGAGCGTCAAGGGGCAATGGATGTTACCCTTTATTACACTCTATATTTGTTCTGAAAGAAAAACTAATGGTTACCTGACCGCCATAATATGTTGTAGCCCAATGAGGCCGTGGCATAACACCAAACATTTTGTCACAATCATCGTCGTATTCTTTTGCGTCATAAGGCGAGCTAGGGAACATGCTCACATTACTAGTTATGCCAATGGGAATAACCATCTCACTACAAACCTATATATATACATATTTAAACATATGGATCAAGTTTGTAAGATTTTTAAAAAATATAACCCATTCAGAAATTTTATAGCTTAATGCATGCATTGCTAGAAATATTCTAAATAGATTACTATTTGATCCAATGTAGGAAATTACTTACTTGCCACTGCCATCCAATAGAAGTTTGAGTAACGCCTGGTGTCACGTTGTAGCAAGGCCTATTAGGCTGATATGCAACAACACCAGCGAATATGCGATCAAGTATATCAGTGGCTTTGCTTGCGGCATCGATGCCTTGACAAATTCGGGTTGTGGGATACCTTGGTGGGGCATTATATTGAGCTGCACTCGCATACGTCAAGTCTAAGTAGTTCTTGAGCTCCATAGCATTATTTAAAGGACTTATAACAAATTAAAAAACAAATTAGTAAAAATAAATAGATTAAACACTTATATTAAAATGAATAAAAGTATGATCACTTACGAACAAGTTTTGAATTTTTGTGAGAGAATAGCAAGACCATTTGGCATCGAAGCCACTCTATCGATCTCGTTCCATGATTGCTTTATAGTCGTGTAACAATTTTCGCTCGCTTCCTAAATTTATAAACGTTTAGATCGATTTAAGGCGATTAAAGAAAACTAAATTACACCATAAATCGGTCAACAAATGGCAGGTAAAAACAGGCAACAAGCTACGCCGCAAACAAATGGAATGTAATACGGTTTATTTTCAAAAATATTTATTAACTTATATTTCACCTCGAAATCTTTGCTGACAATTGAATAATATCCATCTTGAGGGGTTAAATCGTCGAAGTAAAGAATAGGAGCTGATGAAGCTAGAGCACCAAGCGCGATATGTGGATACTTGAGACGAAACCAGGATGCGAGCACTGAAGCAAATGATTTTACAACCAAAATATACATCACAACATTGTAATATTTAAAAAAAAAGTAAAGTTTGCTACATAAGTTTTTAAGCTTATTCGACTTACTTCCACCATAAGACCCCCCGATAACAATAATAGGAGAATTATGTGCATGTAACTTATTTTTATATGAAGCAATAACTCGGCGTAATCCGCCAATGCTTGGGCCGAGTTGAAATACCCACGAATGGTCTTGTTTCTCACCGATTCTTCCATTGCCTCTATCGATTGCGATCCTCCCTTTTTCCCGAACGGATTTGATTCTCCATAAAAACGATGCTAGTGACATATAATTTATTACAAAAGTTACATATACATTGACACTAGGTTATAATAAGAAACATTAACAACATACCATGACTATACTAGAACTTAACATTAATAACCCATACCTCTAAAAAGACCACAAGAGCCTTAAAACGCGGGGCGTTTTCAGTGAGGAACCCAAGAATCGTCACATCATCGTCTATGGGTCCTTCGGCACCAAGATAAACCAAGATTGGCGCATTCTTACTCGCGCCACCCCACCATTTAGAGTTGATAATATACCGTTGTTGAAAAGTGGCATAACTTTCCGGCTTGAAGTTGAAGTGGTCGAGTGTTTGATTGTAGAAAAAAGTTTCGAAGTCATTAGAACCCGTCGCAGAAACACCAGTGTGGCCTCTTAGCGACGGGTTGACCGGACTAAGTGGTGGAGTCTTGTTGGGTGCACCTATGATTGTTGGGGTTAACGTGACCAAAAAGAGAAGAAGCCATTGGAACATGAATTTCATCATTGTATGACTTCTAATGAGAACATAAAGAATCGTGGAAGCTAATGTAGTATTTATATAGGTTTTTATTGTAAAATTGATAATGCATAAATTCGAAAAAAAATATATTTATATTGATGCATACGAGATGTACTCAAATTATTATAGATAATACTTAAGAAATAGTAATAGTATAACCTTTTTTTTATTTGAAAATTATTTTATTGTGTGAAGGTGAGATGGAAAGTATAAATAAAATTTTATGGTTCAACGTCAATTAAATCTATGCGTATTAATTTGGATTTATAACAACCATCTTAACAAATTCTATCATCTATATATCTTACCAAACAGGGTTATTTATTCGTTTGTTTTATTATTAAAAACGATTTGTTTTATTATTAAAAACGAAACGATGATACTTTTATAATTTATGAACATTTATATATGCAACAATTTTACATCACCTTGCTATCATTAGTGTTACTTATGGAATCGGCTTTAGCTAATTCTGATTATTCAAAATTTACCTTTTTAAGGGTGAATTCATTTAAATCCAAATTTTTTAATTTGGGTTGATTCAAGTAAATTACATAAACATTTAATTTATTAAAAATTATGGAAAAATATGAAAAATAATTTAAAGCAAAGTGGTGATCAATGTGTATTCAATTCTATCTTTTTATGAATGTCGTGCAAGACATAGTGACACCTACGCTCTGTTCCTGAGTTTCATAAAGAAAAGAAGTGATTTGAAAGAAAATAATTTTTAGTTGTGTTCCAGAGTTTCATTAAATGATGGAAAAGAAGAGAAAATGAGAGGTTTTTTTGCCTAAAATTAGTCTTTCTAATTTGGAAAGACATGGAGAGAAAAGAAAAGAAAATGAGAGAAAATTTTCTTTTCTCTCCTTAACTTAACTCGGGAACACAGTGCTAGGGATGAGCAAAATGGACCGGGTAGTACCGGTACCGAATTTACCGAACCGGGTACGTTTTTGGTATCGATTCGGTACCGACTTTTGACATTTTCGGTACCGGTCCGGTACAAGTTCGGTACCGGTATTTACTGGTTTTTACCCTCAAATACCGGTACCCACTTTTGAAGATTTTCGGTACCGGTACTTTCAGTTCCGGTACCGGTCGCTGACACCCAATCACGAATGGACCATTCATAATTTTCTTTCTAAAAAAAATCTTCATTCACTTAGTTAAGTTAGGCCAGTTTAATTTTGGAGATATTAGATTTAAATAACGTTAACTTTCACAAATTAGTTGATAATATTCTTAACTTTCGATTTGTATAACACCACTCCCAACTTTCAACTTATTTTCCTACAACACTCAGTTTGTTGACATCAACTGCCACGTCATCAAAAAAGTCACACCAGACGCCACCTCATCAAAACAGCCACCCCAAATGCCATGTCGGTTGCACGTCATAAAAAAATGTCACGTCAGACGCAACGTCATCAAAACGACCACCCCCAAATGCCACGTCATCAAAAAAATGTCACGTCAGATGCCACGTCACCACAAAGTGCTAAATCAGCAATAAAAACTAACTGGGTTAGTGTTCAGTTAGTTTGGGAGTGTCAGAGGAAAATAAGTTGAAAGTTGGGAGTCATGTGGTACAAATCGAAAGTTGAAAGTGTTATTTACCAATTGCTGAAAGTTGGGATTATCTAAATCCACTATCCCTTAATTTTAATTTTGTATATCAATTACATAATATTTTTTGGTGTTTATATGTATATTGACTAGCTAGTAGATTCTTATATAAAAATAATAAAAATAAAAACAAAAAATGGCAACTTGTAGATCGTGATTGACCAACTGAAATACTGACCGACTATCGCGGATTAAGCTTTATCAATCAAGATGACTAATCATTATCTACCTTTGACAAGGTAAACGTTTGTCAATAAAATTGTGCGTAACGAATTGTTAACGAGTTTTGATAACAACCAACCTAAACTATGATTAAACATGTAACTTTAAATAATATCATATGATTATGATTGGTTTCACCTTTTTTTTAACGGCTAACTGCTTTCAACGTGTAAACCCATCCTTTCGGAGCTATGTCTAAAGGCCGACTACTCGACCACCGCTAGAAAGCGTAGCACACCCCTGATGCGCAGGAACCCCGTGGAATAGGTAAAACCGTGCCCCCTTGGACTCAAACCCTGGGTAAAACCCCGGGCCAAGCCTTCACCAAAATGAGAATAACCACTGCGTTGCAGTGGAGGACCCACCTTTTTTTTAATGGCAAATTATATTTCAAACCAAAAAGAATTTACAAGAGAAAACTTGCTTAGCCAAAAGCTAGGAAAAGCATTACTCACCCACTATGTAGCTCGGGGACTCTATTTATGTGGTCGTACCCGTCTCGGGTACTTGTCGGGGATGGAAACACCATGTGTACTCGACGGGGACGTTTTCTAAACGTTTCCAATGTCGGGGATGTATCTGGTAGAAGTATCCAGCTCGTTTCCATTTATTTATAGGGTTTTAACCCTTTTAAATGCTACAACCGGCCATTAAATAAATAGACCAATCATATTCGGCTTCTCTAATCTCTAAACTCTCAAGTCTCATCATCTCTAATTCTCTATTGATTGCTGATCTCTTACTAAATGAACCGGAATTTGAAAATGATTTGATTATTGATAATTAATTACCAGTATTTTTTGAATTTGTTTAATATATTTTTATTATTTTATATTTTTTATTGCCTTACCTGTACTTGGAATTTTAAGTTTTGCCATTCCTCGTTCCCGTATCATCCCCGTACCCGTTCTGGTGCTACTTAGCTCACCCAACATTACAGGACACAAAACTTAAAAAGAAAAAGCCACCCAGCTCTCCCATGTCAAACCTTGCTGTTTTGCCCTATTTTTAACCCATAAGAAGGCTGTTGCTTGAATCTCTCTTACCATTCGGTCAATGTGTACTCGCTTCCCAGCAAAGATTAGGTCGTTACGGGTCTTCCAAATCACCCTATAAATGGAGAATGTTTATTATGTTTTTGTATATCCTACTATTACAACATATGCCTTTATATAGGCCATTACATATGAAAGGAGATAAACGTA
The DNA here is from genome assembly GCA_947069175.1 of Scalesia atractyloides. Taxonomy (NCBI): domain Eukaryota; kingdom Viridiplantae; phylum Streptophyta; class Magnoliopsida; order Asterales; family Asteraceae; genus Scalesia; species Scalesia atractyloides. The sequence goes on along the minus strand of CAMTDV010000004.1, from coordinate 80,973,105 downwards.
CAGGACGTAATTAAGCCTATATACAAGAGAATTGATTGATTGAGATTTAAATTATAATTAGGGTGATTGAGCTTTGACATAGGAGAGATTTGAGGCATGTAATTGGGATGGAATATTCTATTCCCTTATACGCCCCCGCAAGATGGAGGATCCGTCGGATACACCAATCTTGGACCGATTACGTAAAAATGGGGCTCTCGTCAAAGGTTTAGTAAGCATATCTGCTAGTTGATCCTGTGAGTTGATGTGAAGGACACGTAGTTTTCCAGCTGAGACTTGTTCTCGTACAAAGTGGTAGTCAAGTGCCACATGCTTCATGCGAGAATGGTAGACCGGATTTGCACATAGGTATGTAGCGCCTGTATTGTCACAATATAGAGTTGGTGTAACTGTTGATGAGATTCCAAGATCTTGTAATAAGTGTTTAGTCCATGTGAGTTCGGCAGATGCATTTGCTAAGGCCTTATATTCTGCTTCAGTGGATGACCGAGAGACCGACTTTTGGCGAGTGGATTTCCACGATATAATATTTGTCCCTAAGTAGAGAATATAGGCTGTAGTAGACCGACCAGAATCATGTACACCACCCCAATCCGAATCATAGAAGGCCGAGAGATTAAGAGAGGAGGTGCGATTTAGAAAGAGTCCATGATGAATGGTTCCTTTAAGGTAACGAAGGACACGTTTGAGAGACTGCCAATGTGTTTGGCGTGGGTTGTGCATGAATTGAGATAATTTGTTGATCGCAAAGGAGATATCTGGGCGGGTGAAAGATAGATATTGTAAGGTTCCCACGAGTTTCCTGTACGGTGTGGCATCCACCGAAGGAGAAGGATCAGAAACGGTTAATGGTTCGGTAGCACTTAGGGGAGTAGTGACATCTTTTGCACCGTCCATGTGAAATTGTTCCAAAAGGTCTTGGATGTAACGGTGTTGAGACAAGAATAGTCCGGTTGGTGTCGGAATAACTTCTACACCGAGGAAGTGATGTAGCATGCCAAGGTCCTTGATGGAGAACTTGGTACCTAAGGCTTGAATTAAGTGATTAAGAAAATTGGTGTCATTTCCCGTGAGAACAATATCGTCAACATAAACCATAAAATAACACGTGATATTTTGATGTTGGTAGATGAAAAGTGATGCATCGGCTTGGGATTTCCGAAATCCAAAGCGAGTGAGAAATTGAGTGAGCTCATTGTACCAGGCACGGGGAGCTTGTTTTAGCCCGTATAGAGATTTTTTAAGTTTGCATATGTGTTGTGGGTAACGAGGATCCTCGTAGCCTGGTGGTTGAGTCATAAATACGTCTTCATGTAGTGTGCCATGAAGGAAGGCGTTATTAACATCGAGTTGACGCAAAGGCCAATTTTTAGAGAGGGCTATGGTAAGGATTGTTCGAATAGTGATTGGTTTTGTAACCGGACTGAAGGTGTCAAAGTAGTCCTTCCGTGTTGTTGAAGAAAACCCTTAGCCACTAGACGAGCTTTGTGTTTGGCAATGGAGCCATCAGGATTGCGTTTGATTCTAAAGATCCATTTGCAACCAATTGGTTCGTGGGAAGTAGGTGGAACTAGTTCCCACGTTTGATTGTGTAGGAGAGCGTTAAACTCAGAGTCCATAGCATGTCTCCATTGTGGATCCTTAGATGCTTGCGTATAAGTAGTGGGTTCAATGGTGGGCGGTAAAGGATGTAGGGTGGTGTGGTTTAGAAGGTTGGGATTGTAGTATTTGGGATTTGGTTTTCGGGTTCGGGATGGACGAGCTTGTTCAGGAGCCGGAGTGGAGGTGGGTGCGGTTGAAGTGTGGGTAGAGGAAGTTGTATCTGTTTCATGGTGAGAAGGTGTAGAGTGATGTTCATTAGGAGTGGTGGGAGTTGGAGATGGGTCAGGTTGGTAGGATGATGAAGGTGAAGGATGAGATGGTGATGTAGTGGGTTGGGTGGATTCGGTTGTAGGTGTAGGGCTAGGCGTGAGTTCAGTGGGTGGGTTGGGTGCGGTGGGAGCTGAAGTGGAGTGATTTTGTGGTGTTGGTACTTGAGGGGGAGAAGGTTGATCAGGTGATAACCGATCAGGGGAGGTGGAAATGAGTGTAGGGTGAGGCAAATGTGTAGAATGCTTAGGATGAGTTAAGGGAGATAAGGTGCAAGGTTTATGAGTTGGAGGTGGAGGCATGAAGGAATCAACAGTGGGTAAGGGAATTGGGTTTGGTCCATTTGTTGTGAATGGGAATATGTGATCAATGAACTCTACGTGACGAGAGTGATAGAGGCGATGAGTGGTAGGATCATAGCATTTATAGGCGGATTTAGAAGACGAGTACCCAAGGAAAATGCACTTGGCGGACCGAGGATGTAGTTTGGAGTTGGCATATGGACGAAGCCATGGGAAACACAAGCAACCAAACGGCTTAAGTTTATTGTAAGCGGGAGGTGTTTTATACAACTTTTCAAATGGTGACAGGTAGTCAAGAATTGGTGTTGGAAGGCGATTAATTAGATGGACGGCAATTTGAAATGCGTGAGACCAAAAGGGTAGGGGAAGATTCGCATGGTGCAAAAGAGATAACCCGGTTTCGACTATGTGTCGATGGCGTTGTTTGGCCACTCCATTTTGTTCCGGAGTATGTGGCGGAGTTGTAAAATGAGAAATTCCATGCTTTTGAAGGAAGGGAAGGAGACCAATGTATTCGCCCCCATTGTCCGAGAAAAGAGACACTAAAGGAGTATGAAATTTTTTTTCAACAAGAGCTTTAAATTGTGGAAATAAGATTGAGACGTCCGATTTTCTTTTGATAGGGTATAACCACGTATATTTTGTGTAGAAATCAACAAAAATAACATAGTATTTGAAACCGTCATTTGAGAGTTGTACGGGACCCCAAACATCCGAATAGACCAATTCAAGAGGTTTAGTTGCCCGAAATGAATTTTCACCAAAAGGTTGTTTATGGCTTTTATTAATTTTGCAAGCATCACAATCAAATAGGTCGTTGGACAAGTTATTGTATTCAAAGCCTAACTTATTTAGTAAATTTTTTAGAACTTTGATGGATGGATGTCCAAGCTTGTGATGCCATGAAAGGAGAGAACTCGAAGACTTGGTTGCTGAATTGACTTGCATCGGATGGCAAGAGTCTGGTGTCGCATAGTAGACATCGTTAATGTTGACTCCCCGCATGAGTCGCGCCCCCGTGCGAAGGTCCTTTACAAAGAAATGAAACGGAAAAAATTCAACAGAAACGTGATTAGTCTTGCAAAGTTTTGCTACGGAAATAAGATGATTACGTAACTTGGGAACAAGGAGAATATTAGTTAATTTAAGTGAACGAGTGGAAGTTGGAATAGAACCGGGACCGGTATGAGTGATAGTGAGAGTATTACCATTTCCTAGAATGATCTCATCAGGCCCGCCATATTCGGAGAGATGGTGCACAAAGGCCTGGTCAGGGTGTGCGTGGTCGGATGCACCGCTGTCAAACATTAGAGAAGAGGACGAGGACGCCATGGTAGAGTTGACTGTGGAGTTCGTTGTTGAAGTAGCCAATGCAAGGTTATTTTTTTGGAGAAACCTTGCAAACTTGCGACAGTCCTTGGTATCATGTCCTGGAATGCTGCAAAACTGACAAAATGAGTTGTTACGGTTTATGTTATAATTATTGGTCGAGCCATTGTGATTGGCTGTTGTGAGTTGTCGCTTCCCAGAGGCAGTTGGCCGATTGGAAAACCGGGCAGCAGGTCGGTATTGGTTGCGCGGGCCTTGTCTTTGGGCTGTGTTAACAGTAGTAAGAATTGGGGCAGGTTTGGACTCCAAGAGTGATCGCTCATGGTCAATGAGTTTTTCATAGAGATCTGAAAAAGTAATAGAAGTTTGTATTGTCTTGAGTGCTGCAGTGATTTCTTTATAGTCTTCACCAAGGTGTGCAAGAATGTGGGCTGTGAGATCATCATCGTCAACAGGTTTTTGAGCCAGTGCCAGTTCATCCGCAATGGATTTCATCTCATTGAGATATTCAGCTACGGGTCGGGAGCCTTTGTTGGCGGTGGATAGTTTGGTGCGGAGCGAGATGATGCGAGAACGTGAGACGCTAGCATAGCTCTCGGAGAGGCGCTGGAAGAGTTGTCGTGCGGTATCGGCTGAGGAGACGAGTGGCTGAATAGTATCGGAGCAGCTTCCGAGCAGCGCTCCGAGTAAAATCTGGTCTTGGCGATACCAGTCACGATATTCAGCATTTGGTTTTCCATCAAGAACTTTCGGTGGTGGGTCGGATAAACCATCAACGAATTGTTCAAGTGCGAGTCCTCGTAGAGTGGATAGGACCTGTTTTCGCCATGAGGGGAAGTTGTTTGTGGTTAGTTTGATTGGGAAGTGGGTGTGCGTGGAGAGTTCGATGATGTTGGTTTTGGAGGTCGACATTGTTGCAGGTTTGAAGTGCACTGTGCGAAAGAGAGAATAGGATCGAAAAAAAAAAATCTCAGAGGAGAGGATTGGCTCTGATACCATATAAATGGAGAATGTTTATTATGTTTTTGTATATCCTACTATTACAACATATGCCTTTATATAGGCCATTACATATGAAAGGAGATAAACGTACAGGAGGTAATTAAGCCTATATACAAGAGAATTGATTGATTGAGATTTAAATTATAATTAGGGTGATTGAGCTTTGACATAGGAGAGATTTGAGGCATGTAATTGGGATGGAATATTCTATTCCCTTATACACCCAACATGTTACTAATACAATCATTTGAATCGCTTTTCGCCTATGCTTACTTATTCCGAGATTGTTGTGTATGTTGAGAAGATCTTTGAAAGAGAAGGCGGAAATTTGGGGGGTTTTACACCATTCTCATACTTTGTTCCAAAGAACCACCGCAACACAACACGACGTAAACAAATGGTCACATGATTCTTCATTTACACCATAGAGCCTACACAAAGTAGATCCGTGATAAATCCTCCTTTTATGTAACCCGACAAGCGTAGGTAACCGGTTTTGTTCCGCACGCTACCCAATATATTTATCTTTTTTGGGACCTACGTCACCCACTGTAAAGGATAGTATGGCACAGCCAAGGCGTTTTGCGCGCCATTCGAATATATGATTGGTTTCACCTATGAATAAATCTTGTACTGAGACCATGTGTAGCGGGAGGGAAGATAATGTCCTCACCCTTGGACGTTTTGCACCATGTGGCGGTCCGGTCAGCATTGGGGTATTATGGGGCGTTCTTTTAAAATGGTTGTAGTTGTATAATGCCCCAATAATGATTACCCAATAATTATTATTTTGTTTTTTTAATTAAAAATAATGATATTTGACCGTGGGATGATTTGATTGGTCAAAGATTTCTCCATCCGACGTTTTATTTGAAACACCACAACCCAATTTCACAACACCCCCCCACCCACGCCCGGGGCGGTGGATGGGCGTGGTTGGGTTTTTTTTTTGGGGGGGGGGGGGACGCCAAAAACCCCCCACTACGGGTGGTCTGATTAGCAACATAAAAATACAGATATAATTAAGAATGGTTAAATGATGATGTAATATTTTTTTTAATCTAAAGTTAAAAAGATGACAGAGGCGAACACTCTCAAGACTCTTTATGCTCTCGCATAAAAATGAACATCCACATCGGGCGAATATTACCCACAACTTGCAAAACTAGGCGAGATAAGACACCCTAGCCCTCATATAAGCCGGAATTAAAAACATTTTAGCAAAGACTATCTTTAAGTGTAAAGCTCCAATACATGACATAAAAATATAAAATAGTCTGAGAAGTTATTAATTAAAGACATAAAAACCAATTTAACAATTAGTATGACTTTTATAACTTTGAAAATGATTAAAACAACTTTAAGTTTTGAAAACTTTATCCACCATCTCTAGTGCGACAGGCACGTCTTTTGTATATAGACTATACAAACCCTAAATACATGAAAAAAACCACATCGTGCGAATAATATATACATGCACAAGTTCAAAATTCAAGTTAATCAAAACTAAACACTCATATTTACGAAAAAAATAATCATCGTGCTCTTCTTGAGTCATGTTTTTGGGCTATCACTAGAGGACACGATCGTGCATCTGCTCTGCATAACCGTGGTATTTTCTCAATTTTTCACTCATTTATCACCGAGACGCCAAATGTCATTGCAATCTCAAAAAGGAAACTATTAAGTACCAGATCATGTAAAATGCACTCGAAAAAAGTCGACGTGGGTATAAATGTGTAGAAAATATGTTTAAGTGATGCCATAACAATCATCGACTTGCTTCAAAATTAAATGTATGAATAAATATATTACTTCTATGAATATAACTTTTGCATATATAAACAAATTGCCTTGTCCATAGTTATGTGAAAATTTCGAGTAGGTTATGGAAGGAAAGCATTTCATAGAAAATGTGTAATATCTGGCCCCTCTTACCACCAGTATTGTCTACTTTGCCTCCAATGGATTTCCAATATAGGAATTCACGAATTTGTTTGTGGTTGCCCCGGTGGAGACTTCCTAAAAGGTCACCCATCTTGGTAATATTCTCAACTAAGCACGCTTAATTCTGGAGTTTTCATGTACTCCACAGTCAACTAAGACTAAAAACGCATTGGTGATTTAAGAGGCATGGCCTTTCTTCTGAACCAAGAATCTCTTTTGTCCACAGCCGATGTAAGATTTGCAAAAGGTGTTACAATGACCCAATAAAAGTAGTTAATCATATCCAAATTTTAACTAGTAGGCCACATACCACTTTGTGATTCCACAACACCAACATAATTACATTCAAACTTATGATCCTATAACAATGATTTGATCCCATACAAACTTGTGGTATACTTTTAAACTTTTGATCACATACTTGTGATTCAACAATCTTAAGATAAGATTTAAACAATAAGTCCAACCGAGTTTTAACTATGTCACACAAAATAATAGGGGTGTTCAAAACTATCCGTATCCGAAAATCCAATCCGAATTATCCGATATCCGAATCCGAAATATCCGAATTTTCGGATATCCGAAATACCGGATATCCGAATTTTCGGATTCGGATTTGGATAGTGATTTTAAAAAATTTCGGACATTTCGGATATCCGAAATATCCGAAAATTTAATTTTTATTTTGTTCGGATATCCGAATATCCGAAGTATCCGAAAAATATCCGAAATATCCGAAAAATATCCAAAATATCCGAAATTTATACTTGGATATCCGAAACTATCCGGTTCCATATATTAAAAATAAAAAAAATAAAAAAAATTGGATATTCGGATACGGATTCGGATAGTGAAATCTAGTATCCGAAAATTTCGGATATCCGAAATTCGGATATCCGAATTTTCGGATATCCGGTTTTAAACACCCCTACAAAATAACATCATTCTTTATACAAATTAACACAAAACTCATAAGCTTTCATAATAACATATTTTATCAAATCAAATCATATTCAGAATTATATATGAACTCACATTTGATTAACGAAATGAAAATCAATGACTCATATCGAATCCTTGGCTATGTAACCCGTCTACAACTCGATATCGAAACTAATTTTATACATTTGAAACTGAAAACGAACATCCGTTCAAACTAGTTTTAAACATCTTTAGTCCCAAACTAAAAGTACAAAAACTCAAACGTATTTCAAACTGAAAAACCCTAGTGCACACATTTGTTAATTAGTGTGTTAATCACTATTTTCCCGGGAATGAGACAAAGGAAATGGTAGTCGCTTTAGGCCCATCAAACTCGAAAGACCTCCAAAATTTAAAAGCTTAATAAAGGACCAAAAGATGTGTTAGTTGCACACTTTCTTTACTCAACATCGTAGGACAAGGAAGCCTACACATTTTCTTTGTCACCTCTTTCTTTACTTATCAATATGGAATTAGTTAATTTTTCTATAAATTCCATGGAGTATTCATTTATTTTTTTTAGGAATAATGGATTTTAATAATCCTAACTATTAGCCGTTGGTCGAAAATGGTCCCAACTTAAAAAATAATCAGTGGTGGTCCTACCTTTTCATATATTGTAAACTAATGGACTTTTACTAAACCGAAAATGATAAAGGGACAAAAAGAAATTAACGTTCTTTAGTAAAAGTCCATTAGTTTACAAAATGTGAAAATGTGGGACCACCATTGGTTATTTTTTAAGTTGGGACCGTTGTCGGCTAACGGCTAATAATTTGGATTGTTAAAATCTATTATTCCTTTTTTTTCACCAATGTGCGGTGATTTTCTTTACTTTTATAGATGAATTCTTCATTTACCAGCGTGGCATAAATATATATAGTTTTTTCTTATAAATCATTTCCTTGTTCATCAATGTGGAAGACAAATTTGTTAGAATATAATAAACACTTTGTATTATATAAAGCTAAAATAACACATTTTATGAGAAATATGTATACACATACAAATTAATACATATATGCATGCACGGGAAAACTAGAATGAAAACTTAAGAAAATTTTGGAACCCTCTCTAAACACTAATGTTACACTATCTAAAACAACGTATTTTTTTATGAAAGTTTTATGCAACGTAATATAGTGTAACACAAGGTTCTTATGATTTTCTCAACAAAAAAATACGTTGTTTTAGATAGTGTAACACAACGTTGCATGAAACTTTCATAAAAAAAATACGTTGCAAAATAACCCTTCCCTATGCATGCATCCTTTCCCGCCAACCCATATGCTAGCAAACACGTGCGCGCATATAAGCACATATCAAACTCTTTTAACTCTGCTAACTTTGTTTAGAATGGCTAACTCAGGTATAGTCTAATCCTACCACTAATCTACACATTTGTTCAATTGTTCACTTTAAGTCTTAAGCTTTCAACCACTCGAGAAGGACCACCACTACATACACATACATATTGCTAGACTACAATTATTTTGGTAACCTTATAAAACATTTATCTTATTATTGTTATGCACAAACCTGAAAATGAAGAGTTATGCTAATTATTTTTTGAGTAAACTATCATATTCGTTTTTAAGGTTTGACCAGTTTTGCGACTTTCACTCAAATGTTTGTTTTTCTGTATCTGGATTCAAGAGGTTTGAAATCTTTGTCATTTTCACCCGGCTCATTAACTTTATCCATGTTTTCCCATTAAGTCAGGAGTACTTACGTCTTTATTGTTAACTTAAAGGGTAATTCAGTCTTTTTCAAGGGTGTAAGGTCTTTTTACATAAAGTGAAAAAAACATCACATTGTCCTTTAAGTTAACAAAAAAAAAAAAAAGGAAATACTACTGACTTAACAGAGAAAATGATGGAGTTAATGAGCCGGATGGAAATAGTAAGATTTCAAACCTTTTAGATTCAGATGCGAAAAAACAAACATTTAGACGAAAGTTGCAAAACTGACCAACCTCAAAGACGAAAATGACATTTTACTTTTTTTTATTGAAATAGTAGCCAAAATTTTAATTTCATTTGAAGCGTGAAATAAACTAAACCACCACTATACTTGTTAATAATGCTAATAAAATTTCAATATTACTTGTTATGGTTTTTCTTTTGTCAATAATATTACTCATTCAAATAGTCAGTAGGTGACATAATCATCGATAAGGAATTATATTGTATGAATTAGTGTTATGCCTCGTTCGCTTTTGGGGCGGTAAACATAATATATGTTAGTGTGATAACATGTATGTCCTGTGTTTCGCTTACTTGAACATACTACTTATAACACAATCTTAAAAAAAATACATCGAGATATAGGTAAAAATACGTTCGTCATAGAGTAACTTTATTAAATCCCAGGAGTAATGGCGTTTGTCCACCAATAGAAAACGGTCACTATTCTCCCGGGTTGGTTCGTTACAGTAGCAAGGGAAAAGACTAAATATTTAATATAATAGAAAAATAAAAGCAGAGGGACTAAACATGTACACAACCAAAGTTAAAGCGAGACACTTAACACGCATATGAACAAAGCTAATCAATAAAAAGATTTTTTTTTAAATAGAGGGGTTAATCACGTATATTACCAAAGTTGAAGATTTAAAAGCAAGATACAAAAAACCACAATCAATCACTAAAAGGAATAAAAGTAGAATGATTAAACATGTACACTACTAAAGTTATAGCAGATTGACTAAACACCCATATAAACAAAGTTAACCAATAAAAGGAGAAAGGGCAAAACACGTATTTTAGCTGTATGGCACTATTCCCCCACATGTTAAATGTATTTATTAGTAATTATTAGTAATAGTAAATAAATAGTAAATACATAAATTATTAGTAAATAAATGTTGCTCATATATATTGAACCTTTTTCATTAAAGTAAATCCTAGTATTTGAAAAAAATACACATAATAACGAAAATGGCTTTAAAAAACCGGTTATAAAATGATAAAACTACCATTGTATCAATTATATAAAGCAAACAATGAATTAGTGTATTTTTAAGAGATATTAAGACATTTTTGTCATCATATATTTGATATGAACGAAAACGATTACATAGTTAAAGTGATCTGTCAAACAATTCCAATATCATTCAAAGCTTATAATGACTAGTAGTTAAATGGATACCACATCTTCTATCATTCATAACTAAATTGTCAAAGATGGTATGTACCAATGTAGAATATGGCAGAGTATTACAATTTGATAAGATTAGTCTTATATATATTTAGCATATATAAGTGGCATATTATATAGAAAGAGATATATTGGTTGTGGTGTTAAATCGTGATATTGACTCAAGAATATTATCAAATGGTGGTCACGTAAATGCAACCATATGGATGAAGTGTAATATCTATTCATTGGAAAAAATAATAATAAAAGTAGGAGGAACTAACTTCTAGATAATATTGTCAATTTATAATCTCATTTCTCTACTAGATTGTGATGGAATATTTTTAGATGTTTAACCATCTAACCTTACTAAATTTAGGGATCAGATATATTTTATATGTTGAAAGATAATAGGTGTAGTCTACCATTTGGGGTGTAAACATTGACATGTTATGTTAACTTAATTGACATTGCAAATCATCCCCTTCTTATGTTAATGGGCATTAAATGGGTAATATGTTAACATGTTAACTGAATGTGAAGAGATTGAATTAATTAATTTTTTTCTTTTTTAACCAAAAAGCACTAAAAGATAGGGTTAGATGAAGCTAATGGGGTTAAACCATTTCCTTAAAGTGAGACAGAGTGAAATGGAAAAGAAAGGTTGATATGACAGTTAGATGAAGTTGAGATAAGTTAAAGTATGCCCTAAGGCTTTGTTGTATAAAGATTGATTAAGACAAGTAATACTATGGAGGATGTCAAAATTGTACGCCTATTAATAAATAGAGTTAAATGCTTGGTTGGTCCTGTGGTTTGCAAATCTTGCAGATTGTCCCAGTGGTTCACTAATTACACACTTGGTCCCAGTAGTTTCAAAATTTGCACTCGGGTGGTTCTTACCACTAACCTTTGTTAGATTTCTCAGTTAAGTATATGCAAAATTACTATATTACCCTTGAAATAATAAAAATAAAAAAATATAGATCTGCAACAATAATCACCAAACCACCACCATCACCATAACACAAACACCACTAAACACAACCTCCACAAAACCGGACCACAACAGCACCACCACCCCCGTCATCAGACCGCCACCACCAACCCCGTCGTCAGGGGACTATCCGAGTAACAAAATAACAAACCATAGGGAGCATACCTGCTATTTCCAAAATATGGGGACTAAACATGAAAAAACGTGAAATCACAGGGACATCCGGGCAATTAACTCTTAGTTTAATGGGTCTTTTTTTGTTTAAGCCTTTAAGCTTAAGATATTGGAGGCTGTGAAATTATTAACACATGGGTTACTATCGTATTTCTGATTTTTATTAGAGCATCTCCACCGCTTTGAAGCGGTTGGAGTCCGGAATGGACGGGTGCATGAACCGGACTTGAGCCGCGTTGGAGGATAGGGATTGGAGAGGAGAGGTCCGCTCCAACGGATATGTCAGGATCCAAAATAGTGGCCCCTTCCATTTAAACCCGTTTTCTAATTAAAAAAACAAAAAAAATTAATGAGTGTGTGAGTGTGAGGTGGATGTTGACGTGAAGATATAGATTGGTTTAGCGTTGGAAGAAAAGGTAACTTTTAAGGTAGAAATCTGTAATAATGTGGCGTGCTTAAATGACGGGTCTTGATTTCTGACTTGATTTAGCTTTGGACATGCTCTTGTTAAATAATTTCAATCCATTTAATTAATAGTGAGCAGACTTTGGGAAAACATTTAACTATACACCAAAGTAGAGGTGCAAAAAAAAACCGTACCTGGAATCGGAACTGGTTTTTTTTAATACCTGGATATTCTGTACCCGAAACCGGAACCGACCCTACCCGTAGGGTATAGATAGGGTATGCATTTCGATCTCAGTACCTGGAACCGGAACTGGAACCGATCATACCCGATTACTACCCGAAACCGGACAAGAACCGGAACCGGAACCGATTATACCCGGCTATACCCGATACATGATTCTACTATCTTTCTTTTAAATTTATGTTAGTGTATTTATTTTAGTTTTCTTACATTATACAATGCATATTTAATAATAATACACAAAATACGAGAAAATAAGGTAATAAAAAGCAATAGAGTATTAAAAAATCCAAAAATATAGAGCTAAAAATAGCGGAAAACAAGGTATAAAAAACCCGAAAATAGGATATTTTAATACCCGGTTTCTTAAGAACCGGAACCAACCCTACACGGAACCGGGCACATAGGGTATGGTTTTTTGGCCAAATAACTGGAACCGGAATCGAACCGGTTATAGCAATAACCGGTTCCAACCCTTAAAGTGAGAAACTGAAACCGATTCCATAACCGAAACCAGTTATTAAAAATACCCGATTTGTGCACCTCTACACCAAAGTCCAAAGAGGTCATAGTAAACAAGTTAACTCTAAATGGGCCAATTGATTTTTTTCTGACATGGCCCAGTTTAATAAACATATCTAGAGACTAAAATGGTTTTCGAAGGCAATTTCATGTTATTTTTGTAACCTTAACTTTGAGAAAATATAATTTAAGTTTCGAGTTATATTGCAACGCTGGTATCATACGGTCCAAATGTTTAAACTTCAGGAATACAAGTTGCTATGATCTCGAGTTTAAGGTTGTCATATTAGTGTCGTTTGTATATCCAATAAATAGACAACAAAACACAAGAGGCCGGATTTGAACCCACGAACTCCAGTTAGTTTAATGATCAAGGGGATATTTTTATGGTGATTAGTGTGTTTAAAGAAGTGTTTTTATGGCATTTATGTGTAGAATACGCTTACTTTGCGCGTGTTTATGATTTGAAGGCTTAAACATGTTAAATACATGTTTTGGAAACATTTGGATGAAAGAAACAAGACTGGAAATGCAAATTGGAAAAGATGGGAGGTTTTTAGAAGAAATCTGGCCCCGGCGTTTCAAACAGTGAAGTTAGGCGTTTCAAACTCCCGGGCGTTTTTGCCAGCAGAGAGTTGTGGGTGTTTTTACTATTAGTTGGGCGTTTCATACGCCGAAGATGGACGTTTCATACGCCGCCGATCCGGTCCAGTTAACTACGAATTTTTCTGTTTTCAAGCCCTATTAAAAGATCATCTCAAGGTTTCGAAGGGGGGGCTTCCTTCCCAGTAGTTTTAGGACGAACCAAGAGTAATTTTGAGGCTTTTAATCATACCATTCAAGATCCCAATCAAGAAATCAATGTTCCAATCAAGAATTGAAGATCAAATTAAGAGCATGAGCGGCTAAATCATTCGTCATCATCTCCGAGGCTAGGTTTTGTGTTAGGAAGCAGGTCAAGCTGTATTTACATACTTTTGGATTGAGACTTTTCTAATCATTTGGCTAGTTTATCTTTATGTTTACTTGTTTTTGATTAAATGGTTGTTAGATTATCGCATACACACTTGTTCATCAGTTATTTGGTTTTGTCATCAACGATTGGGATTCAATTCTATATTGTCATTGTTCTTTAACCTTTAACCATTGTATTTGATTGTGTTTGTGAAATCTAGGATTGGTAATTAACTAGGTTACTGTTTGGTTAGGGATGAGCATATACCGATACCGTCTCGATACCGTACCGATCCCGAAAATACCGATACCAAATTCCGTCAAAATTGGATACTGATACCGAAATATTCAGTACGGTGTTGGTATTTGAAGGTAAAATTCGGTATTTTACGGCTACCGTACCAAACCGATACAGATCCCGAAAGTACCGATACCGAAAATGCCAAAAACTAGATACTGAATCCGGTACCGGAAAATTCGGTACGGTATTTTCGGGATCGGTATCGATACGGTATTTGATACCAAATGCTCATCCTTATATTCAGTTGTATCAATATTTAGGTTCCGATAGTGGATCATTGCAATCAAATATATTATCTATTAGTTATTTATCAAAATAAGTAGGTTAACAAATCATGTCTATGTTATTTCCAATCGGTAGTAGTTGATTACCCTATTTTCTACACAACTCAAAAACCCGAAGATTGGTCTTTTTTCTCACAATTGTTTACGACCACATTGATAAAATTCGTTTTTACAATAACTCTCTCAATCAGCAAAAAGCAAATAGTTTTAGAATTAGATAATTACAGACAAAACAATGAACTTTAACACTTTCCACAAATTCCCCGTGGATTGACACCCTACTTGCTCTTTACTAGTAAAGGTGATTAGGACACTTTTTAATTATATTTTTGACCGACTTTACGACATCGATCACTTAACACGGAGCGAGCTAGTGGGCTACAATGACATATTATTAATTCCTTCTAACTGAAAACTATTAACCGTAATGTCACACTCTGACCGCGTAAAACAACAAACCGTGGCGGAATCGTCGGGGAGTGTCGTAACAGAACTATTGTTTCAACAACCATGGCATAATAAGTTAAGTTTTATTGAATAAAATTTGTTTACATTGTCTAGAATTTAAACATAAAACATAACATAAGTTAAATTGTCTTCAGGTTTTAAGTCACTAAATCACAAAGTCCGTCCTAAGTGTCACATGATCAATCCTTAAGCATTCGCTCCTGAAACATATGTGAAAATAAAGTACGTCAGCATAAAAATGCATGTGAGTAACATAGGTTTTGCGTTTAAGATTCATGGCCTAGAATGTTTAAAGGAATACTTAGTTAAAAAGTGGCCATGAATACTTACAAAATGTTTTCTTTTATAAAAATCATAAGATAAATCGAATGATATAAAAGAAATATGTATGGTTAAATCATTAACCAGAATATATGTCATGTCTTGTGTAAAAATATCATTTCATAGATAAAAATGTCTTGTCTTGAACTTTATTTGAAATGATTTAGATAACGCCACGATATGTAATATGATAAAAGCACTTTATATAGGAGGTACCATCGGCGTATCCACCATGCTTTTATCACATTACATATGTCTCGTTATTTAAATCACACCACCATAAACCAACCATCAAAAAGTCTTGTATAAACCAGATAAATGACTTGTATAACCCAATGTCTTGTAAACCAATGTCACGTAAATAAAGTCTTGTGTAAACCAAAATGTCAAATGTAAACCAAAGTCTTGAATAGTCATAATGTCTTGTATAAAACAATGTCTTTGAATAATCAAACGTTTTGTTTTATAAGTCATGCTTTCATTGTTTAAAACATATATTTAGATTGTTGGCAAACACATTCAAACCTTGTTAACAGTCAAATAAATCTTTATCAGTCAAAGGTCTATCCATTTCATCGGATTATGTCATTCCCTAAAGTCGCTTCCAAACAAACCCGGGAAATGGGAACGGGATTGTCAATCCTATGGTACCATTACATACTATCGGTCGGCGTGATCAATGTTAATGAATGTATTAAGTCAATCTCCAACGCACCAATATGTTATGAACAAATGTAAGCAACAATGTCTTTGAAAATCATGTACTAGTATGCTCAGTCAACATACATAGCAAGAAATGTCTTTGAAAACCATGTACTAGTATGCCCAGTCAACATACATAGCAAGAAATAATGTAAATCAATGTGCTCATATGCTAAGTCAATATCGGAACATAAATAAGAGGATCGGATAGAATGAGGTCTTGTAAACTAAATGAGTGTTGGAACTCATATGAAATGGTTTAACAAAGTTAACATTCTGATTTGAAATGATTCCTAAGTGCTTTTGACCCATAATGGCTCGTTAAGTTAGTTCATGCTACTTTAACGCGTGATCGGATGGTTAGATATGCCCTATGATAAGTCTTATATGTCAAAACAAGTTTAATATAGTTGTAACATCAGTCTATATGGCAAAACATTGGTTACATAACCTTAAAATCAATATATTCGCAAAAAAGGCATTTTGGTCATTTATAAAGGCATACTAGGCGACTTAACATAACCCTAACCAAACGACGTGACCATAAGGTATAACCTCAGAGGGTTATTCCCTATACAACTATGGCCCCTAATATGAGTTTGGTCGGATCCTAAGATCGACCAAACGGGTCGGATTCGAAAGGCAAAGCGATGGTCAAGACCGCTCGACTTACGACCCTAAACAAACACTAAACTAAAAGTGACGAGTTAGACATGTTTTGACATGTCTAACTAAGTTATAAAACTGATTTGGTATCAAAACAAAGTGTTTTGATACCCGAAAATAGTTCCATCGAATAATGCGCGCTTTGCGCATTATTGACCGAAACTTTGACTCGTCACCACAACTAGTAAACGTGGTAATCAGTAGGCATGATCACCATGGATCATAACCATCGTGATTACGATCACGTTACAAAGTTCAATTGAACTTTGTCTTGACCAATTAATGGTCAAAGTCGAAAGTCAAACATTGTTTGACTTTTAGCTTGAAATAGCTAAACAAATGAAACAAGACAAGGATAGAGCACTTACTTGTGTTTGAAGAACACCCAAGAGCTCCAAAAAGACCAGAAAAACTCAGGTAGGAGGCATCCAACAATGTGGTAGCCTCCACTTAGAGTGTTTGAGAGAAAGAAAAGAATTGAGCAAGTTGAAATGAGGATGATCAAGGGTATTTATAGTTGAAGTGAAGCTTTGAAGCTACCAAATCATTACAAGTTTCCATGAGTCATCAAGGGATTTGATTAGTGTCATAACACTTGTTGAATGCAGAAGAAAGAGTGGTAAATTCGAATGCTTAGTGTCCAAGGCTTTAAACAAGGAGCTGCCAAGTTTCTGCTATGCTGGAGGGTCCTTACGGACCGTAAGGGTTTTGGGCTTACGGTCCGTAAGCCCTTTAGCTGGCAGACACTTTTGAAAATTGGCAGAACATGCCCCTGCACTCGTTTTGTTGTGTTTTGGCACTTCTAACACCCGTTAACCTCATTTTCAAGCGTCATAAGGACGATAAAGGATAGGGAACTTGAAATATGTTCAAAAATGTTCCGGGTGTCGGTTCTTTTGGTCGTACAGTTGCGGTTTTCGGTTAATTACGACGAAAATCTTAACGAACGCGTGCAAGACCGTAAATGCGTAACGAATGATATTTTTGCATTCCAAAATACAAGATTTTAATGATTAAAAAAATTTTCGGATGTGCGTACGTGTTCCGGATTAAGAGATACGCGTAACGGCATAGTTTCGCAGAATTTGCAAAATAGCCCCTGAAATTGCAAAAGTATGTTTTTGCCATACCGAAGCCTTCAAAACTTAATTCCAAGTTATGTAAAAGGATATTTTAGGGTATGTTTAGCTTATGTCACTATTCCGGACTATACGTTGCGTTTAACTGATTTTGTTTTGCGATTACACTTCCAGAAAAGGTTTGAAAGATCAAAATCGAACATATATTAAAATGCACAAAAGTCATAAGTAAATACACAAATTTGTAAACAACACAAAGTTTCATTAATCATCAAATTGTTCAGAAGTCGCTACAAGATTGAATTACACAGATGTCACACGTAAGCGTGCTAATAATAAAAAAAAACGCTACCAACCAACTTGACCCTAAGCGTTCAAATAATATGTTCCGTATTGTAACCCACTTAGCGTTTGTAATAAGTATTTAAACTCCTTCAAGTTCAAGTAAATAGTAACTCTTATAGTAGTACCTGATGTTGGACGAGCATTTCGTTCTCTTTAATTTGAGCAGATTATTGTTATAGTTTTCTCAATTTTTAAAATTTTATTTTACAAGCTATAAAGTTACGTAATATTACTTATAATTACATTGATCCTCATTCTACCGTGTGTGTTTCACGAGAAGGTATCGTATGGAACTATGGATTGTAATAAGATTCTACGCTTTGTCGTTGGTTTTTGAATTTTTTTGGATGATACATAGGATTTTAGGTATGATTTCGGGCTAAACCTTGTTTAAACCATGGTAATGTTTTTCAAATGACATATGAAATCATGTTTAATGTAAAAATAACTAATGGTAGAAGATAGGAACGAGTATCTAGGGTTGAGTTAGAATTTATGTTTAAATTACAATTAAGTTCCAAATACTAGTTAGTTTAAATACTAATTAAGTTCCATATTTTGCACTCTTATGCATGTGATTAGGAGTTGGAGTAAACCACAACTTAAAAAAACTTATTAATTAATATATTATGTAAAATTCATTACTTAGAATATCAATATCTCATTCATATTAATTCTAGTTTGACATATCTTAACGTGCTAAGAAACTATTCAAAGTAAGTAAAACTCATATTTTCAATTGCTTTTTTTTCTGATTTGCATATAAGTCATATAATTATAATGATGTGTTCAAAGTAAGTAAAACTCATACTTTCAATTGCTTTTTTTTCATTTATACGTAATAGCTCACTTTTGTTATTTTTCATACATGTATGGTTACATGATTTTTATTTATTTATTTTTAATACATATTTTAGATCCACGAATCCATACATTGCTAGTTAGCATTAGGGATCTTATATTCTGAGAGCCATTCTTCAATCATGTTGATCTCAGCATTTCTTTGCGCCTTTAACCAGTCTAGGTCCGTATCGTTTGGAGTGTGCAAGTCCAAGCAATGATGTCCTAAGTTATAATAAATAGAACCAAAAGTTGATTAAAATTTGTAAAATCACAACAAACGAATGAACAAATCAAATATATTATTCGAAAAGCATTGTATTTTATATGAACAGTCGCAAACATAGCAACCCTAACGAAATGGTCGCAAAACTAGCTACCAAGAAAGATTCGGTCACTAAACCGGCTCACAAAATACAGCTCGCAAATAAAAATTAAAAATAAATTTTGGTCTGGTCACAACTTTTATTTAACAAGACTTAAACAAAACATCGGTCGCAAAATTTGCAACAAAAGTATTTTACCTTCTTCTGTATAAATTGCCACTACGGAGTCCGATATGTTTTGTAGAACGCTGTGAACAAAAGGTAATAAAAAAATTTATAAGTTGAATGAGTTCTGAGAATGAAACATTGGATTAACCGATCGATAAAGGTTGAACAAAACGTACCCTCCATAACTATATGGATCCCGCAGACCGTTGGAGAAAATGATGTTGCTTGCAAAGTTTTCCAACACAGTTTTGATTCCCTTGAACATTATAAATTAGTTGTGCATATATATGAGCTAGCTTGCTTCACTTTGCAAAAACAGTAATTAAAGAAGAATAGAACATAAATAACATACATAACCTCCAAACTGTATTGGGATCCAATAAGGTCTTGGGGTGACACCAAAGACTTGTTTACATTCCTTGGTGTACTCAGCCAAATCAAAATGACTCGCTTGGAACATCGTATCGTTTTCTCCATTTCCCATTGGCATTACCATTTCGGTACATGACTTCACTAAAAACCTACTAATAAGACGATGTAATTGCACAATTACTTGGTCTCACGCTATTGTCTTTTTTATTTGTACTAAAAGCATAAAGTATGATGGTTCCATACATGTAAAGATGTTCGGGTCTATAAAAATCTTTTCTTTTCAAAGGGGTGAAAAGTGTAAAAAACCTTTGTGTCTAAAAAAGGTAAGAAAGATTCTCGACCATTGATTAAGGGTGAACAATGATAAGGATGAAAAGAGTGGGGGCACGTGTATAGCCCCAATGTGTTAGTTTTGGCAAAGAATGATACTTTTTTTAGCTTATTTTTTAAAATGTTATAACATTTTTATGCATTAATCTTTTATATTTTTAGAAGTTATAATGTAAAATCGAGAATTGTTTTATCTAGTATATAATTGTTATGTTAAAAAAACGCATTTCCTAAGTGTGTTGAATCAGGTGCGAACAACATATAGTTTTACTTATTTCAACATTGATGTTTAATTTTCAACATGGTGTTAGAATATATGGTGTTGGATTATTTCAATGTGGCACTTTTTTTCATTCTTTTATTGATGTAATTATCCTTACCCCTTATGACACTTGAGCTCTTGGTGCTTTTTACACTTTTTAGAAACAAATAGCTTTTTAGTATAACACCACCCTACACATACATAAATTAAGGGCCAGGTGATTAGCTTAAAAGTAAACAATATGTTTGAAATGATTGTAAAACATGTTTTAAAAAAATGTATTACTTAAACTATTAAAATCATGTAAAATTACCTTTTTATTAAATTTATGTCTCTATATTTCGTATTAGTTAGCTGAAACCATTAGTGATTTGACTGGCCCAGTTACGAAAATATTTACACCAGTAAGGTACCTGCCAATCCCATCCAAAAATATTTACACCAACGCACACATTCAGTAAGGTACCTGCCAATCCCATCCAAAATATTTTTCAAAACCCAAATCAGATAAGATATATAATTGCATTCTTTTCCAAAAACTGCACTTAATCCAGCCATGATTTTGTCAAGAACGTAAGCATTTGCTCCGGCTCCGTCGGTTGCGTTGCAAAACGTTGGTAGATAGTTAGCTCTAGGGTTATCATACTGACCCATTAAATCGTACCAATTCTCCATATTATACTTTAGATCTTGACTCGTGTTTAACGGCCTTCAAAACCCGAATACAGTTTTAGAAAATGAAAATCAGATAACCCATCACTATATGAATGATGTTGTACAACTTACAAGCAAGTGTTGAACATTTGGGAAAGGGTTGAAAGGCCATTGGCTTGAGCAGCAACTCTATTGATTTCGAACCAAGATTCTCTTAACTCGTGCTTGTACTCTGCACATAAAAACCCATCTTAGCTAGCTACTGAATTCCCTACGTTTTAACCGAAGACTTAACAAATATTTAGGTTGGTTTCTACTTACATTGAAGTTCTTTGAAACAACATCATATCCATTCTCAGGAGTGAGCCCCGAAAAATGGAGGATTGGAGCCGATGACGCCAACGCTCCGTATACGATGTGAGGATATTTTAAACGAAACCATGATGCAAGCACTATATATGATAAACAAATTAATCAACATTAGATTCAACACCTTACCACCTTAGAAAAGAAAGTTTTTGTTTACCTTTTATGTTTCATTGATTATTTATGTACTTAACAATCACGATTTTTTTTAGACATTGATGCTTAACAATCACGGAAAATTTGATGTACGTAGTAGGACTTACTTCCACCATATGAGCCTCCAATAGCTATGACCGGACAATCTTCTGCAGGCAAGTTATTCTTGACATGGAGCGTTATTTGTGCGTAATCTGCTAAAGCTTGCTCCGAAGTAAAGAATCCAAGAGTGTTTGCATTTTTATATGCTTCTTCATATGATCCAAGAGTACCGATGCTGCAAATGTACAAAATACCAATGTATAAAACATACGCTTCGTACCTACCTAAAATAGAATTAGTTAATCATAGAAATACCTCAATGTAGACCAAAAGACCTTTAAACTGCGAAGCAAGCGTCATCTCAAACCCGTTATATTCTACCCTCTCCATAATACTAGATTCTGCGCCCAAATAAAGAAATATTGGAAAAATTTTGGCCGGACCACCCCAATACTTACGGTTTATAACGTAAGTTGCTGAAAAGTCATGTAACTTTCCAACTTAAAATTAATGTGATCCAATGTTTGTGTGTAGTTATAAACCTCATACTCTTGTGAGTCTTTTGTATTTTCGACATCAACCATTGTTGGCACAAATGCAAATTTAGCACCGAACCTGGTTGTTCCAAAACGTTTTCCAGACACACAAGTAATAAGCAATTCTATTATGATTAAAGACAACTTAAAATGGAAAACATAATGAAACTGTGCCATTGTGTGGTTGATGATCAGAGTACAGAATTTTGTTCGACTTCATTCAACTTAAATAGATAGATATATAGAGATTTAATTTTTTTTTGGACGGCTAGATCACCCGGATATAGAGATTTAATCATAATCTTTGGGGACCTAATTATGCTTATAATTATGATATAGTCACTAAAAACACATGTCTAGTTTACTTGTAAATAATGCTTATAATAAACCCAATGAATTTATATTCGATCATATACATAAACTAAGTTACAAAAGGGAAAAAGAAAGATTCGAGCCCATGGAAAGAAAACTTTATTCACTCTTTCATCAAAACAAATCAATATTGTATTTTCTTGCTATTAAGATTATGCTTTTAATAAATATTAAAATTATATGAATATAGTAATTCGTGTTACTGATTCAATGTGCTCAAATCATTATTATACTTCAATGTGCTTAAACATTACGCAAAGGCTTTAGAGCACGTTAGATTTAAATAAAGGTTACGAGTTCAACTCTATCAAACTAATAAACTTATATTATTTACTGAATAAAACTATCTTTTGATATGTTAATCTTCTTGACATGCTTTAAGGAGTCAACTTTGATTTATCCTTATTAATTATACTATTATTAAAATTTAGAGGTTAGAAACCGAAAAGAATTTGTGACAAATTTGTAAAACTTGAAAAGTTTGATGTTAAAAGTAAACAAAAGTCAAAGCAAAATGAATAGTAAATATGTAAGGAGCATAAAAGTTGTTAAATTATAAAGAGTTTTTAGAACAAAGAAGTTTAAGTTAATTTTATCTCATTGGATTATGAGTTAAAACTCATGGTCTATGCTAGCCCAATCATGACACGTTGGGTGGTGTTCTTCAACATAATTCTTTAACCATAGTGCAATATATGTATCTTCTACCGGATATTGTCGCCCTATCGTTTGTTTGGTTTGTTTGTGATGTATTTGATATGCTCTAAATTATACATATTTTTATGCAATACATCCTACAGATTTGAGTAACTTTAGAGTAATGTTAATAGATTCTACTCATAATTGGTAATTTTTTTAGATTC
Source organism: Scalesia atractyloides (assembly GCA_947069175.1). Lineage (NCBI taxonomy): Eukaryota > Viridiplantae > Streptophyta > Magnoliopsida > Asterales > Asteraceae > Scalesia > Scalesia atractyloides. Next base: position 80,949,788 of record CAMTDV010000004.1, on the reverse strand, counting down.
TACTCATAATTGGTAATTTTTTTAGATTCTACTCATAATGTTAACTAGTAAGGAACCCCGCGCTTCGCGGCGGGTTTCGTCGGTAATAAGAGTGCTTGGTATTCTCGTGTATATTTGCGAACTATTTGCTAATGCAACTAATACACCATTTAACAATGACCAATCGACTATACACAAACGGATTGACATTAGAATAAGCAATTATCAGTAAACAATTTGAAAAGACATTTTTTAATAGAATTTATCAACATAAAGAGTTTGAAATATTATTTATCTTGTAGTTTTTTCAAGTAAAAAGAATTTATTAGAAAGACGATTTATATGTTAGTTATATAAATTATATCAAACTATTCTAAATTAAATAATTAAATGCCTATGTTCTAGTTACTTTAAATAAAGATTTTCTTAATTCAGCTTTTTTTAATTTATAAAGAATCAAAATAGATTCATCAAATTTATATTTCCTTCACATTTAATGAGAAATCAATCAAGCCCATATGTGACCCATCATTACCCATTAGAGAAAAAGATTAATTTTTTTTGCCCAGAATTACCCTTTTTTGTATCTGCTACACAGTTGTGTTGTGTGTGATGTAAAGTAAATTAAAGAGGGGAAATTGTGTAAACCTTTGAGAAATGGGGGGTTCTTTGGCTACTTTAGTCAAGAACCTACCCAAATTGTTATTATATATAATATAATATTTGAGTTTTATAATGAGCTATAAACAACAAATTGATATAAAAAAGATGTGTTAATTGTCAAGGATAGAACCTCAATTCATTCACATAACTTTTTTAAATTAGATACTTATGAATTTTAAAGAAAAGAATTTAAAGAATGAGAACTAGATTTTCATTAAGATGATTTAATTAAATAAACAGATCATAATTAAAATTGTTGGGCCTCAACTTTCATATTAATTGGGTTTGCAATTAACTAAGTAATTGGGTTAGGTTATATCTAATTTTATTATATTTATGAATGAACTTTGGATTTCTTGTAGGCCATCGAGATGGGCCGGGCCGAATAATTTTTGGGCCCTGTGCGGAGATTAAAAAAATTGGGCCCTACCCAGCTTATTTGCAATAAATAAGGAAACAGCGAGAAACAAAATAAGCCGACTTAACAAAAAATGTCTAGCGTACACTCGAACTTAACAACTGAACTTTAGAAGGCGAGTTGGCAACCGGTTGATCTATGGTTGGTGCCGACATAGCCTTTAAATTTACACTTATCTGCTTTACAAATACGATCTTACTAGAACTTCTACAGTTCTTTATTTGATCAAAAATTATAATTATTAATTAAAAGCAATGATAAACAAAAAAATAAGAAAATAAAAAACATTAATAGATGAGTTGACTAATCCAAGAACATAACATATTCTTTATTTGTTTAATTCAATTTGTTACAATTAATTTCTAATATGAAATGCATAAGTGTAGGGTCATTTAAAATTCAACAAACTTAAAGGATTAATTTTTAGCCTATATTAGTTAAAGGGGGTTAGAATTAAAATTGACACTAAATGTTTAAGACTCTTTACAATTTCATCAAATACACCAATTTCATTGGAACTTCCATAAATAAACTAGAGAGTTAATTGCACGGATGGTCCCTGTGGTTTCACCTTTTTTCACGTTTAGTCCCCAACTTTTGGAAATAACAGGTATGCTCCCTGTGGTTTGTTATTTTGTTACTCGGATAGTCCCCTGACATTTACTCAGGGGACTATCCGAGCAACAAAATAACAAACCACAGGGAGCATACCCGCTATTTTCAAACTAACTAACATTTACTCAGGGGACTATCCGAGTAATAAAATAACACACCATAGGGAGCATACTTGCTATTTCCAAAAGGTGGGGACTAAACGTGAAAAAACGTGAAACCACAGGGACCATCCGGGCAATTAACTCTAAACTAGACATTAATACAGCAAAAGGGCCTATAAAAAATCCTAGAAAAATATACAAGACAAACTCGAACCTAGTACCATTTGGTTGGAAACTAGGGGCATTCCCACTAGACTATAATTATTTTTTTGTATATGACTTCATCTCTAATTGTATTTAAGCGTTCTCTCCAGATTTTTATATTTATATCTTTTAAAAATGTACCGGCCCTTCTACGTTTTTGGCCCTGAGCCGGCACCACCCTGCACATGCTCAGGGCCGGCCCTGATAGAGTGTAGATCGAATAAAAGGAAATAAGAGGACGTTATTACTTAGCTCGACAACAATTATTTAAAAAGTTGGAATCTTGGTGGATTAATTGAAAGAAACAAGAGGCTACAGTGTGGGAATTAATTTTTTTGAAAGTGTGAATTACTCGCGAATGTATAGAGGCTTTCGCATACGTTGTTTTAATCGGGTCCACGTTAAAGAGCTCGCCTGCACAATTGATCCCCAATTTAAACCCCCTCAACGAAAAACCTCTATCATCCAGACTCAAACCTTAGATATGGAGTGAAACTTATCCGGACCCACCATAATGGAACTTAAATACCCGTCACCACTACTAGTTGAAAACAAAGCACACAAACTTCCGAAATTACCCCTGCAAAAAATCATAAAATTTTATGTACTGCCACTACCCTTTATTTGATTTGATTTGGGCTGATGATTAGCCCAATATACACTTTAATTCGTAATATATACCAGACGCGAAGATACGATCGGGGACGACATCAGACTATCAGAGGATCCAGAATAGTACGAACAGAATAGTTCCATACGGGAGAGAGGATTCAAGGGGGCGATTTCAAGAAGTTAGAGAAGGATCGAGAACGAACGGGGAACCAAGAACGAAGATTCGACAAGCGTTTGTTTTTATTTTTTGGGTTTCTGTTCGTTTAAACTTGCTTGATTTCTTTTCATTTAAACTCGCTTGATTATGATATTTGATATTCAATATTATTGTCTTGTTTATCCAAACATGATTCTTGGCTAGTTTTGTCGTTCCACTTAGGTTGTGATGAACTTAAAATTTTTCATTTGACTTAGGTTGTGATGAACTTGAAATTTTCCATTTGACTTTTTGACTATGACACGTTTTAAATTAAAATAATTTTGATTTGTTGTTGAATATGATATGTGTGCTAATATTTTGTTGTGATTATTTGATTAGTTGTCATTATTGACGTGTTTATAAAGAAGGGATCCATCATTGCACGTTAAAATCAATTGTTAGCTTGTTAATTTGACCAGTTTTCGTCCATCTTAGCACTTCATTACGTGTTCTGATTGTTCTCCATAGTTCGGTTTCTAAGAACTGGAGGTGTGGGTCCCGTTCTGAGCTGAATAGTTACTATAGGAATTAATTATCCTTAATGGAAGGCTTGTCGGATTAGATATCAAATCTAGAGTCGATTGTTAAAGTCATAGGTCATTACATGTTCCAAGATATTCATTGCCTAGGTGGTTTCTCCTTCTGATTGATTAAACCTCGTATTGTCAGTCGTTTGTTGTCTAGTTCACCTTAGTTCAATTTAGGATATTAGTTAATTAGTTAATAAAAAAACCCTAAAATCCAAATAAACCAATTAAGTAATTAGTTGAGTCAGAGTCTAGTTAGCGTCGCTAGTGTCTTGTGGGTTCGGTACTCGGACTTCATTAGGCTTTACTACGTATGATAGGTACACTTAGGAGATGAGCAAATGGTAGCAAATATCGTCCCGGTCCCGTCCCGATCCCAAAAATACCGTACCCATTTTTTTGGTACCAGAATCATATCCACTTTTTGGCATTTTCGGTATCGAGATTTTCGGGATCGGGATAGGTTCTGTACGGTACCGGTCAAATACTGAATTTTACCTTCAAAATACTGATACCGTACCATACTGTACCGACATATTTTTGGTATCGGTAACCAGTTTTCATGATATTCGAGATCGGGATTTTCGGAATTGGGATGGTATCGGTATTTGCTCATCTCTAGGTACACTTGTCTTAGTTATAAATTTAAACTAGGGTGTCTAGATTAGGTTAGTTTTTATAGATCATATTCAGCACATCAAGTTTTTGGCACTGTTGTAGGGGTACTTGGCGATTGTGTTATTAGCTTTGACAGATCCTACTTGTTTATTTGGTTTTTTTTTTTTGTAATTTGTGTCTTAGGGTTTGATTCTTAGAGTTTGTGTTTAGTAGTAGTGTATCTAGCGTTTTTATATACAGGGCCGGCCCAGAGGGTGTGCAAGGTGTGCTACCGCTCTGGGTGTCACACCCCACCAATGGCGGAAACATCCAGGCGGGACAAAAGAATTGCTCATTGCTCATAAATACTAATTGCGACAATATTTAATTAAACCGGAATTCATTTCATAAGTAAAATATTTGAGTACAATACATGGAAATTCAAATTCAACAATAATCAAGGCAAAATTTGATACAACAATTATAAACCTAACGTCTATGTGTGTATCTAGTCATCAACACTACTCCAATTTCATGGCATCATCTTCGTCAACCTGTAACATGTTTAAAATACGAGTTCAATGCAAAAGCAAAGGCAGTACACAAGTTTGGTGTATACATAGCATAGGTATAAAAGGTATAACTCGAATCCACATGGTAATTGTAAGAAAAGTATATACTAATCATGCAATACTAGATCAAACCCGAGTTTCCACAAAAAAGTTTACGAGATCGGCTTCCCTCGTCACAAAAGCGACAAGACTAAAATGAGTATGATAATCTAACATAACCCCAACGGGTCTGTGCTACTCCTAAGCGCTATACATGTCAAGTTTGGGCTAGCTAAGTTAATGATCAAGCATGTATAATCTAGCATGTATCTAAGCATAACAAGTATTCATGTATAAGGTTTGAGCATGTAAAAGCATAAGTTTGTGATAGTGTATTTTGATACGGAAACATGTTACAACCCAAAAGTGATAAAAGGTAAATGGGTGAGTGTACTCACGGTTTTGCTAAAGTGTTCCACTTAAAGAAATCCCGCGAGCTTTTTGTGATTAGGGTTTGGCACCTTGTCCTTCTACAAGAAGAACATAGGTATGAGTATGAGTTTTAACGGAAGATTCGGATTATCGAGCATGATTACGAAAATAAGAATAAAGTAGTATGGTATGAAAATAATCACTAAGGTTTAGCACTTGTTCTGACACTATGATAACCCGAATGGGTTTGATGTGATTTCATAGGTTCGAGACCTATTAGAATCGTGACAAGGAACTACACTCTTTAGTGATAAAACTTATTAACTTGATAGGTGATTATATATTCATCATCAAGGTTTTGGTTTGATATATTATATAGTCCATAGATTTATATATAGTTATATAGTCATGTAGGAGGTGAGAGGATGAACTATCCACTTTGGAACCTCTTGGTGTCATGTAAGTCAAGCAGGAAGTGGGAGGATTAACCATCCACTTTGGAACCTCGGTTGGTTTCACCACTACACAAGTTACCATAGAGCAACAAGGAGGGTCTTAGAATCATAATATGACAAGAATGGAAAAGACAAGAATGTAAAGTGTGTCACCACGATACCAAGTAGCCAAGTGAAATACAACCCGATGAGCACGCTTTGACACACGTCAAAGGCTAAAAGGGGTTGTGACACTTTCAATCTAGCAAACTAACTTGGGATAATGGCGAAAATCATCAAGTGGTTTGTGGTCTCAAAGTTAGGATAGCCCAAGCTAACCAAGGTGGACACACATGAACAAGTTTATGAACTTGCATCACTTGTGAGCTTAAAGCTCCATGAAAACAGATATTTGTGAGGATAAATCATCTAGTTTGAATGTCTCAACCTTGTTTTTAAGCCTAACCAACCACAAGTAGTGTTGTAAGCATTAGGACATAGGTTTGAGATGAGTTAGACTCAAGTTTGATAAGATTAAACAAGTTTTGAAAGAGTTTAAAATACAACAGAAAGTTTTGGACACTTTAGGTGCATTTCCAGGCTGGATTCTCCATGGAGAACCCTAGGATTCAAACCTAAGTTTATCCAAGTATTTAGAAAGAAGAATCAAGAGTTTTCGTTGAATTTTGAGCAAGTTATGCTCACTTTACTATGAGGGTATGAATCTGCTCGGATTTGATGTTGCAACTGATTTGAGGAGTGATTTGAGAGAGATTAGAAGGTGTTTAAAGTGTGAAAAAGCTTGGATTAGAGATGGTATTTACATGGATGAGTTAGGAGGGTGTTGGGTGAGCTTTAATGGATTTTAGAGGTGATTGGAGGAGCGTAAAAGAGTGGGATTCGTGCAAACCTGCGAGGTTTCAAAACCTGCTGCCCCCCAGACCCTTGCGGACCGTAAGGACCTGGTCCGGGCAAGGGTTTTGTTTTTTGTTGTTTTGTTCAAGTGTGACGGGTTTAGAAGTTAATCTAAGGTATTTTATGAACTAATAAAGCATTGTAAGTATAAGTAGCATATCACATTGTATATGTAAGTATAGAATGATCGAGATCGAGTATAAACATCGCGTATTATGTATGTATCAAGTATAACATCGTGTATTGCAAGTATGCCACGTTTTTGAGTACGTGCATCATGTATAAGTGTATATGAGTACGTATAACAAGTATTGGGACAAAATGTATATTTCCATTATGATTCAAGTCTCGATTACAACGATTCAACAAAATGAAGAATACGAATACAATGATTTCCAAAAATAGAATTACAACACGAGCTTGCTATAAATAGAAAGTATGGAAAACACTAGGCGTTACACTGGGCCCAAAACTTTTAGGGGCCCAAAAGAAAATATTATCGTTTTATACGTATAAATAAAATATATACGGCTAGAAAAAATAAGAAATGTTGGTGCAGCTCGATGGTTTAGGGCTACTAATACTATGTGTGGGATGCTAGGATCAAAACCTGGCATATCCCAAAAACAAAAATTTGTTTCCTTTGGGTTGTTTCCTTTAGGCCCTCATGTTATATTTTAGAGCTAAGAAAAAAAGATAAACTAACAAACTGTTTGCTTCATTCTGTCTACGCAAATTAGGTAGTTTGATTTCAGCAAAGTTAAATGGTATTGTTTTTTTCCATGTCATGGTTGTATTGCATGTGGGCTATGCAAAATTTCTTTGTACAGATTTTAGCTGAACTTTTGAAATTGAGTTGTTAACCATCTCGAAGTGTTGAGACTTCGTGTTGTATGACACCGCAACCGCACGTTTGTGAGTTCTTTTTAGTGGAGATCGAACACAATTAATGTATTGGAGAAAAAATTGATGAAAACATTTCTCCTTTCCATGTTGTCAGGGTGGATATACTCAAATGAAAATTTTGTGTTAAAATCATATTATAGTGATTTCTTGTCACACTATTTTGGCCAGGCTGGCCCAATGGGCTTAGGACCCTAGGCACAAGCCTAGGGCCACCAAAATTGACGGGCAACCAGTTTTCTGTTATGTTTTCTCTATACTAGGCCCATTACACTACACAGACCAGGCCTAATCGTCATATAATAACCCAATAACATGATACATTGATACAAATCGTGGCAATGTTTGAGAAATTCGAAGTTAGCGGCGTGAAAGTCTGTCAGAGAGGCAATTATGCGAATGATTCAATGAATGGACGAAGTCGCTTGATTTTTCCATATGGAATCAAGCAATCATCGCAGCCGTGCCGGGCGATATTGATGATTGAATAACACAGTTGAGAGGTACAACGACTATTTTATTCTTTTTTACTTACTAATCAAGTCATCAGTCTAATATATTGATATTTAATCGAACATTCGAACCTATAATTCCTCAAAGATAAACTATTAAACGAATATCAATTTTGTGATTTGTTCGCACTCTGACTTAGTTTTGCGAGATCTTGTGGCTAGCTTCAAACGTGATACACTGATTATTTGGAACACATTGGCTTCGAACTCTGACTCAGTTTTGCGATCTAATCTTGTGGCTTTTACACAGGTTAGATATCCCCATTTGTTGAATTGCTGTTTAGGGTTTATTTGCATATTTGAATTTGTTTTTTAGAGCTTATGCTTATTTGATTATTTGCTAATTTCAAGTTGTTGTTTAGAGAATTAGGGTTTATTTGCTTATTTTAGTTTGTTGTTTAGGGCTCATTATTAATCTCTTAAATAAATTTATATTTTAGCAAATGTCCAATTGGATCCGAACTTTTGAATCCCATTATGCAAAAAGACAAAAAACCGTAAAAAAAGAAGCTTTAATCGAATCCCAAGAGGGAGCACTTAAAAATTCTATATAAAACCAAATTCCACAAATAATGAGGCTATAACAAATGAACCTGCAAACAATGATATACCTACAAATACTGAACCTACAGATGATATACCTATAAATAATGCCAAAGGGCCTCTACTTCGTAGTTCGCTTAGGGTCTCCAAAAACGTAGGACAGCCCTGTTTTTGGTAATCATGTTTTATCTATTTCATAACAATTATTGTTGTATTATGGGTTTATAGGTTTTATATATGTGATTGAATGATTAATGAGTTTATATTACATGGAGATTTGTGAATAGGGCCCAAACTTATTATCTCGCACATGACCTTTTTTGTGAATTTTGGAGACGGCCCTGTTTATATTACCACACTTGATAGAGACACTTGTCTCTTAGATCATCTGTTATACTCTCCCAACTTCTAGCTCAAACACCAAATCAACATTTGCTTCTCTCTTCTCATCGTATACTTCCATCTTAGATCACATGTTATACTACTCCTTGGTCCCAACTTCCAATTTTAATATTTATATCTATTTATACTATATAATAAAGTAAACCCATGGTTGACACGTGTCATTCATTAAAACTATCTATTTTTATGTTTTCCCGCTTCTCTGTCGTACATAATTATCTCCTATTAAATTATAAATACCAATTTATTTATAATTAAAGATATTTATTATTTAAGCTTATGTTCTTATCTTTCTTTTATATGAAACATTTACTTAATCTTTGTTTTATATGAATAACTATACTTAAAGAACACATATTCCAATTTTAACGTACTAATATTATAGTGATATCAAAGAGCTTTTTTTACACGAAATTTATATAAATAAAATATTAAATACATTTAATTTTTCATTATTCTCTACATATATTAAATATAATATTATTTACATGACGATTATTATTCCTACATATTTATTTACATTACAAATATTATTCCTATATATTTTTATGTGTTTTTTTAGCTAAGAAACAAATAAATTATCATGCATCTTTTTTATTTATGCGTATTAAATTTGATTAGATATTAGTTGGTAGATAACATATTCATATAACGGTAATAAATAAAAAATAAAATAAAATGTTATAACTTATGTAATATATTCAAGTTTCTAACCTAATAATAAATAAAAATAAACAAAGTAAAATGTTACAAAAGTATATATAGTACGTCAAAGTTTATTTTTTCAAAAACATATATTAACAATTATGTGTGTTAACCGATTACATTATATGTATTCAAACCGTCTAATACACGTATATGTTTAGTCCGTGCAATGCAAGGGTTTTTAAAGCTGTAACTTTTTAGTATTTAGTATATAAATTATATTTATTCAGCCCGTGTAATACACAGGGTTCTAACCCAGTAACATTATAAACAATTAAAACAACAATAAATGAAAGAGAGAGAAAGAGAGGTGCGATGAACAAGATCATGGCCCCAGGGCCCCAAAGGTGTAGGAGATTGGGAGGAGTGCAGTGTGTGTCTCCTGGCTCCCCATTCATACCTTCCGATGGTTTAGCATATGGTCTTAGAAGTAGGGTGCAAACAAGCTGAGTTGATCAGGCTCGAGCACGATTAACTTTTGAGAGCTTGAGCTCGTACTCGACCTCAGCTTGGTTCAAGCTTTGTTTTCAAAGTTCGAGCTCAATTCGTTGGTTGTTTTTTAGCTCGAACTTAGCTCGGCTCGGCTCGCCTATTATTTATTAATTAATATATTAAGTAAAAATAATATAAATAATAGACTTGTTTATCCTCACAAAGCTCGATAAGTGAAGCTTAGGCTCATTCACACAACAAGCTTATTTTTAGTTTGGGCTCGGCTTAGAAAGAGGTTTAATAAGCTCGGCTCGGCACGTTTACTAAACTAGTTTAAATAAGGGGTATATGTGAGTGGGAGTTGTGTAGAAAGTCTAAGTTTCCTAAAAAGTGTAGGAAACAATAACATTTTGACATGTGGCATGAAGGGATTTTAACTTAAAGGGTATTTGTGTAATTTTACTTTTTATTTTATTTTTGGAATTTATATCTCATTAACTAACTATGCATGAAACTGATTCCATGATTTTCTCATTAGTGGTTTTGAATGACACTGATACGTAAATAACAATCATCAACACATTCGATTTTTATCATATCATCAACAATTTTTCTTGGTAAATCGTTTTTTTTTTTCGTGAGAGAGATTCATGGCTTCAAACACAATTGTTGATTGCGGAGATGGTAATCCCAACTATGTTTCTTTTTAATATTATCTGTACTGTAACGATTTATTATCTTTTTCTGGTAACTGCCAGCATGTTCTTGATGTTGTGTTTTAACAGTAGATAGTTAAAATCAACGTGTTATAGATCTCATCGTCTAAATGAAGTTTTGTAAATTGTAGGTTTCTATTTTTTTAGATGTTTCTTATTTGTATTTTAGTAAGTTTGTTTTTTAATTTGTTTATATGTTTGAATTAGTTTTTGAATCTCGTTGTGTTTTATGACTATGTGTTTTATGTGGTTTAATATAATGTTAACGAGTTATTATATTTTTCTGGTAACTACCAACATGTTTTTGATGTTGTGTTTTAACACTAGATAGATAAAATCAATGTGTTATAGATTCCATCGTCTAAATGAAGTTTGTAAATTGTAGGTTTCTCTTTTTTTAGATGTTTCTTATTTGTGTTTTAGTATGATTGTTTTTTAATTTGTTTATATGTTTGAATCAGTTTTTGTATCTCGTTGTGTTTTATGTCTATGTGTTTTACGTAGTTAATGTAATGTGTTGTAATGTTGGTGAACATGTATGTGGTTTGATATATTTGTTTTCTCTTGAAATTAGTTGTGTTTTAAGTATTTTAAAATCAACTCATTTTTTATGTCAAATTAGTTAGTTGTTTTTTTAGATCAAAGCTCAATTTTTTAAGATAACACAACGTGTTATAATGTTTCGGCGCATGTTTTTAATGTTGTGCTTTAACAGTCAGATAGTTAAAATCAAGGTGTTATCATTTATTTAGCATGTAGGCTTAGATTTTTTGTGTTTGTGGTGTGTTTTATAAACTCCTAAGCAGTTATCATGATCAGTATGTGTTTCGGTGTGCTTGGTTTTAAATATTTTCACATGTTTGAACTAGTTTTGTATTTCGTTGTGTTTTATGACTATTTGTTTATGCTCTTTGTTGTTGTAAGTCAATAAAATGTGTTTTATGACTATTTGTTTGATGCTCATTTTTTAAGTCAATATAATCAGTCGTATGTATGTGCTTTGTATTTGTTGAAATCAGTTTTGTTTTATTAATGATGTGTATGCATTTATTTTTGTCGTGTTTGCAGATGTTCCCAATTACCAACCACGCAGCGTTGAACAAGTTTCTCCCAATTCGGGAACAAAGACATATATTACAACTAGCATGCATCGGTCAGATCGGTTTTATGTTAAACTCAAACTAGATTATGACTTAGTGTGTTTTAAGTTGGCATCATTAGATATACTAGTCATTCGTGCTTTAAGTTAGGATGCATTTTTTACAGGCAAAATTGTGTTTTAATTCCTTTTATTCTGTTAAGTTTGGATTTCCAACAGTAATGTGTGATATAGATATTGTTTCTTTCTTTTTTTCTGAGGAAGCTTGGGATGTCCGCATTAGGCCTGGCACAGGCTTGTTTTTGGGTCTTTTGTTGTATGAACATGGTTAGAGATGGGCATAATAACCGGTTCCAAACCCGACCCGGTGGAACCGACCTGGAACCGGTTCCGGTTCCTACCCGGCTAATAGTAGAACCGGTTCCGGTTCAAAAAACCCGGTGGTTCCAACCCGGTTCCACATTTTATAAATAAAATCGGTTCGTACCCGGTTCCTGCCCGGAACCGGTTCCGGGTAGGACAAAAAAACCCGATATGCCCATCTCTACCGTTAACTTACACCTACAAGATATAAACCATCACAACCTCGTCGACGCCATTTTAATTGTGGAAGTTTGAAAGTGTAAGTTATTGATATTGGGATGCAAGGAGGCAAGAAGGCAAGGAATTTACAATCGGTTTCTAATAGTTTTGCAGCTTTTTTCATTGAATTGACCGAATGAATAGGTTTCTAGTAGTCTTTGCAGTCTTTTCCATTTAATTGTAGCATTAGGAACCGGTTCTTCTAAGGAACTGGAACCGGTTCCAACCCGACCCGAACAGGGTACACTCGGTTCTAGTTTTAATGGTTAAAACCCGGGTAGGAACCGGACCCGGTTACAACAAGAACCGGTTCCATTGACGCACATTCAGGAACCGGGTCCGGTTAGGAACCGGGTCCGGTTAGGAACCGGGTCCGGTTAGGAACCGATTATGCCCATCTCTAAACATGGTTTTATCATGTGTCCGCTATTTTTTTCTTACAATATAATCCCTTTTTGGTATAAAGTGTGGTAGAGTTATCACGTATTTGTATTGATGCAAGACAAATTAACCATATCACCATAGAATTCACGATGTTAAATAGACTAAAAAAAACGCTATAGTTTTTTAGTTGACATGTGAAATCAAAGTTGCCATAAAATTCAAAAAGCATAACCAAAAACGTCATCGCATTCAAAAAACACAAAACAACGAAATGTTAATATTGTTATAGCCACCACATGCTACGTCAGTTGTCCAATCTTGAAGTGATCGCGTCAAAGGCTGCCGATTCCAATCTTTTTTTCTAGTCTTCGGATAACTTCTTATAATGTGCCACGTCAGCTTCGACAAAGTCTCTGTATGTGTTTGCGTCACTCAGTAGCATTTTCGCAACATACTTATCTCTTAGTTCATCAATTTCCTTGTGCTGTTTATATGAAATCTCACCCGCATCCGTACACTCGTTCGACAACCCGCAGTCCCAATTTTTCCCAATCGCGCCCTTGTATGTTTCCATGTGGCGCATCACAAAGATGCCACAGTCTATCATGTTATGCTTTGTACGCCAAGGCATCTTAATCTGACGGGCTCCACGTGTTTTATCTCGCTGCCGGTCGGGTGTACGACATTCTCCAAATAGGTCGACATAACATCCCTCTGCATGATAAACATGTCGTCAGATTGTGTTTTAAGTCAATGTCAACTGTAACTAGCATGCATTAGTCAGTTTGGTTTTAAGTTAACATCAAACCAGAATAAGAACCAATGTGTTTTAAACTGTCATCATACCAGGATTTATGTTCATTGTGTTTTAACTAGTTTTGTACAGTTAAAACAAAGCCATGTACTGTCCCATTGTGTTTTACGTAGGTGTTGAGTTTTAAAGTGTTTAAAGTTCAATAAGTATCTACAAACTTACTGATTGTGTTTTACACATAACAAACACTATAATTCAGTAAACAATGTTTATTATACTTCCACCTTTGTGTTTTATAATTCAGTAAGTTCATTGTTTTATTTTATAGTTTATAAGCAAGTAGCGTGCCAATTTTTCCGGCCATCCTCTCTATTTTGCTTGGAATGTCACTTCCGTCGCGCTATTGTCTATACAATCAATACACCCCTTTCTCTCCCACAAGTAAATGCACCTTGTATAGGCATTGATTCGTCCGTTTCTGATTCATCGATCATGATAGGCTGATCAGGTTTGTTTCTGGGTTTTCAAAAAAACCATTTCACCCGTAAGCGTTCACTCTTCCTCCATTTTACTCTGGAAAACATTTATTTTAGTCATATTTTAACAATTCTTAAAAAAAACAAAGGTACACTAATTGTTTTTTAAAACACAACTGTGTTTTGGGTAACAAATCAGTGCAAGCATCAGCTCAGGCTTCATCTGCCTTTTTGTGTATTAAAACATAACTCAAGTCAAAATTAGGGTTTGAATAATCTTTACTTTCTATATTCAGAGCCACCTGAATACACCCTGATCATATAACACAATGTGTCGAACACCTTCCAAAAACCCACTTTGGATCTACTTTTATTAAACCCTAACTATCTGATTTAGGTAAAACACATACCTGGAACTATGGGACGGCTCCTCCGGCTTTCTTCTGCTTTATTTGTGTTCTCCATACCTTCATTCGGAACTTTGATTTTGAATCTTTTACCTACACACAATAAATTCAGGCAATAAAAACCCACCAAACAAGTTAATCCGATATGTAAAACACATAAAACAATGTCATTATGCTTCTTACGATTATATTTCAAGCCAAATCTGCTATCTTCATCCATGTTCTCGGTATCTTTGGTATGAAGTAGAGGTTTCGAATGTGTGTTTAGAGAGAGAGGGAAATCGCATGAAAAAGGTGGTGTGTTATGATTGACAGTTATGTGATGGATTTAAAACACGTCAATTGACGAAATTACCCTTCTAGTATTAAAACAATTAATTAAAAGAACACAAATATACAACATTGCCATTAACTTCATCTCAACCATTAAACACACCCATCTGATGGCCTAGATCGCTTCCTAGACTTTCTAGGAAAAAACATACTTTCCGTGGGATCCCCACCTGGTATATGTATTAAATATTGAAAAAACTAATTTTACACTAGTCTCGATAAGGCTGGACGAACCTTGCGAGCATCATCACATGTCAGGCTCAAGCTCAGGCTCGATAAATAGACGAGCTTTATTTTAGGCTCAAGCTTGGTTTGGGCTCGATAAGGCTAGCTCGTTTTGAGCTTTTTCTCGAGCCAATATCGAGCGGCTCGGGAGCCGCTCAGCTCGTTTGCACCCCTACTTAGAAGAGATGTCCAATGTTCAAACCTAGGATAGGGAGTAGTTTATAATTATCGGTTTAAAATAGACAAGGAGTTACAATTGTCGTTCACAAAAATAATATAGGTTAATGAACAGCGAGTTTGTTTGATACAACTAGTTCCAAATTCTAAACCGGACCAAACTTTTAAAAACGTTGAACCACAAATTCGAACCGTGAACAAGTTTGTTTGGATCCCAAACTAGCTGACTTGCTTTAGTTTGAACACTGTAACCGGTTTCAACGATTTATAAACACCCATAGTGGTAAATGGTTTGTCGCATCCGCATCGGAGATGGTAGTTCGTTTTCTCTCATTTGATCGAGTAGAAAAACAATTATAAGGTTTGTTTCATTAAAAGATACAAGTATAAGGTTTGTTTCATTAAAAGATATAAGTTTGTGCCTAAAACAAGAAAAATGTGTATACCATATTAATCTTTTTTTTTAATAATTTTGAACGGAGAAGGAGATTTTGTCATGTTGTGCTCCAACGAAAATAGACAAGGCACACTGATTTTTCACGAAACTTTGAAAGCTTAAACCGTGTGGAAAAATGTTATATACTCGCATACTATAAGAAATAAAAGAAATTTATAGTTAAATCACTAGTTATAATTTACCTTTCACAAAAGTTGTTTGGGTTTAAAATTGTAACAGGTGCAAAGTTTGCTCGTATTTAAATGTAAAAAAAATGATGTTAAAATAAAAGTTCAAATATGTTTTTTTAAATCTTTTGCTGTTTAATTTATGGCTTTTATTTAAAAATAAGGGGAATTGGCCTGTAATAATCCTACCTAGACCTTATTGGCCATTAATAATCCCACCTCAGAATATTCCCTCCACCAGTCCCACCTTTCATCTATTTTTCCTACAATGGTTCCCCGTTAAAAAAACTTAACGGAGTTAAGCTTTTTTCCAAATTACAAACATATTTTTTAGGGCTTTTGATCAGAACGATGATACGAGTCCATTGATGTAAAACTTACTTCGAAATGGTGCTCCAAGTAACTTGATTTTGGTTAATTGGAAATTTAAACACCCGAATTGAAGCGCCGTTTTCATCGTTTGGAGCACCGTTTCGAGGCAAGTTTTACATCAATTGACTCGTATCGTCGTTCTAATCAAAAGCCCTAAAAAATCTGTTTGTAATTTGGAAAAAAGCTAAACTCCGTTAAGTTTTTTTAACGGGGGACTATTGTAGGAAAATAGGTGAAAGGTGGGACCGGTGGGGGGAAATATCTGAGGTGAGATTATTAATGGCTAATAAGGTCTAGGTGAGATTATTACAGGCCAATTTCTCTAAAAATAACTAGTATGTGTCTTTCTTAACGTTGCTTACATCACCTATTATAAGTAAGCCAAAATAATCATTAAATTAATTAAAATGATAAACCTAATTTCTTAATTTGATTTAAGCTTCAAGTTACTTTGGCAAAGTTTAATATTAAAAGTTTTGAGTAAACTATAATTTTACCCTTACGGTTTGGGACCTAGACACTTTATCTCTTATTTAAAATCTTGTTGTCTTACCCCTTCGTAACTTATTAAACACGGAGCTTCACTAAGTGTTCTGGTGCTTAATTAGGAGTTGGAGTAACTACAACTAAAAAAAATTATTAAATATATCGACTCCTTACATATAAAGGAATCTATTGTTAACCCATGTGTGGAACAAGTTTCACTCGTTTTCTTTATCAAATTCCATGTAAAATTAATTACTAAATATTAATATCTCATTCGAATAGCTATGCATCTTTAATATGTTACTAAATATTACCAAGAGCATGTAACATAACTCATATATAAATATAATAATGTATTCAAAGTAAGTATCACGTAATAGCTCACTTTGTTACTTTTAATCCAATACATGTTATATGGTTTTTTGTTTATTTTTGTTATATAAGACCCGGCACTGAATCTATATCTTATATTCTGAGAGCCATCCTTGAATTATGTTGATCTCAGTATTTCTTTGCACCTTTAGCCAGCCTGGGTCCGTATCGTTTGGAGTGTGCAAGTCCAAGCAATGATGTCCTAAGTTATAATAAATAGAACCAAAAGTTATTAAAAATAATAACTTCTGAAATCACAACAATACAAATGAACAAATCAAATATATTATTCGAAAAGCATTGTATTTTATACCCATTCACTACTACAAAACAGACAACATAAACTAAGATTTACGACCAATTTGAAAAAGTTGCAAACACCACAACGAAATGGTCATGAAACTAGCTACCAAAAAAGATTGAGTCGCTAAAACGACTTACAAAATACAACTCGCAAAAATAAAAATAAAAGATAAATTTTGGTCGCAACTTTTATTTAAAAAGAATTAAAAGTATTTTAAAAGTTAATTTTGGTCACAAAATTGTCGCAACTATAATATAAAAACGAAAATGAAATGTCACTAGTAGATTATATTTGAAAAAAAAAACACATAAGAATAAATTTTGGTAGTTGCAAGAAACATAAAATGCACATGATTTTGAAGCCCAAAACTACATAAAAAATGTCTGCTTACCTTCTTCTGTATAAATTGCCACCACAGAATCTGATATGTTTTGTAGAACGCTATAAACAAAAGTTAATGCAAAACTTATAATTTGAACGAGTATTGACAACGAAACAGATGATTAATCGATCGATCGAAGTTGATAGAACGTACCCTCCGGAACTATATGGATCACGCAGACCGTTTGAGAAAATTATGTTGCTCGCAAAGTTTTCCAACACAGTTTTGATGCCCTTGAACATTAGAAGTTGTACATACATATGAGCTAGCTTGCTTCACTTTATAAAAAGGGTAATTTAAAGAAGAATAGAACATAAATAACATACATAACCTCCAAACTGTATCGGGATCCAATAAGGTCTTGGGGTGACACCAAAGACTTGTTTACATTCCTTGGTGTACTCGGCCAGATCGAAAGGATCTGCTTGGAACATCGTATCGTTTTCTCCATTTCCCATTGGCATCACCATTTCAGTACATTTCTTCATATAAAAACAAACTAATCAGACAGACCATGTAATTGAACAATTACTTGGTCTCACGATACCTATTGTGAGTATGTAAAAAAAAACATTTCTTAAAGTGTGTTGAACTTTGTGCCAACAACATATCATTTTACTTATCTCAACATGATGTTTTAATTATTTCAACGCGGCGTTAGAATTATTTTAATATGGGGTTGGATTATTTAAATATGGCATTTTTTTACGCAATCATCTTTACCCCTTAGGAGTTAGGACACAAGACGCTTCTTGGTGGCTTTCTACACTTGTCATAAACAATTGGCTTTTTAGTATATCACACACACACTAACTAGAGTGGTGCATGCACATTGCGGCGGAGAACATATACATGGAAATCACATAACATGTAATTTTTTAGAAAAAAAATCTATAGTAATACTATACTTAAATTAAAGAAAATTTAACACTCGTTTTTGTTTTTATGGTGTAATTTAAAAAAAAATAATAACTTATGGAAAAAGTTATGATCCGTTCAAAAACCGTGTAGGTAGCTGGTTTAAAAGTAAACAATATGTTTTTAAGGATTCTGCCATATGTTTTAAATGTTGTATTATTTAAATTCTTAAAATTATGTAAAATTACAATTTTTTGTTCTCTTAGTTTGCAAGTTATTTAACCAGTAGTTCTTAGACCCAAACCTGATTGGGAAGTGGTTAGAAAGGTGGTTTGATTCAAGCTCTTGAGCCTCCTCCAATAGAATCAACCAGCTATGGTGCCGATTGATTAAACCAGAAAACCAGATTGATGGTTGGACTAGAATTCTAAAAACACTTATCTATCTTTTTTTTAAATTTAATTTATTACTTCAGACTCTATATTTTATTTAGAGTTAATTATTGTTTTCGTCCCTGTGGTTTGTCAAAAATCACTATTTCAGTCCATTAGTTTAAAAATTGCGATTTCAGTCTCTGTGGTTTCACTTTCGTAACCATTTTAGTCCACCTCGCAACCATTTCAGTCCCTATACTTACAGAATAAATGGATTGAAGTGGTTACGAAAGTGAAACCACGGGGACTGACATGGTTACGAAAGTGAAACCACAGGGACTAAAATCAAAAATTTTAAACTAATAGACTGAAATAGTGATTTTTGACAAACCACAGGGACGAAAACAGTAATTACCTCTTTTATTTAACTTAGCCTCTATATTTCATGTTAGTCCGGTAGTGATGTGACTAGTTCCTATGATAACTGACCCAATTATGAAAAGATTTACACCAACACATGATAAAAAGGCAATAATCTTAGACTATGGGTGTGAGGCGTGGGTTGAGGCGGTGGAGGGTGTTTAACGCTGGCTACACCACCCCGAATTGGCGCTTGGTGTTGCCCGCTTGGCGTGGAGATTCTACCTGGCGTGGGGAGGGGGTGACATGGCGGGTTGTGGTTGACTAGTTAAATGTATCCGTTGGGGGGTAACGGCTATGCCAAACCAAATTAAAAAAATTACATTTTATACCTATAAATACCCAACCCCAAACCATATTTTCCCATTCTTCTTCACCCACACCAAAAAAAAAAGAAAAAAAAAACAAAGATGGTGCATTGGACGTAAGAGGAAGAAATCGCACTTGGGGTCGAGCGTTTCAACAATACCAACACGTCGGCAGCACGCACAACTTAAACGCGTGTCAACACAAATGGCGTGAGCTCAAACCAAAGTTGGATCAGTTTAAAGCTTGCTTCGGCCGTGTCCCCGTGGGGGACTTGACCCACGATGATCGAGTCGAAATCGCGAAGATCGAGTACAGGCACGATGGGAATACGAATTTTAAGTGGGTTCCCCACTTTAATATTTATCGTTGTAACAACTCGATTTTTCCAGTTGTTCCGTTACTAACCGTTATTTCCTTTTGTAACCGCTTTGTAATCCGGGATTCGATATAAAATGGATTATGTTTTATTAGATAAATTTCATCACACAACATAACATCACACTTAAAACGCTTTTATACTCGCAAACGCTACACGAATCATAGTAGTTTATGCTTCTTTATAAGCCGAGTGTGTTTGTTTGTTCGGTAACCACTCGCGCCTACGACCTCGCTTATCACACAAATCGCAATCATTGGGTGTCAGCCCAGTGGCCACCGGCCCCCATTCTAAACCGGCCCGAGGACACTCGAGGTCACGGGTTCGAAACATGTTTCAGCCCCTCGGGTTGGCAGGGGTTTCACCGCCAGGCAGCGTTGCCGGGTCGCTAGCTTGCGCGGTCAGGGGTACCGTGCATCTACCCTTTTTATAAGCCGGGTGTGTTTGTTTGTTCGGTAACCACTCGCGCCTACGATCTCGCTTATCACACAAATCGCAATCGTAGATATTTATGTTATTTGCGTTACCTGTGTGTTGTGTGTGCTTATATTTTATGAATTGTACTCGTTATCGAAACGCTCTCACTCGCACACTCGATATATCGCATTATTATGTTAACTCAACGCTTAACACTTCGATAAAACATTAAACCAAACTAACTAATACAAACGAAAACGCCAAACAAACAACCAACGTGCGAACTGGAAACGAGACACGCAAAGCAGACCACTTCGTGCGAACTGATCAGTTCGTACGAACTGACCCTTCTTTCCACCTCCTCCTATAAATACCCAACATACCCATGCTCCCACTCTTGCTGCCACTTTGCACAGAAGCTCCCTCTGCTCGTTTTCTTTGAATTTCAAGTAAGAAACAACTACTTTCCACGCAAACACAACGATTTCCACTACGATTTTACACGAGTTTATCTCCGATTTAATCTAAACTTCCCTACTTATGAAAATTTTCATCTTTTTTATAAAACCTTTTGATTTACCTTGGACTTACACTTAAGCAAGTGTATTTGAGTTAGCTTTGGCTTCTCAAGATGGAAACCTTGTTGTTTCAAGCTCACTAAGTGTTTTATCCAACAAAAATTGTTTTAAACTCGATTTTGCACTAAAACGAATCAAAACCGACATATGTTTCGTTCACTTAACAGTGGAATGGAGTGGTGTCTAAACCGTTATGAAAAGGACTCGAAATCACATCCGATTCAGACGAAAACTCAATTCCGGACGCACGAAGACGCAAACAGTCAGCTTGTGCAAACTGGACTGGCTCGTACGAATTGGCTTAGTTCGTGCGAACCAGCCAAAGTTCCTATAAGTGACTAAACTGCTCTAAAAGACCTCCCCAGCATTTGGTTTGCTCACTAACTTGAGGTTGGAAGGATGGACACTCTATTTTTCCGAAGAAACGACGTGAAAACACTCGATTTTGGACACGAAACGACCCAGTTCGCACCAAACTCAATTCGTACGAATTCACCAATTTGGAGGAATTCACCAATTCGTACGAATTGGTAACAGTTCGTGCAAACTGACTAGTTACTCCCACACCATCACCCTGTTTCGACCGATTCAGCACTGTGGAAGACTGATGCACTTCTGTTCCTGATTACAGGCTGACCCTGCACTCTCCCAGCTCTCCTCTACTCCTACAACCCTCTTTACGCACTCACTGTGAGTATACTTGACCCCCTTTTGTTTTAACGCACTTTTGGGTGTTACATACGTTCTCTATATCAAAACACTTCAGACAAATCTCAAACGCTTTAAAACGCAATCCCGCTCATACATGACTATACGTGAATTGCTTAATTGTATGTTATTTTCTTGATGACTTGTATGCCACCCTTAACCTGATAGCTTGCTAGAGGTTGACCCGCCACCCGGAAGCCCGGGGTTATTAAGGCTCTCACTTTTACATTTCGCTTTATTTTCTCTTTAGTACGTGGACATTTGTTCGCTCGCACTCGCAGTTTGTTGGTTACTTGTGTAACATCCGTCAAAAACGGATTTACCAAACCCGCTCCGTTTATCAACCGAACAGTCAGTCAAATTTTTCGTTGCGAATTAAATGCCCAAAATAATTTTAAACGATCCGTAATCACTTATTATGCGGGGATATATATTTAGTTTTTGAAAAACTGATAAAAATAACAAAATAAAAATGTTTTAATCATGCCGGGTTTCGAACTCGGGTCTCTACCGGTTCAAACAAACGTTTAACTCACACACCGTAAACCACTCCGCCACTTTGATTTTCTGTTAAGTGAATGGATTTATTAAATCAAATAATGATGTGCGGAATTCAAACTCGGTCAACTTGCGCCCAAACAGCAGTCGTCGGAAATCCCGACGACTTCGCCCATAAAACACGCTTTCGCTCAATTTAATCAATCAATTAACTCTAGCGACAGCTATAGCCAACGTCTGAAACCGCGTCATCAGCCAAATCGCCGGAAGAACGGTTGACTTCGAATTAAGACCGAATTCAGACCCCATTCATCTCAATGCTACCCTATAAATACACCCACAACTCGCCAGAAGTCTTTCACACTCAAATCGCACCCTTTCTCGGCGACAAAACACTCGCCGGAAATACTTGATACTTCGCCGGAAAACCGTATCAGTAATCTCTGAGCTTACTGAACCCCCTAAACCTTCACCGAAGTCACCCACAACCTTTGTAACCTTTCGGAAGACTCTCTGCCGCAAGAGACTTGTCGCCGGAAAAAGGATTCTGTCGCCGGAGTTCTGCCGGAAAACAGAGTAAAACCAGTCGGTACATCTCACGCTTAATTCATTCCCTTTTTACTTTTATCTCATTTGTATTTGATCATTAAACGCTAAAGGAACATGAATCAATATTCGAATCCGTCAGTCGTCACTTCCGGTGAAAACCAGTGAAGAAGACGACGTTACGGTAATGGTTAAGTATAATTAAAATCCAGATAATTACCGGGTTAGACACACAGTCCAGCGGTGGACTGTGTGCACTTTTAAAGCTAAGGTCACGAGTTCGAGTATTGTCCCTCACACGCCGCCTTGATAAAAATCTTTTTTTTTCGCAGAGCTGAACCGGAGTGTTTTCGGTACATGTTAAGTTTATTGATAACTGACTTAATAATCAAGTGCGACACACAGTCCAGCGGTGGAGTGTGTGTCCGCTAACCCACAGGTCCCGGGTTCGAGACCTGTGGAGCACACCGGTTCTGAGTTTTAATTCATTTTTAAAAATAAAGGATTTCTGTTAAATCCTAATTAATGTATATATGTAATTAAAATCGGATATATAACGGGTTAGACACGTAGCTCAGTTGGTAGAGCTGCGTGCACGCGTACGGGAGGTCTCGGGTTCGAGCCTCACCCGGCGCACAACAATATGCCTATGAACCGGTCAACGATAGTCAAAGTCAACGGTCAAAAGTCAACTGTAGCAAAAATAAAATATTTGTTTATTATTTTTATTTAATTATTTTAATTAAAAATACTTAAAAATAACATTTTTAAGGTTAGAAAATAGCCTCAAACTCACAAAAATACACCCAACAATCCTACTAAAATAGATTAATAAAACCCGTTTACTTACCAAACCGTAATGCGATTTATCTAGGTTTAATCTCACTTGTGGTTAAAACCACTTCGCGTGCAATCAACGTCATCAACCGAACGCACCCAATGTGAGTGAATTCTTACAAACTCCCCTTTTTTATTCATGTTTTGGGGTGTATCATGTGTCGCTTAAACTAATTCTCTTATGCAAATTCGTGCTATACCATTATATGAACTAAATTAGAATGTAACTATTGTTTGGTTGTGATGTATTTCATATTGTCAAAGTTGTATACAAATTATTTAGGCCCATCAGTTCGTAAGAACAACGCGTGCCTCAAAACTCATTTATTAGGCCCATCAGTTCCTCGTGTGAGACGAGAACAACGCGTGCCTCAAAACTCATACATTAGGCCCATCAGTTCGTAAGAACAACGCGTGCCTCAAAACTCATTTATTAGGCCCATCAGTTCCTCGTGTGAGACGAGAACAACGCGTGCCTCAAAACTATCATTTGGTGTTTGTATGTTCAATATTCAATATTATGTGTTGTGTGAATAAATTTACATCTACATTTACTCATATGAGGTATGCACATTATTTATAATCAATTGGATAAACTCGTTCAAATGTTTTTCCATAGGATTCACTCGCCAACATTATGTTGATCCAAAAACCTTTTTACACATGATACAGGTGGACAGGTTGAAGCAAGGAAAACATAGGATATGCCTTAGAAGAGAAACAAGAAGCTTAGACTGATAGTTAGAACATGTTGTATCATTTATTGTAAATTTCCATTAAATTGTATTAATGAATATGAAACATATAATAAATGTCATGAGCTTTGATGATAACCCAATTATGCCCCGATCACCTTTTCCGCTGCGGGTCGGGGTGTGACAGATTGGTATCAGAGCCATGACTATAGGGATATAGGATAGGTTATTAGACCCTTAGAGCCTATACTATAGTCTGCCTAAATTTTAAATTGATTAGGTGGTTACATACAAACTTGTGATATTTATTTGTTTCATATTTGTTTACATTTCAGTCAAACATACATGCTCATTCATTATACATATATACATATATCGATGTTCATGTATTCAATTTATTTTCATACTCTCAGTATCCAAAGATTTTATGCAATTTTCAAATCCCATCAAAGTAAGTTCTGCGACGGGCATGTAGTAACTGGAAGGGTACAAGTACCGGTAGTCGGAACGTCCTGTCTAGGTTGGCATTCGTATAAATCCAAAATAACGGACCAGTTTGCCTACCTGGGGACTAACGATGAGAGTACGACGGACCTATTAGGCCAAAGCATGCCACACCAAACGTCGTTCGAACTAACCTCCCTTTGAGATGTCACCGTGTCTACACCTGGACACATTCCGAATATCACACGTGTATACATATTTCTCGATTTTCTCCGGGTTTTGTGTACGCAATCAGGCAGAAACCGTGCGAACCATATGAAAAACCGGTATTCATGGGGGCCCACATGATTACACAGGTAAAGTATGGCGGCATGACGGGCCTAACAGCAAGCAAAGCCCAAGACATCCTATGGATGTAGTAGAGTTATTTTTCTATAATTATTTTATGAACGTTCAATCCCAAACACGACCCACGATCCCAAAGGCATTCAACTCATACTCTTGACATGTATTCCTTGTAGATGTCTTCTAGCCTCGCTCGTAGGAAAATGAGAGCAGGAAAAGCCCGTGAACGCATGGCTACCCAAATCGCTCAGCAAATGGCGACCGTAATACCCAACATCGTAGTTCAAGTTCAACAAGCCCTTACCGCTAATTCCGTTAACCCAACTCAACAAGAAGATCAAAACACTATCAATCCTTCAGTCACTAAATGCACCTACAAACATTTCAAATCCTGCGATCCTCCAAAATACGAAGGTACTGAAGGTGTCACCGCTCTCCCCCATTGGTTCGAAGAAATGGAGAACACTTTTCTAAATTGCGATTGCCCCGATGATCGCAAAGTGCGTTATGCTACCGGTCGCTTACTTGGAACGGCACTCACATGGTGGAATACAGAAAAGACCAAACGAGGTGTTGAAGAAACTATGACCTTGACTTGGGAAGAATTGAAGGGAATCATGACAAGACGGTTTTGCCCAAGAAGTGAAATCAAGAAATTGGAGGATGAGTTCCATGCTTTGAAACAAAAGGAAGGCGACCACACCACATACAACAAGAGATTCCTTGAGTTAAATCAAATGGTTCCCAACTTGTTCACTCCCCTCTACCGTTTGATCGAGCACTACATTCGTGGTCTTCCATCAAAAATTCAAGACCCTGTAATAAGCACCTCGCCTGCAACTTTGGAAGCAGCAATGGAGCTAGCAACCGCGCTCACCGAGAACCGAATCCGGAATAAAGATTTCAAAGAGGAGAAGAAGAAGGATAAAGCATCAACCGAAACCTCAAACTCCACCCGAACCGAATCCTCTACACCACCTATTTCTAAGAGAAAACGTGATGGGCAAATCTTCGCCGTCACCCAACGTAACCAACCAGCTTCACAAGTTGTACCTCCTCAAACTATCCCAAACGCTCAAGTAGCACCCAACTCAACTTACCCAAACAAGAAACCTTACATTGGACCTCACCCTCAATGCAACACCTGTTTCTATCACCATCCATCTACCTTACCCTGTCGACTATGTGCGAATTGTGGACGCTACGGTCATTTGAGCAACGTTTGCCGCACCCCTCAAAACCAAACCTCAACCCCTACTCAACCCATGATCCAAACATATCAACAACCTCAATACCCCATGTACCCATATGTTCGAGCTTGTTTCAATTGTGGCGACCCTACCCATTTTAGAAACACGTGCCCTCGTTTGGTTAACATCATAAATGCCCAAGCTCAGGCAAACCCAGTTAACCAAGCAAACCAAGCAAATCCAGCTCCACCGCCAGCAAGGGGAAGAGTTTATAACATCAATGCCAATCCTGTTGAAGATGTTAACGGACCAAACCAACCACTTAACTAGCCTTCTCTCACCAAGAATCAAGATTCAACTCCAATCACTTAGTTTTTATGTTTATATCTCGATTTTCATGTATCTCAGTTGGAATTTTACCCAAGAAATTTTAATGCAAATTACTAGTTCAGTTTGTTTTATACTCATTATTCATATCATCATACTTCACGGCATATTTCAGTTTCATCATTTAAAGAAGTTGAGTTGTGTCTCACTTCTACATAGACTAACCTCTCCATCATATTAAACGAGAGAGGTTTTGTCAAACACGGATACTATCAGAATTAAGACTCAAGCGCTGGTTGTTGTGTTGTTTATGTTGTAGAGTCGCATAGAACTAATCATAACTTGCGGATAAAGTCAATGAGAATTTGACAAGAATATGGTGGATACGCCGCTGGTACTTCCTATATATAAGTATTCTTGTCAAATGATCGGAGACATTATCAGTCGGTTATGAGAGGTTCCATGCATAGGTTGTTTGTTGTGATTAAGTTATTCATTTTCAATACATGCAATAAGCTCGGCTCCGTTTGATTGAGCCTTGAGCACACATACAATTTCATTCTCAATACATACAATACGATCGGCTCCGTTTGATTGAACCTTGATCGCACAGATATATTTCATTTCAGTATTTTTATGTTTGATGTATTGGTTGTAGAGTTATAGGACTAATCATAATTCACTGATAAAACCAATGAAAATTTGACAAGAATATGGTGGATACGCCGCTGGTACTTCCTATATATAAGTATTCTTGCCAAAGGATCAGAGGCATTATCAGGCGGTTATGAGATGTTCCATGTAGGATTTAGTATTGCCTTGGTTGAAATTGTGTTACATATAAATATCATCTCACTATTTAAAGAAATTGGAATGTGATCCATTTCTACATCCGTCAAAAACGGATTTACCAAACCCGCTCCGTTTATCAACCGAACAGTCAGTCAATTTTTCGTTGCGAATTAATGCCCAAATAATTTTAAACGATCCGTAATCACTTATTATGCGGGGATATATATTTAGTTTTTGAAAAACTGATAAAAATAACAAAATAAAAATGTTTAATCATGCCGGTTTCGAACTCGGGTCTCTACCGGTTCAAACAAACGTTTAACTCACACACCGTAAACCACTCCGCCACTTTGATTTTCTGTTAAGTGAATGGATTTATTAAATCAAATAATGATGTGCGGAATTCAAACTCGGTCAACTTGCGCCCAAAACAGCAGTCGTCGGAAATCCCGACGACTTCGCCCATAAAACACGCTTTCGCTCAATTTAATCAATCAATTAACTCTAGCGACAGCTATAGCCAACGTCTGAAACCGCGTCATCAGCCAAATCGCCGGAAGAACGGTTGACTTCGAATTAAGACCGAATTCAGACCCCATTCATCTCAATGCTACCCTATAAATACACCCACAACTCGCCAGAAGTCTTTCACACTCAAATCGCACCCTTTCTCGGCGACAAAAACACTCGCCGGAAATACTTGATACTTCGCCGGAAAACCGTATCAGTAATCTCTGAGCTTACTGAACCCCCTAAACCTTCACCGAAGTCACCCACAACCTTTGTAACCTTTCGGAAGACTCTCTGCCGCAAGAGACTTGTCGCCGGAAAAAAGGATTCTGTCGCCGGAGTTCTGCCGGAAAAACAGAGTAAAACCAGTCGGTACATCTCACGCTTAATTCATTCCCTTTTTACTTTTATCTCATTTGTATTTGATCATTAAACGCTAAAGGAACATGAATCATATTCGAATCCGTCAGTCGTCACTTCCGGTGAAAACCAGTGAAGAAGACGACGTTACGGTAATGGTTAAGTATAATTAAAATCCAGATAATTACCGGGTTAGACACACAGTCCAGCGGTGGACTGTGTGCACTTTTAAAGCTAAGTCACGAGTTCGAGTATTGTCCCTCACACGCCGCCTTGATAAAAATCTTTTTTTTCGCAGAGCTGAACCGGAGTGTTTTCGGTACATGTTAAGTTTATTGATAACTGACTTAATAATCAAGTGCGACACACAGTCCAGCGGTGGAGTGTGTGTCCGCTAACCCACAGGTCCCGGGTTCGAGACCTGTGGAGCACACCGGTTCTGAGTTTTAATTCATTTTTAAAAATAAAGGATTTCTGTTAAATCCTAATTAATGTATATATGTAATTAAAATCGGATATATAACGGGTTAGACACGTAGCTCAGTTGGTAGAGCTGCGTGCACGCGTACGGGAGGTCTCGGTTCGAGCCTCACCCGGCGCACAACAATATGCCTATGAACCGGTCAACGATAGTCAAAGTCAACGGTCAAAAGTCAACTGTAGCAAAAATAAAATATTTTTTTATTATTTTTATTTAATTATTTTAATTAAAAATACTTAAAAATAACATTTTAAGGTTAGAAAATAGCCTCAAACTCACAAAAATACACCCAACAATCCTACTAAAATAGATTAATAAAACCCGTTTACTTACCAAACCGTAATGCGATTTATCTAGGTTTAATCTCACTTGTGGTTAAAACCACTTCGCGTGCAATCAACGTCATCAACCGAACGCACCCAATGTGAGTGAATTCTTACAAACTCCCCTTTTTTTATTCATGTTTTGGGGTTGTATCATGTGTCGCTTAAACTAATTCTCTTATGCAAATTCGTGCTATACCATTATATGAACTAAATTAGAATGTAACTATTGTTTGGTTGTGATGTATTTCATATTGTCAAAGTTGTATACAAATTATTTAGGCCCATCAGTTCGTAAGAACAACGCGTGCCTCAAAACTCATTTATTAGGCCCATCAGTTCCTCGTGTGAGACGAGAACAACGCGTGCCTCAAAACTATACATTAGGCCCATCAGTTCGTAAGAACAACGCGTGCCTCAAAACTCATTTTATTAGGCCCATCAGTTCCTCGTGTGAGACGAGAACAACGCGTGCCTCAAAACTATCATTTGGTGTTTGTATGTTCAATATTCAATATTATGTGTTGTGTGAATAAATTTACATCTACATTTACTCATATGAGGTATGCACATTATTTATAATCAATTGGATAAACTCGTTCAAATGTTTTTCCATAGGATTCACTCGCCAACATTATGTTGATCCAAAAACCTTTTTACACATGATACAGGTGGACAGGTTGAAGCAAGGAAAACATAGGATATGCCTTAGAAGAGAAACAAGAAGCTTAGACTGATAGTTAGAACATGTTGTATCATTTATTGTAAATTTCCATTAAATTGTATTAATGAATATGAAACATATAATAAATGTCATGAGCTTTGATGATAACCCAATTATGCCCCGATCACCTTTCCGCTGCGGGTCGGGGTGTGACAGATTGGTATCAGAGCCATGACTATAGGGATATAGGATAGGTTATTAGACCCTTAGAGCCTATACTATAGTCTGCCTAAATTTTAAATTGATTAGTGGTTACATACAAACTTGTGATATTTATTTGTTTCATATTTGTTTACATTTCAGTCAAACATACATGCTCATTCATTATACATATATACATATATCGATGTTCATGTATTCAATTTATTTTCATACTCTCAGTATCCAAAGATTTTATGCAATTTTCAAATCCCATCAAAGTAAGTTCTGCGACGGGCATGTAGTAACTGGAAGGGTACAAGTACCGTAGTCGGAACGTCCTGTCTAGGTTGGCATTCGTATAAATCCAAAATAACGGACCAGTTTGCCTACCTGGGGACTAACGATGAGAGTACGACGGACCTATTAGCCAAAGCATGCCACACCAAACGTCGTTCGAACTAACCTCCCTTTGAGATGTCACCGTGTCTACACCTGGACACATTCCGAATATCACACGTGTATACATATTTCTCGATTTTCTCCGGGTTTTGTGTACGCAATCAGGCAGAAACCGTGCGAACCATATGAAAAACCGGTATTCATGGGGGCCCACATGATTACACAGGTAAAGTATGGCGGCATGACGGGCCTAACAGCAAGCAAAGCCCAAGACATCCTATGGATGTAGTAGAGTTATTTTTCTATAATTATTTTATGAACGTTCAATCCCAAACACGACCCACGATCCCAAAGGCATTCAACTCATACTCTTGACATGTATTCCTTGTAGATGTCTTCTAGCCTCGCTCGTAGGAAAATGAGAGCAGGAAAAGCCCGTGAACGCATGGCTACCCAAATCGCTCAGCAAATGGCGACCGTAATACCCAACATCGTAGTTCAAGTTCAACAAGCCCTTACCGCTAATTCCGTTAACCCAACTCAACAAGAAGATCAAAACACTATCAATCCTTCAGTCACTAAATGCACCTACAAACATTTCAAATCCTGCGATCCTCCAAAATACGAAGGTACTGAAGGTGTCACCGCTCTCCTCCATTGGTTCGAAGAAATGGAGAACACTTTTCTAAATTGCGATTGCCCCGATGATCGCAAAGTGCGTTATGCTACCGGTCGCTTACTTGGAACGGCACTCACATGGTGGAATACAGAAAAGACCAAACGAGGTGTTGAAGAAACTATGACCTTGACTTGGGAAGAATTGAAGGGAATCATGACAAGACGGTTTTGCCCAAGAAGTGAAATCAAGAAATTGGAGGATGAGTTCCATGCTTTGAAACAAAAGGAAGGCGACCACACCACATACAACAAGAGATTCCTTGAGTTAAATCAAATGGTTCCCAACTTGTTCACTCCCCTCTACCGTTTGATCGAGCACTACATTCGTGGTCTTCCATCAAAAATTCAAGACCCTGTAATAAGCACCTCGCCTGCAACTTTGGAAGCAGCAATGGAGCTAGCAACCGCGCTCACCGAGAACCGAATCCGGAATAAAGATTTCAAAGAGGAGAAGAAGAAGGATAAAGCATCAACCGAAACCTCAAACTCCACCCGAACCGAATCCTCTACACCACCTATTTCTAAGAGAAAACGTGATGGGCAAATCTTCGCCGTCACCCAACGTAACCAACCAGCTTCACAAGTTGTACCTCCTCAAACTATCCCAAACGCTCAAGTAGCACCCAACTCAACTTACCCAAACAAGAAACCTTACATTGGACCTCACCCTCAATGCAACACCTGTTTCTATCACCATCCATCTACCTTACCCTGTCGACTATGTGCGAATTGTGGACGCTACGGTCATTTGAGCAACGTTTGCCGCACCCCTCAAAACCAAACCTCAACCCCTACTCAACCCATGATCCAAACATATCAACAACCTCAATACCCCATGTACCCATATGTTCGAGCTTGTTTCAATTGTGGCGACCCTACCCATTTTAGAAACACGTGCCCTCGTTTGGTTAACATCATAAATGCCCAAGCTCAGGCAAACCCAGTTAACCAAGCAAACCAAGCAAATCCAGCTCCACCGCCAGCAAGGGAAGAGTTTATAACATCAATGCCAATCCTGTTGAAGATGTTAACGGACCAAACCAACCACTTAACTAGCCTTCTCTCACCAAGAATCAAGATTCAACTCCAATCACTTAGTTTTTATGTTTATATCTCGATTTTCATGTATCTCAGTTGGAATTTTACCCAAGAAATTTTAATGCAAATTACTAGTTCAGTTTGTTTTATACTCATTATTCATATCATCATACTTCACGGCATATTTCAGTTTCATCATTTAAAGAAGTTGAGTTGTGTCTCACTTCTACATAGACTAACCTCTCCATCATATTAAACGAGAGAGGTTTTGTCAAACACGGATACTATCAGAATTAAGACTCAAGCGCTGGTTGTTGTGTTGTTTATGTTGTAGAGTCGCATAGAACTAATCATAACTTGCGGATAAAGTCAATGAGAATTTGACAAGAATATGGTGGATACGCCGCTGGTACTTCCTATATATAAGTATTCTTGTCAAATGATCGGAGACATTATCAGTCGGTTATGAGAGGTTCCATGCATAGGTTGTTTGTTGTGATTAAGTTATTCATTTTCAATACATGCAATAAGCTCGGCTCCGTTTGATTGAGCCTTGAGCACACATACAATTTCATTCTCAATACATACAATACGATCGGCTCCGTTTGATTGAACCTTGATCGCACAGATATATTTCATTTCAGTATTTTTATGTTTGATGTATTGGTTGTAGAGTTATAGGACTAATCATAATTCACTGATAAAACCAATGAAAATTTGACAAGAATATGGTGGATACGCCGCTGGTACTTCCTATATATAAGTATTCTTGCCAAAGGATCAGAGGCATTATCAGGCGGTTATGAGATGTTCCATGTAGGATTTAGTATTGCCTTGGTTGAAATTGTGTTACATATAAATATCATCTCACTATTTAAAGAAATTGGAATGTGATCCATTTCTACATAGACTAAACCTCTCCATCATAACAAGCGAGAGAGGAACCATCACCATTCAAACATATATGCTATCAGAATGTGGATACAATTGTTAGTTGTTGTGTTTATTTGTGTAGATTGTAGAATTTCTGCCTTAAGGAAATAACCCTAAGCATATTCAAACTCTTATGCATATTATCATTTTAGCGAATCATTCCTGCTTAACAATACTTATACAGTAGGCAACAAAAAGCGATTCCTGTATTAGGATACTTAACCTTTACAAGGAACGTTACCGCCTCAAACAAAAACCTAAACCCTAATTTTCTTCTAAAAATGTAACCGGCAAACTCAACACCATCATTCTTTTAGTCAATTATATCCCTAATTAAATTTCGGGACGAAATTTCTAAAAAAGCAGGGGATACTGTAACATCCGTCAAAAACGGATTTACCAAACCCGCTCCGTTTATCAACCGAACAGTCAGTCAAATTTTTCGTTGCGAATTAAATGCCCAAAATAATTTTAAACGATCCGTAATCACTTATTATGCGGGGATATATATTTAGTTTTTGAAAAACTGATAAAAATAACAAAATAAAAATGTTTTAATCATGCCGGGTTTCGAACTCGGGTCTCTACCGGTTCAAACAAACGTTTAACTCACACACCGTAAACCACTCCGCCACTTTGATTTTCTGTTAAGTGAATGGATTTATTAAATCAAATAATGATGTGCGGAATTCAAACTCGGTCAACTTGCGCCCAAACAGCAGTCGTCGGAAATCCCGACGACTTCGCCCATAAAACACGCTTTCGCTCAATTTAATCAATCAATTAACTCTAGCGACAGCTATAGCCAACGTCTGAAACCGCGTCATCAGCCAAATCGCCGGAAGAACGGTTGACTTCGAATTAAGACCGAATTCAGACCCCATTCATCTCAATGCTACCCTATAAATACACCCACAACTCGCCAGAAGTCTTTCACACTCAAATCGCACCCTTTCTCGGCGACAAAACACTCGCCGGAAATACTTGATACTTCGCCGGAAAACCGTATCAGTAATCTCTGAGCTTACTGAACCCCCTAAACCTTCACCGAAGTCACCCACAACCTTTGTAACCTTTCGGAAGACTCTCTGCCGCAAGAGACTTGTCGCCGGAAAAAGGATTCTGTCGCCGGAGTTCTGCCGGAAAACAGAGTAAAACCAGTCGGTACATCTCACGCTTAATTCATTCCCTTTTTACTTTTATCTCATTTGTATTTGATCATTAAACGCTAAAGGAACATGAATCAATATTCGAATCCGTCAGTCGTCACTTCCGGTGAAAACCAGTGAAGAAGACGACGTTACGGTAATGGTTAAGTATAATTAAAATCCAGATAATTACCGGGTTAGACACACAGTCCAGCGGTGGACTGTGTGCACTTTTAAAGCTAAGGTCACGAGTTCGAGTATTGTCCCTCACACGCCGCCTTGATAAAAATCTTTTTTTTTCGCAGAGCTGAACCGGAGTGTTTTCGGTACATGTTAAGTTTATTGATAACTGACTTAATAATCAAGTGCGACACACAGTCCAGCGGTGGAGTGTGTGTCCGCTAACCCACAGGTCCCGGGTTCGAGACCTGTGGAGCACACCGGTTCTGAGTTTTAATTCATTTTTAAAAATAAAGGATTTCTGTTAAATCCTAATTAATGTATATATGTAATTAAAATCGGATATATAACGGGTTAGACACGTAGCTCAGTTGGTAGAGCTGCGTGCACGCGTACGGGAGGTCTCGGGTTCGAGCCTCACCCGGCGCACAACAATATGCCTATGAACCGGTCAACGATAGTCAAAGTCAACGGTCAAAAGTCAACTGTAGCAAAAATAAAATATTTGTTTATTATTTTTATTTAATTATTTTAATTAAAAATACTTAAAAATAACATTTTTAAGGTTAGAAAATAGCCTCAAACTCACAAAAATACACCCAACAATCCTACTAAAATAGATTAATAAAACCCGTTTACTTACCAAACCGTAATGCGATTTATCTAGGTTTAATCTCACTTGTGGTTAAAACCACTTCGCGTGCAATCAACGTCATCAACCGAACGCACCCAATGTGAGTGAATTCTTACAAACTCCCCTTTTTTATTCATGTTTTGGGGTGTATCATGTGTCGCTTAAACTAATTCTCTTATGCAAATTCGTGCTATACCATTATATGAACTAAATTAGAATGTAACTATTGTTTGGTTGTGATGTATTTCATATTGTCAAAGTTGTATACAAATTATTTAGGCCCATCAGTTCGTAAGAACAACGCGTGCCTCAAAACTCATTTATTAGGCCCATCAGTTCCTCGTGTGAGACGAGAACAACGCGTGCCTCAAAACTCATACATTAGGCCCATCAGTTCGTAAGAACAACGCGTGCCTCAAAACTCATTTATTAGGCCCATCAGTTCCTCGTGTGAGACGAGAACAACGCGTGCCTCAAAACTATCATTTGGTGTTTGTATGTTCAATATTCAATATTATGTGTTGTGTGAATAAATTTACATCTACATTTACTCATATGAGGTATGCACATTATTTATAATCAATTGGATAAACTCGTTCAAATGTTTTTCCATAGGATTCACTCGCCAACATTATGTTGATCCAAAAACCTTTTTACACATGATACAGGTGGACAGGTTGAAGCAAGGAAAACATAGGATATGCCTTAGAAGAGAAACAAGAAGCTTAGACTGATAGTTAGAACATGTTGTATCATTTATTGTAAATTTCCATTAAATTGTATTAATGAATATGAAACATATAATAAATGTCATGAGCTTTGATGATAACCCAATTATGCCCCGATCACCTTTTCCGCTGCGGGTCGGGGTGTGACAACTTGTATCAATGTTGTTAACATAGTTCACATCTCTTACGTATGTCATGCGGTTTATGCGAAACGTTTTTCTATATATTACTATGCAAACCTGTATGCTCACATTTACATTACTGTATTGACTTTTATTTTAACGTATGTTACAGGTTGATAGATTTAGTTTATGCTGCAAATGGATAGGACATCTAGAAGCCAACAATAAAAATCTAGGTTGTGGGGTTAGTTTTCTTTAAAAGACATGAAATCTGTATTGACTATTTGATATATATTGTTTAATTGTATGGGAAGTTAAACCTTTAAATATTGTCATATTATTAGTTGTTATGGATTTTTTCTTGAACATTCTGATTCGCCTAGTGCCACGCCCCGATGATTCCGTAATCGGTTGGGGTGTGGCAATCGTACTTTGTAGTTCTTTTAGGATTTAATAAGTAGGTTTTTTATTTTTTTAGGATTTAATAAGTAGGGTTTTTTTTTATTTTTTAGGATTTAATAAATAGGTTTTTTTTTATTTTGTAGGATTGTCTTTTATGTAAATTTTTTTAAATTAATATAAATTGTGTTTTTTATATAATTGTCAACTAAACAAAACCACATGGCACCCCAACGCCGGCCTGACCACGCCCCTTCCACACCCCACTTTTAGGGTGTGAACTGGTGAAGCCCACATCTGTCATGTGTCGAGCAATGCCCCAAACCACACCCCATAGTCTTAACGCATACATTCAGTAAGGTACCTGCCAATGCCATCCATGATATTTTTGAAGACCCAAATCAGATATATAAGTGCATTCTTTTCCTAAAAGTGCATTGAATCCAGCCATGATTTTGTCAAGAACGTAAGTATTTGCTCCGGCTCGGTTGGTTGCGTTGCAAAAAGTTGGTAAATAATTAGCTCTAGGGGTATCATACTGAGCCACAAACTTGTACCAACTCTCCAGATTATCCTTTAGATCCCGAGTCGTGTTTAATGGCCTACAAAACCCGAATACATTTTTAGAAAATGAAAACATAACCCATGAACAAATGAATGATGTTGTATAACTTACAAGCAAGTGTTGAACATTTGGGAAAGGTTTGAAAGGCCATTGGATTGAGCAGCAACTCTATCGATTTCGAACCAAGATTCTCTTATGGTGTTGTAGCAACTCGTGCTTGTACTCTACTTATAAAAACCATCTTAGCTATGATATAACCAAAGACTCGACAAAATAATTACGTCAACTTTTACTTACGTTGAAGTCCTTTGAAACAACAACAGCATATCCATTCTCTGGAGTGAGCCCCAAAAAATAGAGGATTGGAGCCGATGATGCCAAGGCTCCGTATATGATGTGGGGATACTTTAAACGAAACCATGATGCAAGCACTAAGTATGATAAATAGATTAATTAGCATTTTAAACCAATGCAACTTTTAAAGAATCATCTACGCGTTAAATATAGAAAAGGATAAAACAAAACACGTAAAAGTATGTAAGGCAGGGAATATCCTATCGGTAAGTGGCATACTCCACAACCAAAAGGTTAGATGTTCAAATCATGCAGTCATAGAAAATCTAGGAATTTTTGTTAAATGTAAAGTATGTAAGACATGTAAATCTATACATGTGCAAGTCATGTGTTGGTCACACAATCTACATATGTGCAAGTACACCGTTTTCCGGCGACTTCAATAATCGGGGCTTTTACTAGAAAAAAAGTTCCTAAAGATCCGTAATAAGGTTAAAAAGATGTTTGGGCCGAAATATTGAGTTTTTCTGGCCAAAAATGAATTTTCCGGCCAAAAAACGTTTTTCGGCGACCGGAGACTAACGACGTTAGGGTTCTGTTAGTTATGGTCCATTGGAATATGTTAATAGTTGGAACTGTCAATGCTTATTTTTCAAGTTGGGCCTGTTAGCGAACAACAGCGAATAGTTGGGATTTTTAAAATCTAATATTCTAAACAAATATTGATTCTGTGCCAAAAAAAAAAGCAAAAACAATAAAAAGTAAAAGGAGAAAACATGTGGAAATATAAATGATAGGTGCTTTTGGATTTCAATTAAGATATGCAGGGGGTTTGGATTTAAATTCAAGAAGTAAGAGGGGTTCAAGTTGTAAATACCATAAATTGTATTAAAGTTGCGATGTAAATACCCATAAATTGTATAAAAGTTGCGAAAGTAGGCCAAGGGGGGTCCTTGAACCTCAGATGTTGATGTAAAGATCTATTGCGAAAACCTGCTCACCACGTTGTGCACACCTGCTCGTCAACGACGTGGAGGACGGCGTGGAGTTGGGAGGCGGGATAATATTCACCGACGTGAAGGCACTTGAGAATACGATGTGACTCAATGTGGTTGGATGTGGGTTATAGCCATTGCTCCCCAATGGTTAAATTTAAAAAAGAAAAACAACTTAAAAAAAATAACATCTCCTATGTATTCAAGGCTCCCCAATGGTTAAATTAAAAAAAAACTTTAAAAAAATAACATCTCTTATATACTCAAACTAATTCTATATCTTTATCTCATTTTCTTCACATATTCTCTCAACTTTCTTCACATATTTTCTTCAAAAATTTAGAAAAAATGACAACCATTCCATTGACCAAAGAAGAGGACATCACATTGTGTGAATCTTGGGTCGAAGCGCTTACCCACTATACGCCTCGTAATCACCCGGGTCCGTTTTGGGACGTATTTTCCAACAATTTTGTATTCATATAGGGTGACACCACCCGAACTGTGGATGCACTTTCTTCCGCTTTAGGACTATCCGTTTGGATTGTGAAAGATTTGAGACGGTGCATAACGCTATGCAAAACGAGGTTGGTGACCTTTCGGAAGACGGCGTCATACAAGTCGCCCTCATCAACTACAGGCATGCGTTTAATCGTGACTTCAAACACATTTTGGCGTGACAAATAATTAGATTTTTGTTTAATTATGTTTAGTTTAATTTTTAATTTTGATTATGTAATGTTTTTTAGTTTATTTCGTGTGTTTTTAAGTTTCGTTTTTTAACTATGTAATGTTTTTTTATTAATGTTATTTCTTTAATTAATTATTATAATGTTTTTGTTTTAATCATATTTTGTAGAATTTATATAATTTTTAAACATAAAATAATAATAATAAAAAGTGTGTGTCACATGTCGAATAACGCTATATTTTCACTCCCGTCCCACTCCTCTCTTTTTTGCACCACACCACTTTTCAGACGCATACTGACGGGACGTTCACATATCACATAACGCCCCATTTAATTAATTATTATAATGTTTTTGTTTAATCATATTTTGTACTTAGTACAATGATATAGTTATTTTGACAATTACGGATTGGCCAAGGTCTTTTAATTTCAAATGTTGACATTTTGACAATTTTGGAAAATTTAATGTATGAAGTAGGACTTACTTCCACCATATGAGGCTCCAATAGCTATGACCGGACAATCTTCTGCGGACAAGTTACTCTTGACATGAAGCGTTATTTGAGCGTAATCTGCTAAAGCTTGCTCCGAAGTAAAGAATCCAAGAGTATTTGCATTTTTATATGCTTCTTCATGTGATCCAAATGGCATGGATGTCCCATAATACCGATGCTGCAAATGCACAAAATATCAATGTATAAAACGTACGCTTACTAGCTATCCAGAGTAATAGCCATCATAGAGATAGAAAATACCTCGATATAGACCAAAAGACCTTTAAAATGCGAAGCAAGGGTCATCTCAAAGCCGCTATATTCTACATCTCCCATGATGTTGGACTCTTCGCCCGTATAAACAAAGATTGGAAAACTTTTAGCCGTCCCACCCCAATATTTACGGTTTATAACATAACGTTGTTGAAATGTCGTGTAACTTTCCAACTTAAAATTAAAGTGATCCAATATTTGTGTGTAGTTATAAACCTCATACTCTTTGTTTTTTGCATTTTCGACATCAACCTTTGTTGGCACAAATGTAAATTTAGAACCCAACTTGGTTGTTCCAAAACGTTTTCCATTTACACATGTTATAAACAATATCATTACGATTAAAGACAACTTAAAAAGGAAAACATAATGAAACTGTGCCATTGTGTTGTTGATTATACGAGTACAAAATTTTGTTCGACTTCATTCAACTTAAATACATAGATATGTAGAGATTTAAAAATATTTTATAAATCATAATCATGGAAAGCAAAGTTTGAAAAGTGGATTGTGTCGTTGTCTATATTTTGGACCTTATAATATAGTCACTAAAAGTAAATGTCTAGTTCCGACAAAAATACAGTCGATTTCTCAAGAAACTTCCATGCCTCACTGGGGCTGATATAGCTTAAACATGGGTAGCCTCTGTTACATTTTTACGTTTTGAGTGTAGTGTAAATTTAAAAGAAATTAATTTTCTTTAATTTCTTTACCTTTTATTTTGAAACGTTTCCCCTTAGGCTATAGGGTGTGGGAAGCATGGTTGGGTCATCAATCGTCACGTAGGCCATTAATGGATTACTACACCACCCCTTACCTCATCCACCATAATTCCCATGGATTAAATAAACCATGGCAACCATGAGCCTCCTTTCCTTATTCAATATTTTCTTTCTTTTCACAAAAATAAATTAAAACAAGAGAATAGTGATTTGGGTCAGAACCACACCCTTAGGGTAGTGGTTTTGGATGATTGATTAGAATGGGGTGACATGTCGCTAATGTGGAGGGTAATGGTGATCATGAGGGTCATGACCAAGATTTTCTAAATCCGCCCCATACATCACATGTTTGTAGATAATGCTTATAAAGGCTAAAGGGTGTGGGGGTCATTGTTGGGACATTATTTGCCACCTAGAAACATGAATAGAATGCTACACTACCACCTCTTGTTTGATCCATCATGGTTTGCATGGATTAAACCATGACAACCATGGTCCTCTTTTCCATTTTTAAAGAAATCATTTCCTTTTTTAGACAGATAAATTATAATAAATAAGAGACTAGTGGTTTGGATTATGAGACTAGTGGGTATGGGGCACGACATAGGCCCGTCCCCATACTGCCGCTCCGTTCACCCCCATCCCCTTGCTCCGGCAAGTTGCTTGGTCCGGCAAACCCGGCAACCATTTGCCGCTTGTGTCGCCCCTCTATCCCTCACACACCCCTATACATACATACACACATATATATAAATAGGCTTATCCCCCACCCCCTAGGTTCATCCCCTTTAGGCCCATCCTCACACCTATCATACGTAGCGCTGACATGACGGCCCATTCTCTCAAGGATGAGTCTAACCATACCTACTAGTCTGACCACACCCTTAAAATAATAGTTTTAAATGATGAATTAAAAGTGAATGACATGACACTGATACGAAGGGTCATGGTCGTCATGACCCTGTAGCCTTTGTAAACCTATGAATTGATATCGATCATATTCATAAGCTAAGTTGCAAGAGAAAAAAAGAAAGATTCCATCCACGTGGAAAGAAAACGTTATATGAGAGAATAGTATTCACTCTTTGATCGAAACAAATCAATATTTGTATTTTCTTGCAATTAAGACACTTGCGTAAAAGTCGAATGGACAATTATGACGCTTTAAATAAAGATTAAACTTAAATGAATATCATCATCTACTTATTCGTGTTACTAAACTAATTTTACCCAACCATCACTAGTGTTTTAGTGATGGTCACAGGTATTTAAGTTTCACCTATAGTGGGTTTGGGTAAGTTTTCCTCTCAAGATCTCAAGTTCGAGTCTTGGTGATAGGGGTTTCTCATTGAGAGGTTTAAATTGGGGATCTATTGTGCGAGGGGCTCTCTATCGCGGACCCGGTAAAGACAACGTATGCTAGACCTCCCGACATTCGCGAATAATTCACACCTTTCAAAAAAAAAACTAAGTTTACCCGGTGCATGTTACTGCGACGATTTTTTACGTATTTTTGTATTTTTAATTAATTTTTAATTAATTTGATTCATTACGGTATATTTAAACTTTATTAAAGTTTGGACAATGTAAATAAACCAAAGAAAAAAAAAGACTTTATTAAATTTGAGGACTATCAAGGTTGTAACGTGAATTATTAAAGTCCAAGGTTCTAGTTAGACAATTCTAATTTACTAAAAAAAGTAAATTGACTTGCTTGAGCTAAGATTCGAACTTGCATGTGGATGTTTAACATCTACACTCTTTTTTCCACCACGCCACTTTCATTTGTATGTTACAATATGTTCCGCATGTATATGTACTTATGTTACGTTTGAAAAAATTTTACCTTAGTGGATGCCACAGTTTGGACAGTCGCATTTCTCTACCAATTATAAGCATATACCGCCCTTCTTCGCAATTGTAAGCATCAACTATTCCCGCATCAACTATTCCTGCACATGGTTATTATCTCTATTGGTAATGAGGTAATGGTAATGGTATGTAATTCAATGTGCTCACTCATTATTATACTTTTAATGTGATTAAAATTACGCAAAGAGTATATAAAATTTAAAAATCACGAGTTTAAATCCTACAAGTAATATAGTTAAAGAAATTCATTGTTTATCAAACTAATAAACTTATATTTTATGTATTGAATAAAACTATCTTTTGATATGTTAATGTTTTTGACATGCTTTAACGAGTTAACCTTGATTTATCTTAATTTATTATACTGTTATTAAAATTAATTATTATTATCGTTTAAGATCAAATATAAAATGCAAAACAAATAAGAAGGATAAAAAGAATTTTAATTTATTGATCTTATATTTGAAATGTTAAGATTTTGGGAAAATTTTGTAGAAAGACAAAAATGAAATATTTACATTGTATTGACTTTATTTATCCACGTGCAAGACACATGTCAACAACAACAATCACAACAACCATGACGAACAACAACAAATAAATAAAAAACAAATAAATAAAAGAGAAAAATACCACCCCACATTATCAAAATTGGGGTGTTAGACCATATATTAATAATAATAACAATCGGATAGGAACATTATCAAAGTTGGGTTGTTAGACCATATATTATATATTAATAATAATAACAATATGTTAGGAACAAATATGTTAGGAAATGGTCAAAGTTAGAACTAGTATAGCTTTCCTGTTTAGAGAGCTGACTCCCATAGATGATAAATGGAAACGTCATAGCGGCCAGATTGTGTGACGAAAGGTTCTAGTGGGTTTGCCCAAGTGTCGTATTTGAATTTCATCAACTAGAGCCCTCATTTCAAACTCGACGGTTTTACCCTAACTTTAACCATGTTCATTTGTAGCCTTTTTAATTGTATAAACACGTGAATTATATCTTTAAGTTTGAGTAATTCACGTGTTTGTTTAGAGGGGACTGGGCGGCATGCAGGTAAGCCCCCTAGGGTAGTCTGCCACTAGGCAACACAGCCGCCACCCCATAGGGTTGCGGCTAAGGTAGTTTACATGGTAAACCTTTGCGCTTAAGGGTGTGTTTGAGGAGACGGGGTTCTCTTTTTAAACTACGTGTGATTGGTGGGTGGAGTAAAGGGATGAGATCCATGGTTCTAGGATACTTATGGGAAGACGTTGTCAGTATTTTGATGGTTCTATACAATTTTGTTCAATCGATTTTGATAAAATCACTAATTAGGTGATGCGGATCGGTGTAAGTTTGTAAATATGTAGTTGTTTTTTCGGCCGCCTCAATTTAAGGTGTGTGTGTTTCTAATTTAAAAAAAAAAGGTGATGCGGATCGGTAAAAAAGAAACCGTTGGTCAAACTTTGGGTTTATAAGAGTTTATCAAGACTGAGAAGCAAATTCCATGAAAACCCATATCCATTTTTTTTGTTTTAATTCGATGCAGTAGTTTATCACGTAAGTTTTATATCCTTATAGAGTTGGTTGTCTTTTTTTTAAACGGTTAACTGTTTTCCACGTGTAAACCCATCCTTTCGGAGCTATGTCCAAAGGCCGATTACTCGACCACCGCTAGAAAGCGTAGCACACCCCTGATGCGCGGGAACCCTGTAGAATGGGTAAACCCTCCCCCCCGTTGTACTCGAACCCAGGGTTGAATTCTAGCCGAGCCTTCACCCGGATGTCACAACCACTGCGCTGCGTTTCTAATTTAAAAAGAGTTGGTTGTCTGATTTCCCAAAAATTAGGCAATGAAAATGGAAGATAATTTAAAATGAAAAAGTTTATTTAATTTTATATCATTGATTATGAGTTAAAATTGATGTTTATGCTTGCTCAATTATGGATTGTGGTATGTTGGGTTGTGTTTTTAGACACGATTTTCTAATCATAGTGGTATATGTATATTTTTGGCCAAATATCGTTGCTCTATCATTTGTTTGTGTGGGTTAGATCTATCCTTTTTATTACACTTTAATTGAATCCTAAATTATCTACTTACTCTGATTTTTATTATTATGTTTCTA
Organism: Scalesia atractyloides; assembly: GCA_947069175.1. Lineage (NCBI taxonomy): Eukaryota > Viridiplantae > Streptophyta > Magnoliopsida > Asterales > Asteraceae > Scalesia > Scalesia atractyloides. Next base: position 80,905,812 of record CAMTDV010000004.1, on the reverse strand, counting down.
GAAATAACAAACCAGACCGGTTAGTTTTACCTATTTGGTAGTTTAATGGTTCATTTTATTTTGGCGGTTTGCAGTTTGATTTTTTTTTTAATTTAAAATCATCGGCTCATACTTTTTTAAACTATAAAGAGTTTTTAGAACAAAGAAGTTTAAGTTGATTTTATCTCATTGGATTATGAGTTAAAACTGATGGTCTATGCTAGCTCAATCGTGACACGTTGGGTGGTGTTCTTAGATTTGATTCTTTAACCGTAGTGGTATATCTGTATCTTCGAGTGGATAGCGTCACCTTATCGTTTGTTTGTGTGGTGCATTTGTATCACAAATGATCCTTAAAGGTATTCTTTTATTACCGCTTCAATTGGATCCTAAGTTATCTTGTTGTTGCTTACTTTAAATTCTATCATTACGTGTCTACAAACAACAAACTAAACCAACTAGTTTAACCTGCTTGGCGGTTCAATGGTCATCTGTTGCTTACTCTAATTTCAATCTTTACGTCTCTAGAAACAACAAACGGAACCATCTGATTTTACATGTTTGATGGTTTAATGGTTCACTTTGGCTGGTTGTAGTTTGAATTTTTTTTTCTTCTTAAAATTATGTTTTTAACTCTTTTTTAAATTATAAAGATGGTTCATTATAAATGCATATGCATGACTTCATATTCCTGAAACAACAACAGAAGCAGCAATAACAACAATACAATAATACAGTTGTTAATGTGAGTCTAGCTTATTTGGTAAAGGTAGATGACTTTTAGATCATCAGTTATACTCTTCCCAGCTCAGTACCACATCAGCGTCTCCTGATTTCTTCTCATCCCATACTTCCATATCAAAACCCATACTATATTTTGTTGTTGGTCTCAACTCCCAATTTTAACATTATTATAAATTATAAACAATTAATAAAAGTTAAATAAGAGGGAGGGAGAGGGGATGATCGGGATCATAGCCCAAGCCCCAAAGGGTGTAGGAGACTGGGATGGGTGAGATGTGTGTCACTATCCCACGAAGCCACATGACTCCCCAGGACCCCATCCCCTCCTCCTGATGGTTTTAGAAGGGAGGTTTATACTTATTGGTATAAAGTAGACTACGAGTAACGTTTTTATTACTACACCGATAATTATAAACTACTCCCATACCTAGGTTTGAACATTGGACCTCTCTTCTAAAACCATCAAACAGGAGGGATGGGAAGCTAGGTGGCTTCGTGGGATGATGGCACACACCAGTAACATTTAGTTTGGACAGTTTAATCGGTTTCAACGGATTATAAACACATGTAATGGTAAATGGTTTTTTTTCATCCGCATCAGATGATCGATGTTCGTTTTCTCTCATCATCTGATCGACTAGAAAAGCAATTAAAAGTTACCTCATACATCTTTCAACAATACAATTAAATGATTTGTTTCACTAAAAGATATAAGTTTGTGCATAAAATAAGAAAAAAATATGTTTACTACATTATGTATTTATTTATTGAAGACGTTAAACATATTAAATAACATATTATTTCATTAGTTCGGTTGACTAGCTAGTCTACTAAAAGGACATGTTGTCATGTTGTGCTCCCATGAACTTTGAAAGGTGAAACCGTGTGGAAAAAAAGTTATATCAAAAGTCACTAGTTATAATCACTCATCGGTCAAACAAATGATGTTTTTATATCAAAAGTCACTAGTTATAATCACTCATCGGTGTCCAACAAATGCTGTTTTTGCAAATACGACACTTTGTGAAAAAAAAAATTTGACAATTGTATATTGTTATATTGTATATATATTAAAAAGAGATGACAATGAATAGTAGTATTCATTTTATTTTCTTTTTTTTTCTTTTTTTTTTTTCCTTTTGTTTCTTTTTTTTTCTTTTTCCTTTTATATTTTTTACTTTAGTTTTTATTATTTTAATATTATAACAATAATATTAAAAAGGATGACATGAATAGTAGTATTCATATCTTTTTTTTTTTCCTTTTGTCTTTTTTTTTCCTTAATTTTTTACTTAGTTATTATTTTAATATATAAATACATCACCTAGGATGAGCAAATGGTATCGGGTACCGGTATTGAATCGATACCGATACTGAATTTACCAAACCGGTTTTTACCCTTAAATACCGGTACCGTACGGGTACCGAACCGGTACAGGTTCCCATTTCCCCGTGTTTTACCGGACCGGTATTTATGGGTAAAACACCGGTAAGTACCGGTACCGTACCGGTGTATTCGGTACAAGTACTGATACCACTTTTCCCGTTTTAAGTACCGGTACCGAACGGGTACCGTGCTCATCCCTAACGTATCGTATCAAGCATTTTCGGTGCCGGTATCCCACGAAGCCACATGACTCCCTAGGACCCCATCCCCTCCTTCTGATGGTTTTAGAAGGGAGGTCCATTGTTCAAAAAGTAAGGGAGTAGTTTATACTTATTGGTATAAAGTAGACTACGAGTAACGTTTTTATTACTACACGATAATTATAAACTACTCCCACACCTAGGTTTGAACATTGGACCTCTCTTCTAAAAGCATCAAACAGGAGGAATGGGAAGCTAGGTGGCTTCGTGGATGATGGCACACACCGGTAACATTTAGTTTGGACAGTTGAATCGGTTTCAACGGATTATAAACACATGTAATGGTAAATGTTTTTTTTTCATCCGCATCAGATGATCGATGTTCGTTTTCTCTCATCATCTGATCGACTAGAAAAGCAATTAAAAGTTACCTCATACATCTTTCAACAATACACCTAAATGATTTGTTTCACTAAAAGATATAAGTTTGTGCATAAAATAAGAAAAAAATATGTTTTACTACATTATGTATTTATTTATTGAAGACGTTAAACATATTAAATAACATATTATTTCATTAGTTCGGTTGACTAGCTAGTCTACTAAAAGGACATGTTGTCATGTTATGCTCCCATGAACTTTGAAAGGTGAAACCATGTGGAAAAAAATTTATATCAAAAGTCACTAGTTATAATCACTCATCGGTCAAATAAATGTTGTTTTTATATCAAAAGTCACTAGTTATAATCACTCATCGGTGTCCAACAAATGCTGTTTTTGCAAATACGACACTTTGTGAAAAAAAATTTGACAATTGTATATATATTAAAAAGAGATGACAATGAATAGTAGTATTCATTTGTATTTTCTTTTTTTTTTCTTTTTTCCTTTTGTTTCTTTTTTTTTCTTTTTCCTTTTATCTTTTTTACTTTAGTTTTATTATTTTAATATTATAACAATAACATCACCTAGGGATGAGCAAATGGTATCGGGTACCGGTATTGAATCGGTACCGATACTGAATTTACCAAACCGGTTTTTACCCTTAAATACCGGTACCGTACGGGTACCGAACCGGTACAGGTTCCCATTTCCCCCGTGTTTTACCGGACCGGTATTTATGGGTAAAACACCGGTAAGTACCGGTACCGTACCGGTGTATTCGGTACAAGTACTGATACCACTTTTCCCCGTTTTAAGTACCGGTACCGAACGGGTACCGTGCTCATCCCTACCGTATCGTATCGAGCATTTTCGATGCCGGTATCCCACGAAGCCACATGACTCCCCAGGACCCCATCCCCTCCTCCTGATGGTTTTAGAAGGGAGGTCCATTGTTCGAAAAGTAAGGGAGTAGTTTATACTTATTGGTATAAAAGTAGACTACGAGTAACGTTTTTATTACTACACCGATAATTATAAACTACTCCCACACCTAGGTTTGAACATTGGACCTGTCTTCTAAAACCATCAAACAGGAGGGATGGGAAGCTAGGTGGCTTCGTGGGATGATGGCACACACCGGTAACATTTAGTTTGGACAGTTGAATCGGTTTCAACGGATTATAAACACATGTAATGGTAAATGTTTTTTTTTTCATCCGCATCAAATGATCGATGTTCGTTTTCTCTCATCATCTGATCGACTAGAAAAGCAATTAAAAGTTACCTCATACATCTTTCAACAATACACCTAAATGATTTGTTTCACTAAAAGATATAAGTTTGTGCATAAAATAAGAAAAAAAAATGTGTTTACTACATTATGTATTTATTTATTGAAGACGTTAAACATATTAAATAACATATTATTTCATTAGTTCGGTTGACTAGCTAGTCTACTAAAAGGACATGTTGTCATGTTGTGCTCCCATGAACTTTGAAAGGTGAAACCCTGTGGAAAAAATGTTATATCAAAAGTCACTAGTTATAATCACTCATCGGTCAAATAAATGTTGTTTTTATATCAAAAGTCACTAGTTATAATCACTCATCGGTGTCCAACAAATGCTGTTTTTGCAAATACGACACTTTGTGAAAAAAAAATTTGACAATTGTATGTATATATATTAAAAAGAGATGACAATGAATAGTAGTATTCATTTGTATTTTCTTTTTTTTTTCTTTTTTCCTTTTGTTTCTTTTTTTTTCTTTTCCTTTTATCTTTTTTACTTTAGTTTTATTATTTTAATATTATAACAATAACATCACCTAGGATGAGCAAATGGTATCGGGTACCGGTATTGAATCGGTACCGATACTGAATTTACCAAACCGGTTTTTACCCTTAAATACCGGTACCGTACGGGTACCGAACCGGTACAGGTTCCCATTTCCCCCGTGTTTTACCGGATCGGTATTTATGGGTAAAACACCGGTAAGTACCGGTACCGTACCGGTGTATTCGGTACAAGTACTGATACCACTTTTCCCCGTTTTAAGTACCGGTACCGAACGGGTACCGTGCTCATCCCTACCGTATCGTATCGAGCATTTTCAGTGCCGGTATCCCACGAAGCCACATGACTCCCCAGGACCCCATCCCCTCCTCCTGATGGTTTTAGAAGGGAGGTCCATTGTTCAAAAAGTAAGGGAGTAGTTTATACTTATTGGTATAAAGTAGACTACGAGTAACGTTTTTATTACTACACCGATAATTATAAACTACTCCCACACCTAAGGTTTAAACATTGGACCTCTCTTCTAAAACCATCAAACAGAAGGGATGGGAAGCTAGGTGGCTTCGTGGGATGATGGCACACACCGGTAACATTTAGTTTGGACAGTTTTATCGGTTTCAACGGATTATAAACACATGTAATGGTAATGTTTTTTTTTCATCCGCATCAGATGATCGATGTTCGTTTTCTCTCATCATCTGATCGACTAGAAAAGCAATTAAAAGCTACCTCATACATCTTTCAACAATACAATTAAATGATTTGTTTCACTAAAAGATATAAGTTTGTGCATAAAATAAGAAAAAAATGTGTCTACACATTATGTATTTATTTATTGAAGACGTTAAACATATTAAATAACATATTATTTCATTAGTTCGGTTGACTAGCTAGTCTACTAAAAGGACATGTTGTCATGTTGTGCTCCCATGAACTTTGAAAGGTGAAACCGTATGGAAAAAAATGTTATATCAAAGTCACTAGTTATAATCACTCATCGGTCAAACAAATGTTGTTTTTATATCAAAAGTCACTAGTTATAATCACTCATCGGTGTCCAACAAATGCTGTTTTTGCAAATACGACACTTTGTGAAAAAAAAATTTGACAATATGTATATATATTAAAAAGAGATGACAATGAATAGTAGTTTTTCATTTGTATTTTCTTTTTTTTTATTAAAAAGAGATGACAATGAATAGTAGTATTCATTTGTATTTTCTTTTTTCTTTTTTCCTTTTGTTTCTTCTTTTTTCTTCTATATTTTTTACTTTTGTTTTTATTATTTAATATTATAGCAATAACATCACCTAGGGATGAGCAAATGGTATCGGGTACCGGTATTGAATCGGTACCAATACTGAATTTACCAAACCGGTTTTTACCCTTAAATACCGGTACCGTACGGGTACCGAACCGGTACAGGTTCCCATTTCCCCCGTGTTTTACCGGACCGGTATTTATGGGTAAAACACCGGTAAGTACCGGTGCCGTACCGGTGTATTCGGTACAAGTACTGATACCACTTTTCCCCGTTTTAAGTACCGGTACCGAACGGGTACCGTGCTCATCCCTACCGTATCGTATCGAGCATTTTCGGTGCCGGTATCTAATTTCGATGATTTTCGGGATCGGTACTTTGGGTGCCATTACCGGTACCGAGCTCATCCATATTTTAACCTGTTAGTACCGTAATAACTGAAATGAAAACAACCGAATTCTAACGTGTAGGACGTGTGGGTCCTACTATTATACATTCGATTATTTAAAATCGTTTTTAGGACCGGGTGACTATCGTTAATACGTCATTTTTATCTATGTTTTGATATTCGGTATCTGCTTGCCGTTGCCGGCACACGTTTTGCAGACGCTAGATCCCCGCCGCAACGCGCGGGCGAAAATTAACTAGTTGTATTAAAAACATTAGCGGAGCTAATCCATTAACTTCATGGGCTAAGCTTTTAAGGGGTGGGAGGGTGCGGCCGACCCCCCGAACTTTTCGTTCAGTAGTGCAGAGTGTGTAGTTTTCCTATTAATTTTTTTCGGTATATACTTTTTCTACCCCCGGTTTTATAAAAATTTTGAGGTCCGGTGACTTCCGCCCCCCGGTCGAAAATCTTAAGCTTCGCCACTGATTAACTTAGAGGTATCTCAAAAGAAAATTTACCATACAATGATCTAACTTATAATAAAAGACTTCAAATAATGTCAAACGGCATTTTCTCTCTCAACCTCATAAATGTTATTTATATTTGTTTAATAAATTTCTTTTACATTAATATTAATAACTAATATATATGATCTCTTATTTTTATCCTTATCCTTATCTAAAATTAATAAATAACTTTAATTTTGCAATTTAGACCCTTTGTTTTTTTTACTTTTAACCAAAACGCTTTCATCTTTTACAATTTAATCACAACTCTTTTTTATTTTCAATTTTGGTCCACCATACTTTTCATGTTTCCCAAGTTTTTCGTTTCGTTCTAAATTTTGTGAGTTAACGCACCGCAACGCAACGTGCATGTGGGGTTCAACATTTTTTTCATATATTTTTTTCCGTTTGAGTGGCCCATCGCAACACATTATTTTCTCCTTTTGACAAGTTCGTCCAACGCGAGAGGTCCTAGATTGACTTAGTTATTTTTTTTCTATATTTTACGTCATGGTTTAATTTCTCTGCAACAAGCGTGCGTGGTTTAAATATTTTACATATGCTTTTCGTTCGTCGTTATTTTTTCCGTCTTTATTTATTTTGTTTTTACAAACTTTTCTGTTGTTGGTAGTCGCTGACAGTGGTATAGCATTGGTACTACTTGACACAGTTTTACGACCTCAGGATCTCATAGCTTTATTAAGCGGTCTTAGACTCTCTTCTATAGGAAACACTATGAATACTCAGATCCAATCTCGTTTCTTAACCTCAATGTAGACGATTTAACATTTTTACGTCTACACACCACCTAACCTTGTGCTTGCAAGGATATGAACTGACACCACTTTTGTGAAGGGCAAGCACCCAGTGACGGATTCAAGATTTTTTTACGAGGGGCACATATAGGTTGGGTTAAAACATAGTGGGTCAAAAACAAGTCGGGTCAAAATGATTTGGGTAAAACCAATGCATACTTATCCACTAAAAGATATTAGAAAAACTATGTTATTAAAGGCGAAAGACACACTTAAGGCGCAAAGGCCTCGCCCAAAGCCTAGCCGAAAGTTGCAAAAAGAGTGCAGTTTTTTTAAGAAAAGCACAATAATAAATCTAAAATAGGTATAAAAAATAATAGTTTAACACTGTTAATATAATAGAAAAAAATCATTAGTTTTTTTAGTTTTGTGTATTTAAACAAAACTAAAGGCCAACCCAGTTAACACCTATGTGAAACATGAAAGAAATTAGATGACATTATTGATGACTTAATATTACTCCAAAATTAAGATTGCTCATAACGTCACTTTTTTTAAAAAGCATACACCCAAATTGGGGCTTCTACTGTGGACACCGGCCCACTCTCCAACCAAGGTGGCTCCGTCACTGCAACCACCATACCACTAGACGGTAGAAGATTTAAAGGACTACAATATACAAGTAACATTTTTAAAGTGAAATTCTATAATCATGCGAGTTCTCCCCATAGATTTTTTTTTTTTTCAGGATATAATCCTTAACAACCATGTTATATTAACTCACTTGTAGTAGTAGTGCATGTAAACAGTATTAATTCTACATGCAAATTTGTGAAAAGACTATTATGCCCTTCCTTAATAGTTTTTATATTGTATTTTTTATTTTGGGAAGTGCGTAATACTTGCTTCCCTGCAAGGTATACATTACATAGTCTTGAATTCAACGGTAAGATTGAGGGGATGACACGCACTCCACGGGGTCCCTGGTAAAGATAAAACGATGTCGTCAAACTTACCTTTGGCTTTTACTTTTCATGACTAAAATTGTGGTTTTTCTTTTAGCTTAGTCTATTCACACACGCTTTCTGTCTTTTTGCACACTCTAAAGCGCCGTCTGTCAGTCCTTGTCTGTTGACCATGGCATAAGCGCGGCGCTCTAGAGTGTGCAAAAAGACAGCAAGCGTGGGTGATTGGGTTTGTGTTGTTTTTGGTTGAAATGGGTGGGATGGGGGGTTAGTTTTTTTATAGTGGTTTTTTGTTGAAAATTTTGTATTTTAGTTTTATTATTATATATAATTCATAGTTGTTTGTATTTACGCTTATTTTATTTTTATAAAACATATAATATATATATAAGGTCGTATTTATAAACTGTTAACCGATTTTATCTTGTTAAATTAAACTTTAATTAAATAACATGAACAGTAAGTCGTGAATAAAACATATGAATTAAGCGCAAACAATCCAAAACAAAGATTATGTAAATACAAGATCAACTGCAATATATATATATAAGATCAGCTTATACATACAAAACAAAAAGGTACAACTGAAATACATAACAAACACTATAGAAACAAACTAAAGTACTAATTCCTCGTGCGGCGGGGACGGCGGAAGGGGAAGGGGAGGCATCCCAACGAGCTCTCGTAGACCAACGAGCGTCTCGACCATCCGGTCAATGAGTGCACCCTGGCGTCTGCGGCGCCGGTCGAAGTCCCGAGCCACCGCCTGCGCTGCCGGAGGGAGGTCAACGTACACGTGATGCGGGTACTGCGACGGCTGAGGAGCTTGCTCCACTGGTGGTACCGGGATATCCTCGACAGGGTCCTCCTGAGCCGGATCCACGAATACAGGCTGAGCCTGACGAGCCTGAGGCTGGCCCAGAGGCTGATCCAGACCCAGAGCCTGAAGTTGAGCCTGCCGAGCGGCCTCCTGAACATGAGGAGGGGCTAACATTCCATCCCTAAGCTCAATAACAACCGGGATGACCTCCGGCAACTCCACCGCATGAAAAATCAGCCCGTCAGAACCCCTAAAACTCAGACCAACATCAAACTCATGGGCGATATGCATGCTAGTCACTGACGTACGGCCTAACATAGTCGACTAGATGGGAGGGGACAGATGTGGATCGCCCTCGGGCACGACCCCCAGTGAGCGTGCAATGGTGGTGATGTACGAGCCACCATGCAGCCTCCCGCGCAGCTGCCTGTGGTATGCAGCGGCAAAGTACTCCGCCAGGCAGGCTGCTAGGGCGCAGGTCTGGCCGCGTAGCAGGCAGTATAGGAAGAAAAGGTCACCGAGGTTGACCTTCTCCCTGCTGTGAAAACGCGGCACGATGGATGACCCAATAATACGGTGCATGTATCGGTACAAGGGGTTTATAATGGTGGAGGCCTTTTGTGAGGATTTCCCAAAGGGAACCCTCGAAATGACCCTCCAGAAACTAATAAGCGCCTGCATGTCCATCTGTCTAACCCCCTGCGTAAGTATCAAGCTCAGGCTCTGTGTACAAACCTGAATGGACAACAAACTCCCGCACACTCATCTGAAACTGCTGACGGGCGAGACGGAATGTAACCTCGTGGACCTTTTCTTCCTATACTATGGTAATGTAAACCTTAGATAAGCATAAAAGTTATAGGCTTATGCCTAAAATGCACATTTTTTTGTAAAATGACTAACCGAAGGGTAATATTCGTGATAATTGATTTATTATATCAAATCTGTCACAATAGTAGTTGTGGTGGAGTACAAGTAGATATTTTAATGTGAAAATATGATGCTAGAAATGAATAAGCTTGGTTATGCTTAAAAGCGCTTAAATACCTTAACGGGTCAAAATAAGCATATAAGAACAAACGAATTAATGATGCATAATAACCCGCGATTTGAACCTTGTGTGATAGGAAACATTTAAAATATGATGTCTATGAGAATATAAGTGTTACAAACAAGTTGGTTTGATAAAAGTATGAACAGGTCAAAAGCTATGTTAAAAGAAGTTCAATAATTAATTTATGCCACGGGTTTAAATTCTATAAAATTTTTAAACTGGATGTCGATTTTAACTCCATGTTATAGAATCAAATTACGATCGCATAGGAAAAAGAATCGTGTAAAACAGATCAATAACGAATAAATTATGGACGTTTTCGTAAAAGGGACTGAAAGTGTAAAAGCTAAAACTGGGTTGAACCATAAGTTACGGTTCTGAACCATAACTTACCATTCAGACCTGCTGTTCCGGATAGAAAGGGGGTACCGTAAGCTACGGTACCCAACCTTAGCTTACGGCAGACCTTTGAAAAAAAAATTGTTTCGTGTTCGTGTTGATATATGGACTTGATTTAAACACGTTATAAGTTCGTATGACTAACCATTTCATGGTTTATGTAATGTAGGAATATCTTGGGATGTCGGATGACGATCAAGCTTAACGAAGAACCGAACACAATCAAGATGCAAGTTTCTGCACTACATTTATTCGTCATTTTTAAAGGACGAACTCATTTACATTATGTTGTGTTGTTTCAATATGAAAATGTTTTAAATAAACCCGTATTTTCATAAGTATGTGTAATCGTTAATACACATTTTTAGTCTAAATTTATAAGAAAACCGTTAAATATTGGTAAGGGTTTTACAAGACATTTGCCTCTGAATAGTTAAGCATTATACTAAGTCCGAATGGTTAAGACCTCTAATCTGAATTGGTCAGACATTTGCCTCTGAACGGTTAAGCATTATACTGGCTCTTAATGGTTCAGACTTCTTATTGGTTCAACACTTAATGGTTCAGACCTCTTATTGGTTCAACACTTAACCATTCAAAAGTTGCTAAAAAACCCCGTATGCGATTCACTTTGACCTAAAACACATTGATGCAACCCAACGCTCCTTATTTTGAAAAAAGAGATGGTGAGGTCAATTAGTTTCATCTTTTAGATTTATACTAGATGGATGCTTGGGTAACGGTTTGAAACGGGTGTTTAAGATAAATTCTTTATAATATCAACAAAAAATGTGAGTTTTAATTGGTTCTCGCAGGGCCAGCCCATAGCAAGTGCTAGGTGGGTGACTGCTCTGGGCCCAAATCGAAATAGGGCCGAGTAAAATTTTAAATTTCTTTTTATACATATACCTAACAAAAAAAATCTTAAAGGGCCTGGATTTATGAAACAAACATATTTCTTGGCCTTTTCAGAATTTTTGATTCGTGATTTTGTGGCCCAATTTGCCAATGTTTAAAAACTAATGTTTAGATTTTGATTATTTAAATGTATGGAGATTTACGAAAAAGACCCAAATTCTTATCTCACACAGAGCCAAAAAGTTTTTTGTGATTTTCGAAGACAGCCCTGGGTTCACGTAGAAACACTCTCAATTCCCTTCTAATAGATAACTAACTCGTCGTTTCTGACCAGAAAATATTCTTTACTGCAGTAATACCATAAAGCTTTGATAAAAATAAAAAAATAAAAAATAGGGGAGTTGTATAAACTATGAGGTGTTTTACCTTTCCAAATGTTCCCTTTTTAGTTTCTTTATATGAATCAATTCAATAGTTAATATACGGGTGAATTACAACTATAATTTATACACTGGCAAATTATTTAATTTTTTTTTCCCATAAAAGTACAAATTTTATACATGTTGATGGATAGTTTAAAACCCATTGAATTGACATGAGACTTTGGGTTAAATATTATCCGTTACACTCCAAATAGGGCCCATACAAAGAACATAACAAAATGGGTCAACTAATTCTCACTAATATGGCCCATTATTAAAAAGAGAAAACAAGACTGCTAATTGTTAACTAACTCGTCACTAAAAGAAGACGGCTTACGGAGTTACTGATAGAGGTGCACAAAATAACCGGTTAAATAACCGAAACTAGTTAGTAACTGAAAATATAACCTAATAATAATTGATTGAGGAGTAACCAATTAGTGGCTTTCTTAATTGTAGGTTCGTAACCAGTTGGGGATTTTTAGAAGGAACTGGTTTTTAACTGATTTACGGGTTAACAAAAAAATAAAAAAAGCAAAAAATCGGTCAATTAACCGGAAAACCGGTTATTAAAGTGAATAACCGAAAAGAAATGAGGAAAAAAACGGTTATCAACCAAACCGGTTAAAGTAAAACTGAGAAAATAAACCGGCGGTTTGGTTAACCAAACCGGTTAGGAAAAATTCCGTTTTGTGCACCTCCAGTTATAGATATAGTTTTGTATTTCAATTAACAAATCATTTTATATACAAATAACAAAGTAGTAAAGTATTAGTGTATTTATACGTTCTTTATACAAAGAACCTAAGTCATTTTTATCACCAAAAGAAGCACCAGTTTCATGGATACGCACACACACTAGTTAGGTATATTAGGCCACTTAGTGTGGGGGGCGTCTTTGCCCGTCGAGCCCCGGCGCCGCCCTGCACACCATTTTCCGGAGCCCCGTCGGCGTCTTCACCGTCGGCCAGAAGATGAGCAAGTCGTGCCTCCCCCTTCTCACACACATAAACATACAACACACACACTATATATATCCCCATCCTCCATTTCCCTAGGTCCATCTAGGGGTGTTCATCGAATATCGAATTTTCGAATTATTCGAATCATTTTTATTTTTCCTTGAATTCGTATTCGATTCGAATTCGATTAAAACCTACCCACTTCGATTCGAATTCGTATTCGGATAAAAAACCCAATTCGTATTCAATTCGTATTCGATTATAAATTTGAATCGAATTCGAATAAATTCGATTTGATCCGGATTCTTTTAAAGCATGTAAAAAACTATCAAAATAAAACATAAATTTAAAGCAGCCATAAAGCACAATATCATATTAAAAATTTCCAAATAAAGTACCATAAGTCTAAAGTTCAAAATGAGACGGAGCATCCTCACACTCATCCTACGTGACGGAGCATTCTTTGAGGACTACCCTATCCCACACCTAGTAGCCTTACTAAGTTATTATACTAGGTTAGAAACTTGTGTTTTCATGTATTACACAATTGAAATAATGAGATAATAAGTTATTAACAATTAATTCAATACATTATGTTTTATTATCATTGTTTGTAAGTAACATTCTTAAATTAAGAAATGGAATACAAATAGTGAAATAAGATAAGCAGGAAAAAAGAATCTTGGACCCATAGAACCGTGAGACATAACGCAACTAGCTAGTAAAAAATAAGGATTGCATCCACATGTCTTCTATATTAGTCTTGACATCTCATATTTGCATCCATGACTTTTTAAGGATGAAATAACACACAACAATATCATTTATTATTTTTTTCAAAAATATATATATCTTTTAAACGACCATTAATTTTGTTAGCTACTCTAGTTGTTAACACCAGCAGTTAATGTTATAAATTCCTATGTTATACTTGAATTTAGTAACACAAATCTGCTATCTGGAAGTCCATAAAATGACATATCCCTCTAGCAAGCATGATCTTTTATGAGCTTGCGTTTGAACAATCTTCCATGACCGACGAAATTCATCATATGACAAACCATATTCATGGGTTTCACTATGAATACTCAGATCCAATCTCATTTCTTAACCTCAATGGTGCTTGCAATGATTTGAACCCGCACCACTTTTGTGAAGGGCAAGCACCATACCACTAGACCACTAGGTCATTGGTAGAAGATATAAAGGACTGCAATATACGATAAGTGACATTCTTTCAGTGACTTTTTAGTTTTGCAGTATATTTAACTTTTTAAAAGGAACTTCTATAATCATGCGAGTTCTCCCCATAGATCTTTTTTTTTTCAGGATATAATCCTTAACAACCATTTTATATTAACTCACTTGTAGTAGTAGTAGTAGTGCATGTAAACAGTATTAATTCTACATGCAAATTTGTTGATATTTCATCTAAACATGCCGTTACAACATTAATCAAAACCTATAAACACACCACATCCCGATAAAACATACTCTTCTCGTATTCAACATCACATAAACTCATAACCACTAAAAGGAGACGGGCATACCGATGCTGTTCTATATTTCAAACAAATGATCAGGAAGGAACTGTTGTAGCAAATCAAGGGGAAAATTTAAAATTAACATAATTAGCAAGAAAAAAAAATGAAGTATTATTAATGAAATTTACCTGATCAGAAAAACACTGTTATCTTTTCTTATTTCCAACTGTAATTATCTTGTTATATTATTTCTACATGTTTCCACCTCAGCTGGTTAAGGTTGCCTGACACTTTCCTTCAGCTTTGACCAGTTGACTTTCTGGGCGCATTTTGAGCAGATATGTAACATTTGTGCAAACCTATATGAATAACTTAATGATTTAATTATTCAGTTATTTAGAGTTTGAACCAAGGATGTGAATAACTAACACGGCGCGAACCTAACATGAAATTTGCGGGTTTGGGTTTACTCTAAGTGGATTCAGGTCAGTTTAAAGTTAAACCCAGAACAAGTTTAGCTAAACGTGTTGTGTTTAGGGTGGGTTTGCGGGTCGACCCACTTACAAGTATTTTATGCCAGAATTTTAAAGAAAAAAAAATGATCAGTATCTATAGTTTAAACATAACTATTTCATATCATCTGTAGCTATATTAGTAAATATGTAATTTTAGAGTATTAATACACAAAAAAAGTAATTTCAGGTTAAACGGGCCATGTTAGTGTCAACCCTGGAAAACTCATGTTGTATCTGAGACACGATTTCGGGGTCCATGTCATGTTTGGTTTCATGTCAAATACCGGGTATGTGTTGGGTTCGACCTGCTCACCTGCCAACCCATAAACTCAACCCATTTAACTCCCCTAGTTTTAAATCAAGAATGTTGTTACCTATCTGGCAAAGATTCAAACCCGTCATCACAATATAAGAAGCACTCTCCGTTTTCCAGGACTTGATCGATTCAGAGCTGAATAAACCTCTTGCTGCACTGACTGTTGCAACTCGACTTGCATATCCATGCAGGCCTCAAGCATCTTCTGCATGTCATTCATCCTTTGCTCAAGTGTCTCCATATCAATTCTTAAGCCATTGACGATATCCAGTTCCTGCAACAGGTTAAGTGATTGAATAAAATATTACTAACAAATATTTATTTGGTGAACTTGGGAACCAATTTACCCGTTAACTCACGGGACTCCATGATTACCCTGCTAACAAATGGGATGCGGTAAATTGCAGCTTGCGCTGCCTTTTAGGGGGTTAATGCAGAAAACCAAAAGCTAAACGGGTCATGCTCGGGGTTGGCGGTCCAACTTGACACGAACCCGAAAAGCATGTTAGACCGTGAACATGAATATCTTTGCATTTAACCCAACTTTTATTATTTTTATTACTTCTTTGCATTTTAATAGTCTAAAATTATATATTTTTATCTTAAAACTTAAGTGTACAAAAACAATTATGTTACAAATGACTACTTGATGTCAAATTCTCTTCTATGTTTTACATTTGGCATAAAATAGGTAACCATGGCATGAAACACAAATTTTAGAAAAAGTAAAAACAAAAATAAATGGATCCACCCATTAACCCTCCAAGTTGACCCGGAGTCAGTCCTTTAAGCTAAACATGCTCACAGGTTTGACCCGAAATCCTTTATAGACTAAACTGAAACCTGAGCTAGAGATCTTACAGTATTGTAAAATAATTTGAGCTAGAGATCTTAAAAATATTAAAAGTTGTTTGAGGGCAGAAGTAAAACTCACAGTCACAAGGTGATAATGGGAATCAAGGAATCGACTGTCTGCTGCACCGTTCAAATCATGGTCCCCGTGTGTTTGTAGCGATGCATCTATGCCATCTTCATTCTCATCTAGACTCTGCGGCTGATCCTGATCTTGCACCCATTCATTTTCCAACTCAAATGCCTGATCTTGTCTACTGACGTATGATTGCATCAGCTGGTCTAGCCTTGGGCCAAAATCACTTTGAAGAAGATTAGAAACGCTTCTCCTACACATTACGAACAATGATTCTTTAAATTAGTTAGTTACATCATTTTTAACAATGTAAGTTAATGATTAGATAGAGTAAAATGCCATTTTCGTCCCTGATGTTTGGCCAGTTTTGCGACTGTCATCCAAAGGTTTGTTTTTCCGCATCCGGATCCAAAAGGTTTGAAATCTTGCCATTTTCATCCAGCTCATTAACTCCATCCATTTTTCGGTCTTTTGAATACTTGTACATTATGCTAAACGCTTGTACATAAAGTGACAAAGACCGAATTGCCCTTCAAGTTAACAAAAAGGACAGAAATACCCCTGACTTAACGGACAAAAATGGATGAAGTTAACGAGCCGGATGAAAATGGAAAGATTTCAAACCTTTTGGATCCAGATGCAGAAAAACAACCCTTGAGATGAAAATCACAAAATTGGCCAAACATCTGGGACGAAATAGCATTTTACTCGATTTGATATAAACTACCTGTTTGTAAGCTCTCTAAGCTCAACAACCCTGCTGCCACTATCATCCTCATCAGACCAATAGAATGTATTACTCCTAGTCACTAGAGCAGCTTCCAGATAAGAAGCGTTCCTACCAAACCAACTTTCTGTGGGACCCTCCACAACATTGCCGTTGCCATACCACTCTTCTTCATGTGATTCTTGAAAATCACTCCCAACTGTTTCCTGATACCATCCACCATCATCATGTGATTCTTGTGGGATGTGGGATACATTTGGAATATCGCGAACAATTTCTTCGGCTTGGTTAATGTGGTCAAACTTCAGGTCATTGTCCGATGAGGTATCAGAGTCAGAGTCAGTCTGAGCGTATTCTTGTGGATTTGTGGATTCCCGGTTGGATGTAAAATTGGTCGTCTCAAAATTTTCACCAACTTGTCCGTTATGTTCATATGTCGTGTCATATTGGGCACCGCGTCGAGTATAGTTAACTGCGAGTGGTAGTCTCTCTGTATCTTCATATTGCAGAATGTTATTATCATGCATTGCTCCTGTTGCAGAAGAAGATTCTGGTGGATCGGGGGACTCCCGATGACCTGTCAAGTTAGTTATCTCAAAATTTACCCGAACTATTTCTTCAGCTTGTTCAATGGCATAATTATTCATCTCATTGTCAGATGAGGTGTCAGAGTCAGACTGTGCAGCATGGCCATAGTTGTTCAATCTGGTGAGGAACCCTTTCCTAATTCAAGTAAAAAAATAGTTGAGCATAGGTACATCTTCCTAACAAACAAATAGCATAAGTCTAAACAACATATGATATTGCCAAAGGTCTTTAAGAATTGATAGTTAATTATTATTGTTCTCAGTCATATCAAATATAGAGCTAAAAACAGATTGTCTTATGCAGAAAAGGCGCGTATTAAAGACATAGGTAATTCATGTTATTAATGCAGGTAAAACCTATATATCATGTGTTCTCTGACATGAAATGCCATGTGCACCTAATGCTAACATGACAAAGCCTTAAGAGCATGGAACTGCAATCCTGCATCACTACCCAGCCCCCCACCCACACTTGCCACCTCACCATTTACTATCATTAAATGTTCAGTTAGTTACTAGGTCCCCACTTATAAATATACTCCAAATACAATGATGAACTTATAAAAAAATATGGTCAAAGATTTATAAAAGTTCATAAAAATGATAAGCATGATAGAATTAGAAACATTATAAAATCAAATTGATTTAAACATAAGAACATAACTTATTAAAATGCTAAGTTTTTGAAAATTCTGTAAAAACAATTTCGAAAAAGAACTGGAAACAAATCATGTGGTTGGGGCCCACATTTTTCCCCGTTGATGAGTACACACAAGGGACAGGTAATTTAGTTGGTGGATGGGTAGCACGTCCAATTAATTACTTGAGTGCCCTTTCACAAAATCACTGCAGATGCCTTTAGGCTTTTAATGGAAAACTAACCCTGTATTTTTTAAATCCCTGTAATTTATTCTTCCCTGTAAGTTCTAAAAAACAATTTGTACATTAATTTCAGTTCTAATCAACAATTTGATTTTACTTTTTGCACTTTGCTTGTGTTCATGCCAAAACAATATAAAAAGTTGTCTTGAAGTTTCATAAACATTCAAGTTAGATTTTGGAATGGATATACTGCAAAACATATTGGGTCCTATATCCAGTAAAACATTGGTGGTTATACGTAATAGTGGATCAACTGTATGAACAATGAATCTACAAAAATCTAGTATTAAAGCAAACAAAAAGTGAGAATAAGGGATAAAAATAAAATGCACCTTATATCAAATACAGCATTTGTTCGCCTCAAAAACCCCAATTCACTTGCTGCAACAGAAGTCGGTTTTTCATCTTCTAAAAATCTTTGGTTCCGCAAAAATCTACCCTTGAGTAATGACTACAATTGAATTATGGCATTAAATGCGGCAACATGCAGCAAAGGATAGTAACACATAAAGTGTGCAATGCTTAAGCAGAACAATAATTGGATATAAATGATTAAGCTAACATGGGGAAGCACCATAACCATCACATTTACGCAAAATTATATGCGACCTTCTACAGATGGGACTGCTAGCACTGAATACATATTTCATAACAACACATAATGCAATAACAAACATAAGGATGTAAATTGCAAAATAATAAAAATTCAAAAGAGCTAACCTGAATTCGGTGCCGATGAGCAAAACTTGAAACAAATCTGTTCTCCAACAAATCATCAACTTCTCTCTTCCTTTCACTCACAAACTTTGTTAACAAGTCACGAAGAGCCTGTCTGCCATATATTCTACGAATAGAACTCCGCGCACCATCGATTAGCGAACCAGTATGTATAGATGACTCAACTGAACCAGGGGTTCTACAAGTGTCACCTTGTTGACTGCTTGATTCTATCCACTCCCTCACTATCCTCACTCTCTTGCATCCATAAGCTGCATGTCCCTCAAAGCTTTTGTTTCCGCGTTCACGGAACAATTCCCTCACACCTTCTTTCTCTTGAAGCACCATTTGGTTTTGGCCTTGGGGGCACTCGTTTTCAATTTCGTTTGCACCCCTAAATGTGTGTTCGCTTTCCATGCTTTCACCTTCTAATGAAGATGAGCATGGGCTTTCGGGGCCAATAATCACACTACTTGTATGGAGCCTTCCGTTCTCTTTACCTCTGCCCCCATTTTCAAGATCCCGCCACATTTTTCTGATGGAGGCTGTCCGAGTGATTGACCTTTCTTTATTACCAAGATATGAATCAAGCCTTGAAGCGTTGTGTAGTCCAGCCACCGCCATTTCTTCACACTTAACTACAAGGATTCTTGATAAGTGAGCTGATGTCTACTGAGTTGGATAATAAAACGATCTGTCCCACATGCTCACATAACAAGTCCTGCCTATGTAGACTCGATCAAATAACCAAAGGCAAAAAGACATTCTCACAAACAATTTGATTAAATGAACAAATATGAAACGATTGAAATAAGTTAATTCATCAAAATAGTCAACAGACCTGTGAAATGCCCTATTCTTTTACTTCCTTTCACAAAATTATCCAGCAACATATGTGAAATCAAAGAGCCTAATCACAGAATTAACATAATATGATCAAATTAGATATAACTTCATAAAATTAATCAACTCAATCTGTATATGAAGATTTCAACACAGAAAAAAAAATTGTTTCACTATCAATAATAAATAATCAAAATGAACCACCTAATCGTAAGTACCTGCAAATACTTCAGTAACATAACCGCAATCAAAGAGCCTAATCACACAATAAACATAACATGATCCAAGTGACATATATAACTTCATAAAATTAATCAACTCAATCTCTATATGCCAGATTCAACAAACAACAGAAAAAACAAGCCGTTTCAATATCAATAACAAATCATCAAAATGAACCTAATCATAAGCACCTGCAATTGCAAATACTTCACTTACATAACCGCAATTAAAAAACCTAATCACAATACTAACAAGCTACGATCCAGTGGAAACAAATAAGTTCTTAAACAATCAATAAACCTGTAAATCACTAAGTGTTATTCACCTCATCTAAAACTTCAGATTCTTCAGTAACATCATTAAACTAAAATATTCCTAATCACAAATTAAACAAATCATGAACCGACTAACATAAACAAGTTCTTAAATAATCAACGAACCTGTGAATCGCTAAATTACTTCAGATTCTTCAGCAACATGATTAAATTTGAATATCTCTATCACAAATTGAACAAATTATGAACCGATTAACATAAACAAGTTCATAAACAATCAACGAACCTGTGAATCGCTAAGTTACTTCAGATTCTTCAGTAACATGATTGAATTTGAAGATATCTGTAACAAATTGAACAAAATATGAACCGAAGAACATAAATAAGTTGATAAAATAAGCATAAATGCTGTGGTTATTACCTCTTTATGTCTCCAAATCGACAGTAACATGGATGAAAATTAAACAATCCTGTCAATATTAGGTATTAGTCACATTAACATACAGTAGAGTGAGAAACACTCTGTGTGTGTGTGAGAGAGAGAGAGAGAGAGAGATGAGGAGGCACGTTGAAGGCGCATAAATTGTGACTTAACTGCAACGTCTTTTTTCATGGGTGAACTTCACAATTGACGGTTAATTCACACCTGTTAGTCACAGGCTCGTCACCCCACTCATTACCAAGGACTATGTTGTTTAAACCGGGTCCACGGTCGAATGTGGCTTGGGTATCCCGAGAAAATTTCCAGCTCCCTGCCACTTGACAGGAGTTGCACCCTTCACAAGAGTACCCTATTATGAAAGCCAACTCTCTGAAGTAAATGCGTTGTAATAGAAAACTCGGGGTGGCTCCCGGGTTTCGAACTTGTGACCAAGTCTCTACCTGTTCATTGTCATGAACACTGGGGCTGTGAACCCAGGGTCAACGTCTATTTTTGAAGATGGAAGAATAAGGGGTAATCATATGAAAAGACTATTATGCCCTTCCTTAATAGCTTTTTATATTGTATTTTTTATTTTGGGAAGTGCGTATATACTTGCTTCCCTGCAAGGTATACATTACATAGTCTTGAATTCAACGGTAAGATTGAGGGGATGACACGCACTCCACAGGGTCCCTGTAAAGATAAAACGATGTCGTCAAACTTACCTTTGGCTTTTACTTTTCATGACTAAAATTGCGATTTTTCTTTTGGCTTAGTCTATTCACACACGTTTGCTATCTTTTTGCACACTCTAAAGCGCCGTCTGTCAGTCCTTGTCTGTTGACCATGGCCTAAGCGCAGCGCTCTAGAGTGTGCAAAAAGACAGCAAGCGTGGGTGATTGGGTTTGTGTTGTTTTTGGTTGAAATGGGTGGGATGGGGGGTTAGTTTTTTTATAGTGGTTTTTTGTTGAAATTTTGTATTTTAGTTTTATTATTATATATAATTCGTAGTTGTTTATATTTACGCTTATTTTATTTTTATAAAACATATATAATATATAATATAAGGTCGTATTTATAAACTGTTAATCGATTTTATCTTGTTAATCAAACTTTAATTAAATAACATGAACAGTAAGTCGTGAATAAAACATATGAATTAAGCGCAAATAATCCAAAACAAAGATTATGTAAATACAAGATCAACTGCAATATATATATAAGATCAGTTTGTA
Organism: Scalesia atractyloides; assembly: GCA_947069175.1. Taxonomy (NCBI): domain Eukaryota; kingdom Viridiplantae; phylum Streptophyta; class Magnoliopsida; order Asterales; family Asteraceae; genus Scalesia; species Scalesia atractyloides. The sequence continues at coordinate 80,883,777 of CAMTDV010000004.1, read as the reverse complement.
CATACAAAACAAAAAGGTACAACTGAAATACATAACAAACACTATAGAAACAAACTAAAGTATTAATCCTCGTGCGGCGGGGACGGCGGGAAGGGGAAGGGGAGGCATCCCAAGCGAGCTCTCGTAGACCAACGAGCGTCTCGACCATCCAGTCAATGAGTGCACCCTAGCGTCTGAGGCGCCGGTCGAAGTCCCGAGCCACCGCCGCGCTGCCGGAGGCAGGTCAGCGTACACGTGCTGCGGGTACTGCGACGGCTGAGGAGCTTGCTCCACTGGTGGTACCGGGATATCCTCGACAGGGTCTCCTGAGCCGGATCCACGAATACAGGTTGAGCCTGAGCCTGAGGCTGGCCCAGAGGCTGATCCAGACCCAGAGCCTGAAGCTGAGCCTGCCGAGCGGCCTCCTGAACATGAGGAGGGGCTAACACTCCATCCTTAAGCTCAATAACAACCGGGATGACCTCCGGCAACTCCACCGCATGAAAAATCAGCCCGTCAGAACCCCTAAACCTCAGACCAACATCAAACTCACGGGCGATATGCATGCTAGTCACTGACTCGTGGCCTAACATAGTCGACTAGATGGGAGGGGACAGATGTGGATCGCCCTCGGGCACGACCCCCAGTGAGCGTGCAATGGTGGTGATGTACGAGCCACCATGCAGCCTCCCGCGCAGCTGCCTGTGGTATGCAGCGGCAAAGTACTCCGCCAGGCAGGCTGCTAGGGCGCAGGTCTGGCCGCGTAGCAGGCATATAGGAAGAAAAGGTCACCGAGGTTGACCTTCTCCCTGCTGTGAAAACGCGGCACGATGGATGACCCAATAATACGGTGCAGGTATCGATACAAGGGGTCTATAATGGTGGAGGCCTTTTGCGAGGATTTCCCAAAGGGAACCCTCGAAATGACCCTCCAGAAACTAATAAGCGTCTGCCTGTCCATCTGTCTAACCCCCTGCGTATATATATCAGTATCAAGCTCAGGCTAGTGTACAAACCTGAATGGACAGCAAACTCCCGCACACTCATCTGAAACTGTTGACGGGCGAGACGGAATGTAACCTCGTGGACAGGATGAGCTGGGTCCTCCATGTAATCCATCGGATGCGGCTGGTAAGTAAACGATGAAAGAAACTCGACTGTAAGCTCACGGTACGAGTCCTCCATCGCTATCTGAAACAGACGCGACCATGGAGTATCCAGGCCAACTATATCACGCGCCCGCATGGCCTCTCCCACAGTCTCCAGCAGCGCCCAGTCAATCCCTACATGCCCCCCAATCTCCACGGTGCGCAACCGATCGCACCTCCCCGCCTCTCGCGACCCCTGTCAAACTGTAGGTACGGGTGATTAGGTAGGGGGTTAACCCCACAAACAGGCTCCATCTCCTCAATCTCCTCCTCCTCGTGATCGATATCCATCCATGTATGTTTAAATACAAATTATATTTTAATAAACAATTCATATACATGTATTTTTAAACAATATTAAACTATTCAAATAATAAAGTTAATATTAATATTATTAATAATTATTATTTATTAAAAAAGTATATGTATTTTTAAAAAGTAAATGTATTTAAAAAAACAATATTTAAACATTAACTAGATGAAAGCCCCCGCCGCGATGCGGTCGGGGCTTAGAAATTAAGATGCAATTGCGGCTGGGAGCTTAGAAATTAAGATACAACATATACGTCTAAAACATAAACGCCAGGTTCAAACCATTCAACGGTTTTTGTGTAAATGAACTCCATAATTGACGACATTTCGAATGTAGATAAACTATCTATATGAAATATAACAAATGAAAATATAGGTAAAAATACAGGCCATATGCGCAAAAATAGGTGAAGAACTTCCCCATCATGTTCGCTTTCTTAGCATCCTTCATCAAAAATCCAAATTACATCGAAATATTCTACAACTTATTTGAAAAAACATAAAAGATCTAAAAGTTATGCTAACCGAATAGACTAATGCAACAGCAAAATGACCAAGATTTTATTACTAGACATAACTTAAGTTACCCCTTCTGTCTATAAGACCGCCATGGTTACAAAGTGGTTGCTAGTGGAGAACCTCACACTTGCCGGCCTTCAATTATGCCATGCCAAGATTCAATCTGGACTTAACTCATCACAGCCTCTAAAACACCTCGATATATATCGACTCCAAACATCCTCACATAAGTAAAAGTCTTGCCCATATTAGAAGCTGGCACTTTTGGTCAGTTACCCGACCGACCTTTTGGTGCAATTTTTTCTGTTAGACGACCATGGTTGCAACTTGCAATAGAAGTTGCAAGTGGAGAAACTCGCACCTGCCGTCTTCGGATTCTGCCGCATCAAAAGACGTTTTGCACTTAAATCATCACGGCCTCTTGACACCTGGATGAATATCACCAAACACATAGTACAGGTTAATAAATAAGAAGCAAGTTACCACCCATTTTATAATTCACATTGAAACTAAATGTGAGTGGATTCCTTTGATAAAAGCAACAAAAAAGAGTAATAATTTTAGCTTTAGATGAATGTGCCAACAGTCCACCACATCGAGGTATGCTCTTTGTTTTTTTTTATCAAGTAGAATGAATGGTTGAAGCTACTGATTCAAAAGACATTTGACATGTTTAGCTTTTGATTCTTTAGAATGAGTGGCTAAAGGTACTGATTCAAAAGCCCTTTGTTACATCTAACTAATAAGGTAATAAGATATATATGTACAAACTTTTTGTAGCATTTTGTAACTACTTGAAAGCAATCACACCTGATGGTTTTGAATAACAATGATGTAGTAATTTATTTAAAACTCTTAAAGATTTACAATTATTTACACAACTTCACATTTAAGTTTATAAAATTTGATATTTGGTTATTTGTTGTTTTCGGTTTTAGCATAATAATCGTTCAACCAGTCTTATTACACGGGCACTATCTATTGGGTATGTCTCAGTATCTGAATTTTTGGTTGCGTCTTCAAGTTAAAAATGTTGTTTGGTCAATGTCCGTTGCTTATAGGCTCCAGCCTAAGATATGCCCCTTTTATGTCGGAGTCCTTTTTGCCCCGTTGTCCCATGTCTAGCTGGTCTAACTAAGACTTGCATAACCCTTGAATCACCTCCTAATCATAATGTTTTTGTTAGATCAAGGTGTCAATTCAGATTTCAGATCTGTTTACCTATTTCCGTGTTTTGTTTTCACTACATAATCAAGTAAATGTTCACAAAAATAAAACTTACCGCAGTCATATCGACATAGTAATTGACATGATCAAATGCAAGTGATATTGGGGCTGAAATGAAAGCACCATTCCTTTCTTTTAGCTGCCATTTCTATACCTGAAATCAATAAATTTCCTTATAAACATAACATGTAAGGTTTTCATTCTTCAAACAGAACATGAACTGAACGTTGATCATTTACAGCTACTTCAGGGTGTTTAAGTTGTTCATCTTCATTTGGAACCACGACTCTTGAACTTTCACAAGCTGTGCATTTCACGTCGAAAATAACGTTAGATCAGATCAAGAAGTCCAATACGCAACCATAAACTTACGATTCAAATACGTGAAAGCAAAATGAAGAAGATGGTAAAGATCACTGAATACGCCCAGAAACAGTGGATGAAAAGGTCTCAATCTGCATATCTTTGGAACATGTATGTCACACTTCTCCGACGTTCTGGTAGCCTGAGATATATTTCGATGCCAGTTCATGTAGCACCTATGAAAACCAAGGAAACCACCATCCTTAACTACCAGATACTTATAATATCAAGAATTGACAAGCTCTACTAAACTATATATCAAACATATAGCAATCAAATCAGGATAAATAATATGACAAAGACATATATGTACAAACCAAAACGCCTACAGAATGAACACATATCTCAAGTTCCGTTAATTCCTCACTTAAGATTTCATCATATACCCAAAGCATAATCAATTAAACCTAACAAAAAAAAAGAGAGCTTCAAATGTTATGTACTAAATGTAACCCAAAATTCTTCTACTGGCATTTCAACAAGCGGTTGGTAGGCAAGCTTTAAAAACACCAAATCACAATCAACTATAATACAATATGACAAACAAAAGAAAGCAAGCAGAGGGCACACAGAAGAATTCAGTTCAAGATTCTATTTTTCAACTGAAATCAACATTTCAGATACCTTACAAAACCCTTAATCACAATCAATAAAACCTAAAATTTTCCAATAGAACAAAGCCACGAAAGCACACAGAAGAATTCGATTTCCTTGATTTCAGAGTCTAATTTAATATGGTAGCAAGGAAAAGCAAGCGTACCTTATCTCCAGTCAAGCTCGAAGGAAATTGCTGGCACTTCCGGCAACAACAATGGCAGGAAAAAGATGTTGACAGAGAGAATAGAAAGGATTTGGGGAGGAAGAAGAGATGATTTGGTGTTTTGGGAAGAAGGGGAGATGTTACAGTGTTTGGCACGTGTACTAAGCAGAATCACATATCTAATTTTTTTTTTGAAAAGCACCCAAAGCTAAGGTTACAACTACCCTAAGCCTAAAATTGTTGCTTATTTATAGTTTGAGTTAAATGCTTGGTTGGTCCCTGTGGTTTGCAAATATTACAGACTTTATCCTAGTGGTTCAATAATTACACATTTGATCCCGATAGTTGTAATTTTTGCACTCGTGTGATCTATATCACTAACATATGTTTAATTTTCCAGTTAAATCCATCTTAAATGACTTACCCTTACTTATTAGAAAAACAAAAATAAAAATAATTTAATTAAAACAATACCACCCACCTACCACCAAACCCCACCATCACACACCATAACCTATCAAACTCCACACACCTTCTTTTTCTCAGATCAAACTCCACCCACCAAAGTCAAAACTCCACAATCAAAAAAACCTTTTCAGATTTCATGGTATTGAAACAAAAAGATAACTCAGGGCAACAATGATTAATTCAATTATTCATTAACATGATATTAAAATTGATATGATATCCACCCATCTCACCTGTACCTACATTTCACGTGAAAGCGCTATTTGAACCGAATTGGCAAAAGGCTATGCTTAATGAATATCAAGCCTTAATAGATAATGGGACTTGGGAATTGGTACCGAGACCGACTTCTCACCCGGTCATACGATGCATGTGGCTTTTTAGACACAAATTTAAACCGGATGGGAACCTCGATCGTTATAAGGCTAGACTCGTGGTTAATGGAAAATCACAAACCGTCGGCATTGATTGTGCAGACACATTCAGCCCGGTTGTCAAACCGCGACCATCCGTACGGTTTTATCACTTACCCTATCTAAGGGTTGGCTTATTCATCAATTAGACGTGAAAAATGCGTTCCTACACGGCGATCTGCAAGAAACAGTATTTATGCACCAACCACCAGGGTTTGCTGATACGTCGAAACCCAATTATGTTTGCCGCCTACGTAAGTCCTTATATGGACTAAAACAGGCGCCTCGAGCATGGTTTACCAGGTTTTCTACTTTCGTCACTTCTCACGGTTTCAAGGGCAGCCTATGTGACCACTCATTATTTATTTTTCGACACGAAGATAAGGTTGTATATTTATTATTATATGTCGACGATATTAATCTCACTGCCTCGTCAGCAGAGTTATTGGCTCATTTCATTTGGCTTCTTTCTCAAGAATTCGCTATGACGGATCTTGGAGCATTGCACCATTTTTTGGGGATTACAGTTCAACGAGACACTCATGGTATGTTTTTATCACAATCCCAATATGCTCGTGATATTTTGCATCGCGCCAACATGTCTTCTTGCAAACCTTGCACTACACCAGTAGACACATCTTCTAAATTAAGCGCCAATGATGGCGAACTTCTTCCAGATGGTACACTATATCGAAGCTTAGCCGGGGCGTTACAATATCTAACTTTTACTCGCCCAGATATATCCTATGCAGTCCAACAGGTTTGTCTCTTCATGCATGCTCCAAGGGAACCCCACTTTGCTTTTATGAAGTGAATTCTTGGATACATCCAGGGCACACTTGATTATGCTCTACGACTGCATGCCGCCCCAAGTAACTCTCTTGTCGCCTATTCGGATGCCGATTGGGGCGGTTGTCCAGATTCTAGGCGGTCTACCTCGGGATATTGTGTTTATATGGGTCATAATTTGATTTCGTGGTCCTCTAAACGGCAACCTACAGTTTCATGGTCAAGTGCGGAGGCCGAGTATCGAGGCGTAGCAAATGCGGTGGCTGAAACCACTTGGTTGCGCAATCACTACTTGAGTTACATGCACCGATTAGAAGTGCCACCATCGTATATTGTGATAACATCTCGGCCATTTACCTATCTGAAAATCCCATCCAACATCAGCGAACAAAACACTTTGAACTTGATATACATTTTGTTCGTGAAAAGGTCCGCCTAGTCCAAGTTCGTGTCTTACATGTGCCTTCCTCCTACCAATTTGCTGACATATTTACAAGGGTCTTTCGAGACAAGTTTTTGAAAGCTTCCGCTCCAGCTTAACCGTTTGTTCGAACTCCCGCTCAAACTGAGGGGGAGTATTGGCGGAATATATTATCATATCAATTAAATATTGTATTATAAGAAACTATATCAGTAGCCATATTGGTAGGAGAAATAGTTAGAGATGTATTAATATAAATGTGATGTACTGCATATGGGGTTTTGACACAGTAATACAGAAACCTTTAATTAAGTGTTAAAAGAGTGAAATTAATATTTTAATTTCACTTACATCTAACTGTTTCTGAATATATATCTCGGTCGCTTCTTCGGCTTACGTGCCATATCTCACCGTCGCCGGAAATTGCTTTCATTTCCTCTTTTGAGAATCACATCCTTCATCTTCCCAACCTCCGTTTGAAAATCGAACATCAACTTTCTCTAGTCGCCTTGTTCTCACCACCGCCGGAAACCGTATTCACCGACACACCTCCACCGCCTCCGGAATACTCCGCCGATCGTCTCCGATCAACTGCCGACACGCCATCTTTCGAATCAACCTTTATACAGCGTAACAGTTTCTGATTCCCCCACTTTAAGTACAACAGATCAAAATTATGCAGCGGCTTCAATCTCTCCATATGTTCATTCAACGGTTGTTTTTTCTTACCGGGTGGAGTTTGATCTGAGAAGAGAAGGTGATTGGAGTTTGACAGGTGATGGTGTGTGAAGGTGGGGTTAGGTGTTATTGTTTTAATTAAGTTATTTTTTTTTTAATAAGTAAGGGTATTTTGGTCATTTAACATAGACTTAACTGGAAAACTTAACAAATGTTAGTGATAAGGACCATACGAGTGCAAAAATTACAACCATCAGATCAAGTGTATAATTATTGAACCACTAGGACCAAGTCTGCAATATTTGCAAACCATAGGGACCAACCAATCATTATTAATATTATTACTAATTATTATTTATTTAAAAAGTATATGTATTTTTAAAAAGTAAATGTAATTTAAAAAAACAATATATTTAAACATTAATATTTAAACAATTCAAATAAAAAAGTTAATATTAATATTATTTATTTAAAAAGTATATGTATTTTTAAAAAATATATGTATTTTTAAAAAGTATATGTATTTTTAACAAAGCAATCTCAATATTTAAACATTAATATTTAAACAATTAATATAATAAACGAAATTAAATCAAAAAAATAATAATGAACAAAAGTGCCCCGCTTTGGCCTCGGTGGGGCGCTTTGGTTCTTCGATTTCAAAAAATGACAGCAGCAGCAGCAGATCCAAACACCCCCACATCGAACCACAATCAACATAAACTATATATTAAGCAAAGCAAAACATAAAATGGATGTCGACCGTACCTTATAGTGTTTGAAAACTCTAAAATTTGGATCGGATTGGCTCAATGTGTGAAATCGCACCTTTATGTGTGTGTTTGTGTGTTGGGTTGAAATGGGGGAGAAGCTGACCCGCTTCAGGGTAAAACGAGGGCCAAAGCGGGGCGCTTCAGTTCTAAATTTTCCACTAAACGCCCAGATTTGGTCAAAGCGGGGCCGTTTAGGGGTTTTTAAAAAATTTAAAAATGGTTTTTAATTCAAAAACGCATCGATATTTGAATTAATTTTACGTTTTTTTACATTACAACTCATTTTTTAATGTATATGGACTATACGGCAAGTTCCGGATGTGTTTGGTTACGTGTGATGTCGTATTCCATTATATCGTGTGATTCTGGTTTGAAACCACAAGTACTCCTATGTGTGATTATGTGTATACACCCCCTCCCCGGATCAGTGCCTGACATATTTTGTTATTAAATGTCGTATTATGACGTTTATTGTAATCTTGGGTTCGTAAAAGTGCGTATTTCATCGTATGGGTTGTGTCGGTGACATTCGGTGTTGAACAAATACAAACACAAACACACACTTGGTTTGTAATTGATTTAACGCAAATATTGAACAAACACAAACACACACTTGGATTGTAAATGATTTACACACATTTAACCTACATATTGAACATTAAGGTTCGGGGGTTTGTACATAAACATTTTGTACGCGCTGATCTGATCCTTGTATAATGTATGCCAGGTTGCTGCGCTCTCTGTTCTGTTCGCTATCCACTGAATGTTTGGGGGAGGCATTGGATACCATCCTCCAAGCTCTACGTGGATGAAATGCCCACCGTCGACGAACACAACCGCAACCACCTGGTGTGGTTGCTCTGATTCATCTGTCCCACCCAACAGAGGGAAAATTGTATTGTTCCCACGATTGCCGAAGGTGTGAACAATCACACCGTATCGTTGGGCAATAAGAAACCCTGTCGCAGGCATTGTCATGTAATTTTCGGTACCTGCTCGTCCCACCCTCTGGAAATCGATCCGTCTAACCAGCGCTTCATAATGTCCTATGTTTTCCGGATCGAAAACCTGCCTCCAAAGCGATTCGTTGAACTGTAACTCCATTAAAAGTTGTTTCCGGATAGTCAAATACTTTGTTTTGTTTCCATCCTAACCAAACAACTACCGATCGAAACCCACAATGACCGTCTGGTCTCACGTCCTTTATTCTCACGATGTATGGATGGATCACTTTGGGAATCTGAGATGCGTAGTTGCGGATCGCTATATCCGTCTTAGGACCGAGCTTGATCATCGGGAAATCAGGGTGTAGGTTGAGCGGTTGGGTTTTCTTGCATATATTCGCAGTGTCTTGGGATGACACGTACGAGCTGTGACGAGGAAGATCGTCTGAGGTCTCGAACGGAATACACGAGCTTTTTCTGGCAGCTTCAATCTTCCTTTGTTCCTGCTTTTTCAATGTTGGGCGATCACGAGTTTTCTTCAGAACAACAGGAGGTTTTTTGTTATTGGTGCTAGGATTGAGGATTTGATTAAACTTTTTAAAGAAGCTCCTTTTCACTTGAGGGGGTGTTGGATCGATCTGTTGTTTCAGTTTTTCAAATTCCGCGTCCACATCGATATCCTCTATCTTATTCCTTGCTGGCTTGAAGTCAAGCTTCTTCCAGAACACGTCTATCGAATTGATAAGGGTTTGCTGACCTGTGGTTAAAAAACAAATTAGGTGGCGAAATCATTACGGCAAACAAAGGTCAAAAATATTAATTACCGTTACTTTCCTTTTTTTCCAAACGACATGCACATGGCAAACCACAACTGGTAAAAAGTTGGCAACCACAGCTTGCACCGTAGACTCTCAACTCGTATTCCTTACGTTTTAGCTCCATATTCAAAAGCTCAATCGCAAATATTGAAACCTTTCGGAGAATATTTTCAAGCATGGGATGATCCTTGTGGTGGTTCATCACTTTCCGGAGGCTTGTTTCAAAGCTACTTTTAATCTCGGCATATTGTCTATCAACAACATGATCAACATACAATACAAGTTTGTCCAGTGTGTTGCGATGACTTGGAAAATGACTTTTTAGTGTTGCATGCATGCCCTCAACCCTGTTGGTCGTAGTTTTGTGAAAGTTAATAGTTTTGTTAGTCCAGCAAGATACAAACTTTTCACGATACGGATCCAACCAGGATTTCTTCAAATAATCGAAAACCTCTTAAATTAAAAAACGTAAATAGTCAGTTTTTTGTTTTTATAAAAATATGAACATAACTATGTAAGAAATACTTACGTTCACGGCCATCTTCTTTCAGCTGTGCTTCAAGGTTTTTCCAGTTTATACCTGTATATTTCCTCGGTCGTAGACTCGCACAATGTCCAAAATGTACGTACGAATTCTTTCCACTTCTTGTCAGAGAATTTCTTCTTGCTGTTCTTGTTAATATTTTGTTGAATATGGAACCGACAATGATACTTCTGTGCTTTTGGAAAAACTTGTTCACACGCGTTAATTAGCGCAAAGTCCCTGTTTGTTAAAATCACGCGCCGCTCCATACAACCTACCAACATAGACTTGATCCTCTGCAACACCCATAGGTAGTTCTCTGACTTCTCAGCGGAAATTACCGCACCAACAACCGTAAACGATTTGTTTGTCGACGTCATGCCTATGACCTGAACAAACGGTAGGTTGTACATGTTCGTTTTGTAGGTGGCGTCAATCATTAGCATATGCGGGAAGGCACACCACATAGTGAATGATTTTTTGTGAACAAAGAAGACATCTTCGACTGCGTTCGATGTCTCATTCGTGCGTATGTAATAGGTGAAATCTTTTTTGCGAAGAATATTTTCAAGTTTTTGCATCGGAGACTTACCGACATTTTTTTCGGCATTGATCTTCTGAACAGCGTTGTGTATATCTTTTGGAATAAGCCTTTTAGCCGGATTGTTTTTCGTCAGCGTTCGCCAGATACTATGGTTGGGAAAATCTTGCTCTGCCAGCTGCTCAACCAGGATTTTGTCATCCGAAGAAAGCCTTCTTGCATACGTGTGACCCTCTAGGTTTTCGATAGGAGTGTGGTTGTGCTTCGCCTGCGTCACCTCGGTCCTCCAAACGTTTCTGTTTGATTCTGAAAACCCGATCATCTCGAACGGGCAACCTATTTTCTTGCTACCCGTTTTCCTCTATGTAGCTATAGTCTTATGCTCCCCACCAAGAGTGCATTGAAACCAAATCTTGTAATTCTCTCCTCTTTTATTCGACCTCTTAATCACAATGAGGTAACCATTGTCTTTTGCCGTGTCTTGTACCCAACGCACCATCTCTTTATGTCACACCCCGACCCGCAGCGGAAAAGGTGATCGGGGCATGATTGGGTTTTCATCAAAGCTCATGACATTTATTATAACGTTTCATATTTATCATTACAATTTAAAGGGGATCATACAATCTTAATTACAACATGTTCTACACATCTTTCTAGACTTCATTATTTTCTTCTAAGGCATTTCCTATGTTTTCCTTGCTTCATCTGTTCACCTGTATCATGTGTAAAAATGGTTTTTGGATCAACAAAAAGTTGGCGGGTGAATCCTATGAAAAAACATTTGAACAAGTTTATTGAATTGATTATAAAATAAAGTGCATAACCACATATGAGTAAATATAGATGTAAACTTATTCACAAAACACTTAATATTAAATAATGCATACACATACAATAATAGATTGTTTTGAGGCACGCGTTGTTCAACTCGTCTCCCACGAGGAACTAATGGGCCTAATGAATGAGTTTTGAGGCACGCGTTGTTCTACGAACTGATGGGCCTAATGAATGAGTTTTAAGGCACGCGTTGTTCAACTCGTCTCCCACGAGGAACTGATGGGCCTAACAAATAATTTGCATACAACTTTACGATATGTAATACATAACTACAAACAATATTTACATTCTAAGTTTAGATCATAATATGGTATAGCACGAGTTTGAATTAACGAATTAGTTTAAGCGACACATGATACACCCCAAAACGTGTTATAAAAAGGGGAGTTGTAAGATTCACTCACAGTGGTTGCGTTTCTTGGATGATGTTGAATGCGCACGAGTTTGGATTTATCCACGAGAGAAAACTAACCTAGATAATAACATAACGGTTTGGTAAATAAGCGGATTTTATTAATCAATTTTAGTAGGATTTTTGGATATATTTTTGTGAGTTTAAGGCTATTTTCTAACTTTAAAAACGTTATTTTTAAGTATTTTTAATTAATTTTTAAATAAAATAAATAAATAAAAATAATAAAAAATGTTGACTTTTTGACCGTTGACCATTACTGTTGACCGTTGACCGGTTCGGTCGTTTGTATGTGTGCGCTGGGTGAGACTCGAACCCGTGACCTCCCGTACGCGTGCACGCAGCTCTATCAACTGAGCTACGTATCTAACCCGAAATATTTCTGTTTTTAATTATATTTATACACTAATTAAGTTAATCCGAAAATCATTTATTTTAAAAAAGATTTAATGGTATCGACTCGGTGCTCTCCACAGGTCTCGAACCCGGGACCTGTGGTTTAGTTTGGCACACAGTCCACCGCTGGACTGTGTGTCTAACTTGGTAAATATTCTGGTTTTTATTATACTTAACATGATTCTGCGTGTGGATCCGGTTCGGTTTAAAAAAAAGAACATTTTTATTACAGCGAGTGTGTGTGTGTGTCAAGGATCGAACTCGGGACATATGCGTATTGTTTGCACACAGTCCACCGCTGGACTGTGTGTCTAACCCGTTTATAATACCGATTTTAATTAATCTTATATCATACACGACTTCGTCTTCTTCGTTCAAAACACAGACAATGATAAAACCAACTGTTTCTTGATTAATTCGGTTAACGTATATTATGAGCAATTGAAAGATATTGAACAGAAGGGTTTGGGGAAAGAATGTACCGAACTGATTGTCTTCTTCAGAAATCCGGCAAAGATCGTCGGCTCTGTTTTGTGAACTTCGGCTGTTAGGATCAATTAACAGTTTGGATGGATTAGATGTGAAATTGAACTACTGAGCAACGATTATCAGTAAGTTTAAATGATCATACCGGCAAACAGCGAGATTCTGGAACTTCCAGAAGTTTTCCGGCGAAAACAGAAAATCCGGCAACGTCGTAAGGGGTTGATTCTGGGTGATGGAGTGATGTTAGTAATAGTCTAACAATGGGTTAAAACAGAAAAAGTCGAGGTATTTACCGTGTAGATGAAAGTCTCGGTTTTCCGGCGACTTGCAGAGATTTTCCGACGAGTGAAATTGATTGAAGAATCGGTGCGATTTTGAGCGAAAAGTTTACCAGAGGCTAGGGTGTGCATTTATAGGGAAGAATCAAGTTGAATTGGGTCTGATTACCGTCTTGATTCGTTGGTCAGCCGTTCTCCGGCGGTTACGACGGATGTCGCGGAACTGGACGTCGGTTATAACCGATGGCGTCGTTAATTCTTACGTTAAGTCAAGAGTAACCGACGATAACTGGCGAAATCGTCGGGTTTTCCGGCGTCAGCGGATTTGGGCGCGCTGTTGACTGGGTTTGATTTCCAGATTTATTATTTGTATTAATTGTTTCAATATGTTAACAAACAACACAAGTGGCGGAGTGGTTGGATGGATGTGAGTTAACGTTTGGATGATTCTCTCGGCTGACCCGGGTTCGAAACCCGGCTTCAGCATTTAATTTTTATTTCCTTATTTTTAATACATTTTCAAATATAAATTTTATATTCTAATATACTTATTAATTATGTATCGTTTAAAATTAATTTGGGCATTAAATACGCAACGAAATTTTTAACTGGTTGTTCGGTTAATAAACGAAGCGGGTTTGGTTAACCCGGTTTTTTTACGGATGTTACACTTTACGTGAAGAAAAGGTATGCGTTGTATCAAACGAAAATGTAACCGGGTAACAGCCTTCCTGGTCAACTGACATATCCTCCTGCTCACCATTGTCACCGAGGTCCGAATAGACTTGGTGTTCAAATCTCTGCTCACAACCGTAACTATGGTCTGGATAACCCTCCTGCTGTACAAAGCTGTGCTCGCCACCGTAACCGAGGTCGGGATAGTTTGAAAGACCGTACGGATATTCAGCTTGAGGATACGCTTCGCCTCCGTATCCGTAATTAGAATAACCTTGTTGTGGGTACGGGTCCTCCACAGGGATATTCAAATCTAGCTCCACCGTGTTATCCCGATAACGAATGCCAGATACAACCACCTCATCCCTCAAGTTGGACGGGACCGGTTTCTCATACGAGTTAGAAATAGCGGTCCCCTCGTACGAATCGGGAACAACGGACTCGTCAGAATATTCACCTAAAAGATAATTGCTTAACCACGACATCGTATTTTGAAGACACGCAACTAATACGGCAAAACCGCGTTAATTTGAAGTAACACAAGTTAAACAGCGACCCCCGTATGTTAGGAAACAATATATTTGAGTTGTCTAAAAATCGAATGCCTTTACTCTCGTGCATGGCCAGCTTTTAAAAGCTAAGTTTTGGGTTCAAAGCGCCGCGCTTTGGCCATAGCGCGTCGCTTAGGATTCTCGTGACAACATCTTACCGAATCAAACCTCGTATCAACTTTAAGTCAGTCAGGCATCAGTCAGATCACCTTTTGTCTGTAAAAGTGACTCTAAGCGCCCCGCTTTGGGGTGTGAAAATAATTAGGGCCGTGTGTAAATAGTATGATCCTTTTCTTTTTTTAATCAAAATGATAGATTCGGGTAATTGTTTTGTTATACGACGGAAACGGACGCACACTCGATAGGAAAAACCGGAAACATTTGTGACGAGTTTTTACTCGGTGTGTGCTGTGCCGTTTTTTATGTGTGATTTTTGCATTTTTCATTATTGATTTAGTTCATTACAATGTTGATATGGTATGTTCAAACTTTTTTAAAGCTTGAACAATGTAAAAAAACAAAGGGAAAACGAAAGTAAATTTTAATGTTTAAGGGTGGTAACGTAAATTATTAGACATTTCTAATGTAAAAAAAAGTAAAAGAATAACAAATTACTCAAGCAAGGATTCAAACCCTGCTCTAGTCCTTTAAGCCATAGGCTTTTTTTTTCACCACACCACTCTCGTCTCTCAACATCTGTATCACAATTTGTTTGCGTATGTATATAAGCCAACACTATGGTGGGAAAAAATACCTTGATGGAGGCCGACCTTCATCCTCCACCAATTAAAGGAAACAACTATTCCTTGCCGGCATATTTGTATAACTTTTTATAAGGATAAGAAAATAGGTGATATCCATATGATTACCCGAAATTAGTCTCATGCTATTTTTACTGCATCGATATAAAATGTATTAAGATAATATATGATTATAAAGAATATCATGACTTGAAGATTTACGAATATATAATTGTTTGATATTTCTAGCTGGTTTTTTAGTAGTTAATATCATATTTCTGACACTTGAGAGTTTGAACGAGTAATTTGAAACCGTATATATTCAACATATACACATAATACATGGGAACCTGAGAAAAAACATGTACCCTATGAATTTTGATATTAATCTTGGATGAACTTTCAGAATTGAATAATCATATGGGGTCATCAATTAAACATTGTGGTTATGTCATTACTACTATATAAATTCAATTAATTATAACGACCAAACTACTTTTATATAATTAAATCCTAGTTATTATAACACCTTAGCAATAATAATTCCCTTGCATACTCCGTTAAATATTACTTTATTACATAATTACTAAAACTAGATACACCTTATAGACCCGCATAGAACCAAAACATCTTCCATCTTCGTTGCAACCGGTCAAACAGTGGTGGCTTAAACATGTAAATTGAGGGGGTGAAAAATATATGTTTAATTTGACCTTTTGGATTAGAAGGGACCCAACAAAATAAAATAATTTTTTTTTCAAAACTAATGGGCTATTATATATAGTTATATATACATTTCTAAGGCTAAAATCAAGGGCCAGACCCCTTTAGGTCCTAAGGAAACTCTGCCCTTGCGGTCAAAAGTTTCGTGCAAAGGCCATGTTGAAGGATTTAGTGTGCAATTCGATAACGGCATTGCCAAGTTTTCCTTTTGATCAAATCCAAGAAGCAAACAATGGGCATGAAGAGATTAACGAATCTAGACGCTTGTTTAATTTGTTTGCAGTTTTAAGGACACATTGTAAAAAAAGGGGGCGTGCTTGTTCAAGCCAAATTTAAATCTATTAAAACGTCATTTTAATCTTTAGAAGGGGGGTAGGGTTTGCTGTTCAGAATGGGGTAGTGGCGCAACTTGTTGCTCGTCTACCTGTCATTAGTTTGTAAACGTCTCTGTTTTATTATGAAGATTTAAATTATCAGTTAAAAAGGGTAAAAAAATCTTTATCATAACGAATAATATTTTGTTAAATAAAATACTGATAGTTGATGGATTAATGGAGTTACTTATCAATCTAGTATACATTATATACTTACACGTGGTATATGGCAATCGGTCATTTCTTTCTATCTTGCTTTGTTACCGATCTTTCTGTCTTTAAAGAGATCGATTTCTGTCATTTTTCTGGTATCGCTCTAATAGGTCTAAGCTGTCTTGTTCAAGCATTGGCAATACGTCCACAAATACGGATTCCCTCCTTTATAAAGAGCTGCCCTGTAGTTTCATTCTAGCTCAATACCCTTTCATCGCCTTCTCTAACCCCATTCTCTGTAAGGCTATTGGGTGGGGTTTACGGTTGTAAAATAATTTTATAACCGTTACGCATGTGATAAATCACTTGAACTAAATATTGTTATAGTGTTGTAAAGTTATTTTTAACTACTCTGACTGATTTCCGGGTCATTAATAGGCCAACTCGCCTACCATATTTGGGTTGGGTTGTAGAACAAGGGTTGAGCGACCGGCCCTTTACATGACCAACTCGTTTACAAACTATCAATTCGTTGTGTGGGTTGTGTACATCTAACTTATTAGTTAAGCATATTCAAGTGAGGATTAAGTTTTTTAAATAAATAATAAAACGACGTATGGTTGTGGGATGTGTTCACTTCTAGCATAGACACTCTCGCTTGGCAACCACTCCTACATGGTCAGGGTCCCCAACTCCTCAGTTGAATACAAGCTTAACACTTGTCGCCGATCAGCTAATCACACAGAAAAGAGGGCTATGGGACTTGAATGAAGCAAAGTTGTGATAGCTGAAATTCATACAAAAATTGCTAGACGAGGGTATAGTCCAAGAAGTTGGTTATCAAAATTGGATGGCAAACGCAGTAATGATGAAAAGGGATGACGTTAAATGGCGAATGATCATGGACTTTAAAAACCTCAACAATGTATGTTAAAAACCTCCTGAAAAATAAACATATAGGTTGAATTGGCAGGCTACGCATTCAATGGCTTCCTCAACGCTTATAAAGGATATCATCAAATATAAATGACGCTGAAAAAGAAACACAAAAGCACATTCTTTACGGATGCTTGACAGGCAATACAAACGGGTTGTTAGTGGAAAGTGACAATAATATCATTTTAAACACACAAACCGATCATGTTCTTTTTTTTTTTGTCGATAATTGAAAAAATGGAAAACATATAACTAGGGATGACAAAAATACCCGAGTCTGACGGGTATACCCGAAACTCGAAGCATTTGGGACGGATATACTCAATATCCGACGGGTATTGAGCTGGGTATAGGTATGGAAAAAAATATTTCACAGGTATGGGATTAGATAATACCCGACCCGATTACCTGAAACTATATACCCGTATACCCGAAATGTATGTCCGAAAACTTAAAGATTTTATATTTATTTTCCTTTTACTGTAGTTTAGTAATGTTTCATTCTTCTAGCTTTATTATTTGAAAAAAAAAATTAACTTTTCATTTTAAATATATACTTTGATAGAATTATTCATATTTATATGCTATGATATACAAAATTACTTTTTGAGTTTAATATTATAATATAATTACATTTTTAAATATATGAATATTATTATGGTGATAATGATATCTATGTATTTATCACAATTTAATATATTACATAGGTTTTTAAAACATAAAATAATAAAGAAAAGTAAAATATATATATACATGAAAATCCTAATGGGTATGCCCGATACCCACGGTTAAATACCCGTCCCACACCCGACATGTAATGCGCCGGGTATGGGATAAGAATATACAACCGGATATGGGTATGGAATTAGCCATACACGGCTCATTGTCATCCCTACATATAATAAAGGGGTCAAGAGGGTGTGTGACTCGTAGGTCACATAAATTTGTTGGTTTTTACATATGAAATTTGATATTTTTAAAGATATGTGATTTAAACCCTTTAGTTGTAACCAGTAAAAAAAAAACTTTATGATGAACCCCCTCCTCCCGAATAAAGAATTTAGGTTTCGCCATTGTTAATGACGACGCAGCCAACAAACACATGATTTAATTAAAAAAGAAAACACTTTCGAGAAAGCTCGACACAAACATTAATCTTTTATCCCAAACATAACAAACAAAACGTCGACAAAAAAAGTATTAACATCACATAAACTAAACCATCCTTTAAGCAATTAGAAAAACTTGCTACAACTCCCACGAGATTCCTTTGAGGAATTAGGAAATTTAGCTTCAACATGCACACATGAGACTTTCATGTGGTACTATCCATATACCCAATTTGTGTTTGTCTTATTCTACTTTTTTTAAGTCAACATTTAACTCGAGTTGATTTAACGATATAGCCGATTCCAAGTGTTGTGACACCACCCCAAATAACTTCACGTTACGTCACACAAGATCTAACTTAAAACCCCTCGTGACCCTTTTGTGTTGGTGCCACAAGTCGATGGCACCACTTGCAAGCGTCACATTTTCTATTAGAATCTCATCTCCATCTTCTTGTATTGGATATGCATCTTTTTGTTGGGATTATGTGACTTAAGAACGAGATTGTAAGATGCATTGAGGTGGTGATAACTAAACTAGTTAAGGTGAAGCTGTCAATTGAGCCACCCTTGATGCAATAGAATGGCCTTCTGGGTTTTACGTGTATCCAATATGATTAGGATGGTTATATTGGTCATGATAATGAGTGCCAACATGACTATAGTGATGTTATTTATCAAGAATTATCAAAAGAGAGTTGTATCAAAATTTTCATTTATATTTTTCTTCTCTTTTTGTTGCATGTGATATTTTCAGAACCCGTTGTTGTCATTGCTTGTGAGTTCTTTGAATCTCATTACTGGTGTTATGCTCTAGCTGATTCTGATATTTAAGGCTTTCATATCTTTTAACCCATAAAAGAATATATATTTTTCTAGACTAATAACATTACTATACATGTGTGTGTTCACAATCCATATTTGCTGCTGAGTTTCTCAGTTGGATTGCAAGGTTATATAACTTTTTTTAATATTAATGTTTTTATATTTATAGTTTGAGTGAATTATAAGTTTTGCCCTTTATGTATGTCCAAAATTGCAGGCGGTGTCCTTTACCTTCAAAATTGATCAGTTTTGTCCTTAATGTTTGCAAATATTGCATGGTTTGTCCTTTAGGCCATAACCACTTCATATTTTTGGTTAAACATTAAGGACAAAACATGCAATTTGGTTTTGCCCTAAAGGACAAACCATGCAAGATTTGCAAACATTAAGGATGCAAGATTTGCAAACATTAAGTACAAAACTGATCACTTTTGAAGATAAAGGATACCGCCTGTAATTTTGGACATACATAAAGGATAGAACTTGTAATTTACTCTTATAGTTTTTTTGCTAATAGAAAGTTTAGTTTTCCTTCCCTTCAATAAGCCCAAATAAATAGCATGGATGTGGTTGCGACCCGCTAGGAGATAAAGGGGCTTTACTTTATCTCATGGGAGTTGTGGCACGTTTTTCTAATTGCTTAAAGTTTAAAATATATATGCCTAATAATACGGTAGATGTTGATTTGTAATGTTAACAAAATACTAAAATAGTGAAAGTAGATTTAGAAGGAAACAAAAAGAAAAGTTTTAAATACGGTTCAATCAATGGTCTATTTTGACAGTTCTATCGGTTACAGCCAGGTCAGCATTAAAGACGGTTCAAAAGTACTTATCTAAATAGGTTGTGTAGGATCATGTTCTAAGAAACACTTGGAAATCAACAATAATAATATATTTTTAATATACATTTTTACCCGAAAACTTCTTATCCACAATAATAATATATTTTTAATATACATTTTTACCCGAAAACTTCTTAATAAACATTTAGATGAGCACTTTTCTAAAATGGGAAACAAGACTACATGACACAATGAACAAACAATTATATGTTTAATCAACCCAACACACAAACATTGATCTTGTACACAAACAAAACAACAAAAAGAAAAGTAAATATCAACATCACATAAACCCCCTGAGATCATAAGCAATTACAAAGATGTGCTACAACTCCCATGAGATTCCTTTGAGGAATCAGAAAATTGTGCTACAACATGTTCACATGAGACTTCCATTTTGTAATAGCTTGATTTCCATATTCCCAATTTGGATCTCAATCTACCCTTCAACTCGACATCTAACACAACTAGATCCGACAATTTCGCCAATTCCAGCTGTCGTGACACCGCCCCAGATAACTCCACGTTACGTGACACAAGATCTAACGTAAACTTCTTCTTTTCCATTTTATGTTGGTGCCACGGCTCAATGACACCACTTGCAACCGTCACATTCTCAAACAAAATCTTGATATCCATCATCTTGTATAAAATATGCATCTTTTTGTTGGTATTGATGGACATAAGAACAAGATTGTAAGATGCAAAGAGGTGGTGGTCCTTGGTTAAGGTGTAGTTGTTGATTGAGCCACCTTTGATGAAATAGATTGGCCTTTTGGGTTTGATGCTTAGCCAAATGACTAGGATGGTTAGACCGATCATGACAACGAGTGCCAACAAGAGTGTGACAATGGTCCTTATTAGTAGTGACCGTCTTGGCCCTATAACCGTCAGTAGTCGGGCCGGGCCTCTAGATTCAGCCATTGTTAAAATTACAAGATTTTGGACAACAAATCAAGATGAGTTTTGATGTTTTATAGTTAGCAAAAAGGGGTCTTATGAGAATCTTCTTGCCTTTTTCTTTTCATCAAACACTCTTGGAACAAGGGAACAATTTTTAGCGAGTAATAGTTCTTGAATTCGAAACAAGGACACCTTTTACTATTCTAAAGAATTCTTTAATAAATATATTCAAATTGGATAAAATGGTATAATGAATTCTTATTTTGGATAATGTACTTGTTTCTCCCTCATAAACGGATCTTAAAGTTATGAATTCTTTTCTTTTTAAGGCTATTTGGGTGTACTAAAAGGATTATAGGGTGAGCCAACATAAGGGTGGAGGAGGGAGTGGTTCAATCACTTAGGGTGTTTGATTAATTCTCTATTCAATAATGTATGTCATGTCCCAATTTCACTTCCTATTTTACACTCTGACAATGGGTCAAACACATGAAGAGTGGTAAAGAATTAAAAAAAATTATGATTGGTTAAAAGGGTTGGGTCCACCATTAACCCACTCACTCTCTTCCCTCTCTTCTCTTCCCTCTCGGGAGTAGTCACCGCCCACATCTCTTCTCTCCAACTCCCCACTCACCGATCCACCACTGGCAATCATTCCCCGCTCGGCAACCCCCCCCTCCCCGAAGCCATTCCCTGCAGGCATTCCCTCCCCCCTAAGCGTTTAATAGTTTCCAAGATTTTGGTTTGGTATGGTATGAAACCTAATAAAAAGACACAAACGAATGAGCCCACTAAATAATATGCGTACGTAATAAATAGATAATTGGTTGTGTTATATGTCACAATTTTGTGAGCCCAATATTTCTTTTTTTTCTCTTATTTCATCTCTCTTTTTATTATTATTATTATTATTATTATTATTATTATTATTATTATTATTATTATTTTATTATTATTTTTGGTTTATCTACTCAAAATATTGTTTATATATAATTTATTTATAACGAGTTTCTAAACTAGTTTGTTAAATATAATAACCAATCGTGTACATACTTGGTCTGTATGGGAACCGAATTAGCAATCGGTAACCCTAATACGAGTTGAGAAATATCAATCGACGATGATAATCAAGTGGTTCATTCACGTGATCTGATTCTGATTTCTGGACGACTGGTTCTTTGGTAAACTGTATAATCAAGTATCATCGTTGTGTGCATATAACAAAATGATATGATAATTAGTATAAAAAAACAAGTATAAATGTAATAAATTTATACTTTTTTAACCACAAATAACACATTGAAGTTTTTATAAGGATGCTTGTCTTTTGGAACTTGACCCACCACAAAGAAAAATGCTAAAAATTGTGCTTAGCTTCAAGATGGAGGAAAATATCATTCTTCCAAAAGTGTTTCACCTGATGAATCTTTTTGGTATACAATTTCCGATATTAAAACGATGAAATTACTAATGTATAATACTTTAGTTACAGTATTGTATTTGTTATAAACTGTTATGTTATGGTAATTTTTAAAGGATATAAAATATTGTTTTGATTCATATAATGGTTATCACCCATCAATCCCATTTTAATGTAGCAATGACCAAAGGGGTGTTAGGAATCGAGATGAGTTCTACCTCGCGTAATCTCGAGTTTGGCTTGCTTGAAGCTTTTGTGACATTGTGAGTAAGTTTTCAATTTAGCTCCACGCAATCCCAACTAATATAATATTTATTAATTATTTTATTTATATGAACAATTAAAGTTTTATTTAATTATTTGTCTAACAACAATATATGTAATAATATTTGTTCTATGATTATATATTTGGTATAATAAACAAAATTATCATATTTAAATAAATAACTCGCGAGTCTAGTCAAATGCATGCTCATTTAAGCACGGTTGTAAACGAGCGAGTTCGAGCTAGGCCTAGCTTAGCTGTGAGCCTGCGAGCTGGCTCAAATTATTTTATTTTATATAGGTTAATTTCAATTTTGACTGTATTAAAGAAAAAAAAATGTGAGAGACTAGGAAGGGTTGAAGTGTTAACATTTTAAGTTTAGTTAATCAATAACATATAAAAAATACGAGAGAATAAATAATAGTGTAGAATAATACTTTTAATATGCCTTTCTGTCTTTAAAATATTAAAAAAATAATACATATAGATATACGTGTAATTTTTTTATGTTTTCGATTTTTGTAAAAAGATTAAAAAAAATTAACAAGCCAGCACAAAAATTTTACGAGCCAAGCTTGAGTTTTACTTTTCAGCTCAATAAAATAATTGAGCCGAGCCGACTCATTTAAATTCAAGCTCGAGCTCAATCTGACTTAGCTCGATTAAGCCGTAGTAATGGAAATACAAACAAAAAGTCACCTTAGTATTCATATCTTGAGAGAGGCCACAATTGAACGTTGAGCTTGAATAAATTTTCGTCCTAATAAGAACTAATAAAGTTAGCTTGTTTTTTTTAGCCAACAAATTAGGATCACTGACGAACCACCTAAATTATCATTGTGCCCCCAGGGGAACCACCCGATCATATCTATCTCCACTAGGCATAATGACTATACACCAATTCAAGAGGAAACCCAATAAATATAGAAAAAACTCCCTTGTGAGATCGAACCCAGGACCTACAGGTCCCAAAGCTTTATCACACCACCAAGATGTCACTATAATCAGGTTGAGTGAATCTCAAAGCCTCGTATAGGATTTGATACAAGAATACACACACGTTGAATATGTTACGTCTGGTCTAGTGATTAATTCTCCTTAACTCTAAAGCTGAATATGTGTATATATATATATACACAAAAAAATTGTTTTCTCATTTTTATACTCTAGTATCGACATTTACATAAAACAAGCGTAAGTTATCATGGTTCGTGTGGTTTGGCCACTTTCATTCAAAATCTTTGTTTTCTCACCTTGTGGTTTAAAAGTTTGATGTTTTTCATTCACCTTGTTAACCCCATCTAATTTTAGCGTTAAACAGTGTATAAAAAGACAAAAATGTTAATGCCCCTCATTTAACGGTAAAAATGGCGAGGTTAACTAAGTTGATAAAAACGGTAGGTTTTTGAAACTACAGGGATATCCAAGCAAGAAAAAAAGGATTGTTCTATTAAAGTAAGCAAAAATGTGGTAAACTATTTGGACAAAAATGACAGTTTAAACTAAAAATAATTTATTTATTTTTTCATTAACAACCAACAACAACCAGATCACCCGAGTAAATCTAATGGCATTAGTCCACCTACGCCTGCGAACACATACGGTGCTCATGATCCTGCTCGGCACCTTCCAGAAGAAACTCACTATGATAAAACCTATGGATTAATCCAGAGGAATTTTGCTCCAAACGAAGCTCAAACCTATAAGCTCTACATTAAAAGGTGATAGAGACTATCAAGCACCAGAACAAATAATTTTTCTAGGCATTCAACTTTACATACTCATCAATTTATAAAAATGTTAGAAGTGATACCTAACCATATATATTATAATACTTGCACAATAAAGTTCCCATAAATAAAGTAGTTACATAAAAAATATTAAAGAAATGAAGAAAAAACAAAAAAGGCAAAGAAAAAAGTGAAGCTGGTCACCGGATATCCCATGGAAGATGCTGTCCTTTTTACACCAAAACCTAAATTGCAAATCACCCTTATATCATCACCACCACCATCACTAACAAACCCTCTCTATTTCACCGGTCACCGTCCTCCGTCATGGTCGCCGAAGACAGATGCCTATTCATGGCACAGGATGTTCATGGTGGCTGCAGCTCTATCCAGCTCGTTAACATGTGATCAGGTCTTGGAAACGGATGGCGGCTGACGACATATTCGTGCTCTCATTTGGTTGTTCCGGGTTGATGATCATATCCAACGGGGCAACTTAACTCCTTTGGCAATTGTAACTGTTTTATAGATGAATAATTGTGTGTTTGTTATGGTTAATTACCATCTCTATGTGTTTTTTTTTTTTCGTGTTTTTAAGACAATAAAATCGTGTTCGGGTTAATATATGTGTTATATCTTATCTTAAAATATCGGTACTTTTTAATGAATCTTGTTTCTTTTTGTCTTGTTAGTGTATATTGTTTCTTTATGTCTTTTTGTTGTTTGATATCAGAAAGTTTCTTTTTGTCTTGTTATTGTTTGATACTAGAATGTTTCTTTTTGAGTTAAATGCTTGGTTGGTCTCTGTAGTTTTCAAATATTTCAGACTTGGTGCCAGTGGTTCACTAATTACACGTTTGGTCCCGGTGTTTGTAATTTTTGCACTCGTGTGGTCCTTACCACTAACCAATGTTAAATTTCTAAGTTAAGTGAGTGCAAAATGACTATATTACCCCTAAACAGTTAAACACATAAAAAAACAAAAACAGATGTCCCACTTTCTCATCTTCTTCCCCACCCCTCTGTAAAACCCACCACCACCTCCAACCCACCACCACTACCACTTCCTCCACCGTCAACCCACCGCCGGGCGCCATCCTCAAGCCACCACTCCAACACCGGCCGATCCATGGCAGTTCTTCTCCGGAATCTCTGTCTCCCGCTGCGATTCCGACGCCAGTTTTTGCAGCAGCCGTCCCTCCTCCGCTCACTCCACTGGCGCCAATCACCACCGCAACGCCGCCGTCGCCATCACTGACCGCTCTTACCAACTCCACGCCGTTTCCACCATCAACTCCTTCCTCTCCACAACCAACTGCCAGGTCACACTCAAACTGAAACCCTTACCATCGAACAGTAACATTATTGAAACCCTAAAACACGTTCTCAAGTGTCTCGATTATCCGGTTGGGCAGAAGTTAGAGGATGATTTGTCTGCGGTTTTGAAGTGCATGAATTGTCCTATTAAGATGAACAAATCTGCGTTGAAAGCACCTGGAACGCCTCACTCGTTTCCTAATGTCTTAGCTGTCATTCATTGGCTTGTACAGATTGCAATGTTTAACGACCACATTGGGAATTTGACTCAGTCTCACTCGATTTCTGGAGATAGTATGTTTGTTTATCATAAGGATTGTTATTTGAGATACATACAGGGAGATGATGGTACTCAGGCCATATTCTTCATCTGTTGTAAGCAATTTTCAGATTTAAGGTGGAGGTGGAGGTTGCAGGTTTGTGAAGGAGAGGTGGTGGTGGCTGAGTTTTTGAAAGAGAGAGATGGAGTGAGGAAGAAGATGAGTAGTGGGCCCCTCTTCTTTATTTTTTTTATTTTTATTATTTCAAGGGTAATATAGTAATTTCGTATATACTTAACTGAGAAATCTAACAAAGGTTAGTGGTAAGGACCACCCGAGTGCAAAAATTGAAACTACTGGGACCAAGTGTATAATTAGTGAACCACTGGGACCAAGTCTGCAATATTTGCAAACCACAGGGACCAACCAAGCATTTAACTCTTTCTTTTTGACATGTTATTAATTGATAACGGGTTTGATGATGTGTTGATTTGATTGGTTAAAGTGTTGAACTCGTGATGAGTTAAGTATAAGTTATTTATTTTTCTATCGTATCTTTGTGCTTAAATGAATTATATGATTTTACTTAAAATATTAGTAACGTATTATTATATATCATATGAAACTAAAAAAAATCTCAATTCGTGTTTTTAGGTATTGGCAAAATCTTTCGGTTGATTTCATTAAGAAAAAGAGTATTATCATATATGAAAAGGTACATGTGTTATTTCATGATAAAATAAAATAAAATAAAAACTTGATTAGAAGGTTAGAATATTGAGTTTTCAATTCAACTAATCTATTAATTACAGTTTGATGTATATTGTATGTTGCTCTTGGGGGGAATGGGCATCAGCGGGTACCCTTACCCTCACCCAAACACTACCGCCGGTCCAGAGGATAGGGACGGACGGGTAGGGAGAGGGGAGGGGTGTTAAATGTTAAAGATTGCATGTATGTGTAGGGATGACCATTTGGTATCAGGTATCGATATCGAACCGTACCGGGTATATTCGGTACCGGTACCGGTTCTTATTTTCCTTGTTTTTCGGGTACTGATGCCGGTATTTACGGGTAAAACACCGGTAAATACTGGTACCGGTACTGAACCAGTATATTCGGTACCGGTACCACTTTTTCCTATTTTTCAGAACCAGTACGGTCGGTACCGAACGGGTGTCATGCTCATCCCTGTGTATGTGTGAGTATGTATGAGAGAGATAGAGAGAGTTGTGTGTATGAAGAGAGAGTGGGGTAAAATGACAGGGTCCATGTACTAGGGTAATTGTGTCAGTAAATCAGGTTAAAAAAGGTAGTGGATGGTCTAAGTGACGTGACAGAATGGCGGGACTTAGAACATAGGGGTTAAGTACCCTCTCCCCGAATTACTCACATCTTTTAATATCGAAGCTAAAAGTAAGGTTCAAGCATTGAAATATGTGTGGTGATATATAAGTAAGCTATGAGTTTGTGCTTTATATTTTTTTTTTTAATGATAAAGCTTACTTCTACTCTATACTTGAATGGTAACGCTTGTTCCTACTTTATTACATCAATAAAATAATTCTTACTTATTCTTGTTGGTCTAGGTTTGAACCTCAGACCTTTCTTATAAAATGTCTAAATTATTCAACGGCATATGTCTCTACCAAATATATTAACCCCACGATATCGTTTGTGGGTTTTATCATCCTCATCTTTCTCATTTGTTGTCTCGTCAGGTCACATTTCTCTTCCCTTTCCTTCTCATCAAGGGTAAGGTTTCTCCTTTCATTTTCCTACCCCTCTATTTTTTAATATTACTTTTTTAACAAATCATTTAATTTTATTTTACTAAAACATAAAATTTACCATTTCATTAATTTTAAGAAAATACATATTAAAAACAAAAAATGCATCATTAAATAAATACATAATAAAAAAACAACATAAATCTACATTATAAAAAAAACATAACCAACTAATCATCGGGATTGATACAAGTGAATTGTCAAATGTGTTCAATCAAATTTGCACGAATATTAAGGTGCAATTTTTATTGTTTAATGCCCACATGTGTGATTCTTCTGGTGCCTCTTCAATCAGTACAACATTCTCATAAATAATGTTTGGATCGTATGCACATATCGTGTGACATTCATCTTTAATATTCATGTTTTGCAATAAGATACATGCGTACAAATAACCGTTCATTCATTTTATGCAATAATATTTGATTTGGTGTTATCGCATGTGTCGGGTGCTGCACAATATGCCATCGTTGCTTTAGAACACAAATAATTTATTTTCTTTTTCGTTTTTTAACATTTTACAAATATCTTTCTTTTATCATCTTTGTATACGATATAGTTTTAACAATTGTTGCATAGTCCGGGTATATCATGTCGGCAAGATAACAGTCATACTTGTATTCCACTTCAGAAATTAGACTCGAAATCTGAGGTCCGATACCCTCTATGATTTCATTGAAAATCTCTGATTGATACAAAAATTTAGGTTGTTTCAAAGAAAACATGCCAATCCATAGCTTAGTAGAAGCCACAAGTTCTAACATTATTGAGAGATACTTGTAATCAACGCGATTAAATTGACCTCGCCACGCAGTTGGAAAATTACGTCATGGCCTATGCGTATAACTGATGTTGCCTAACATTCGTGGAATCCATGTCTTTGCTCGTGCGCTGCATAAAATTATCCAGTGTCTTTCCATGTTGACTTACGCAAATACTTCTCGCTATATAGCTTGGCTTGATCACACACTTGGAAAATTTATACAAACTATCCCATGATGTTAGATATCTTCAAATTTCATCACATGCATCGTTACAAGTGTTGTATGCTACTTGACGAATTGCCGATGTGTATTTATGTAAACTAGTGAACTCCTTTTACCTCTATCATCATATTGTAATGTGAAAAATAGATCCATATGCACCAAACCATCGAAAATACATGTAGGAATACACAAAAACTTATTCAATATTGATGCATAAATTGTTTGTCAGTGTACACAGAGTTTTCACTATAGTAGTCAGACCCTCGATGCGCCTTCCCCGAACCACACCGCACAGCCTCATAACAATTGTTTGTACTTTTTAAGTTTTATGTATGTGTTGGGCTCCAAATGGGCTTTATTTGAAAAAAAATGTTGTTACGTAGACGCTATGTAAACGTACTTTTTTCACCTTTCACACAACGAATGTGTGTTACAGGGACTTTAGTGAATGTGGTACGGGTTGAGGTGACTAAATAGGGTTGGATGTTTTATTATTTAATATAAAAAATTAATACAGGTGGTCTCGTCCCACGGTTAGCCAAGCCTCTGAGGCAAAGTCCCTTTCGCGACTCGTCGTAATAGTTTTCACATCCCATTAGCTGATGTGGCCACTTCTCACGCCCCCAGTAAAGCCTCTTAACACATGTCCTAAATTCAATCCATACCATAGTTTTAAAAGCCATCGCTTCTTGCGCCTAGGCCCATTTTTCAGGCGAGGCGAGGTAGTTGCGCTTTAAGTTGAGGAAATTGCGCTTTAATTCTCCAGGTCCGGCGAGATTCCTAGATTCCGGAGAGCTTCCAGCCAAATTCTCTAAATTCCGATAAGATTCTAGCCAGATTTCTACTTTTATTCAAGAAAAACTACTTTTCTAGACTAATATTTTGGTACTAATTAGATGATATAAAGTGTTACATAATAGACTTTGTTTATTTTATTCGAAGAATAGTATTCTTTTTCTAATACATAATATATTTTAAAAATTTTTTCGTTATGCGCTTTATTTTTCTCAGGCACTCGCTTTTTTTTTGCGCTTTGCGCCTAGGTCCCAGGTGAGGCCTATTCGCCTTGAATGCGCCTAGCGCCTTTAATAACTATGATCAATACTAAGTTTGTTTTGCTACCTATCATTAATCATGAGAAATATTTTCCGGTGTAATTACAAGACATAGTTGGATTTATGATACAAGTATGTATGATAATTTTTTTTATAAACATAGCCTTAATTTTGAGATTTATTATAAGGAGTGATTTTGATAATGAAAAGCCTTTATGAAACGTGAATGATTTCTTAACATGAATATAAAGGGATTTATCGTCACAAATCGTCTTTTCAAGAGCATCCTTTACTAAAATTAATGATAGAAAGACTAATATATTTGAAATTAATTAATCATTTTTTTTACATTATGAATACAAAGGGATTTATCGTCACAAATCGTTCTTTTCAAGAGGCATCCTTTACTAAAAATGTAATGATAGGAAAGACTAATAATATTTTGAAATTAATTCATCAATTTTTTTTACATTATGAATACAAAGGGATTTATTGTCACAAATCGTTCTTTTCAAGAGGCATCCTTTATTAAACATGTAGAGTAAACTTTCGTTTTGCTCCCTGTGGTTTGATCGTTTTAATGATTTTGCTCCAATTCTTTAAAAATAGTCATTTTACTCCTTCATGTTTCGGTTTTATCGCCAGTTTACTCCACGCCTCTAACTAAGTTAAAATTTTTAGTTAAAGTAAGGGTATTTAAGTAAATTTATAAATAAGTATTTAATTTTCCAAAATCCATTCTTTTATTCAAATTAAAAAATAAAACATAATTATTTACACACATATTAACACATCTCTATGCCTTTCTCTACCACAACCTGCAAGTGCAGACCATCACCACCACCCTTACCCTTTCCCCTGCCACCCACAACCTCATCACCACCGGTCACCACCGTACTTGAACGACTACCACCACAACAATATCCAAGGCCATCCTCCAGTCAGTTACCGCCACTGAAGGGGTATATTCCCAAAAACCTTGCGCCAATCAAGGAAACCATACACATTAATAACTTCTAAGAAAACTGCGCGCAGACTTCTTTGCCAAAATAAGATTTATTTGAACTCCGCGCTAAGTATCCAAGAGAGGAAAGCGTCATTTAACTACCTTGCGCGGGCTCGCGCAAGGCTCAAAAGTTAACCTAGAACACTCTCATTTGATAATGCTTCATTTAACTACCTTACGCGGGCTCGCGCAAGGTTCAAAGTTAACCTTGAACATTCTCGTTTGATAGTACTTCATTTAACTACCTTGCGCGGGTTCGTGCAAGGTTCAAAGTTAACCTTGAACATTCTCATTGGATAATGCTTCATGCACAAACCTTGCGCATATATTTATATCAAAGCAAGCATCCACCAAACGTTGCACTAAGCAGCAAGGAGAAGAAGGAAGATCAGATTAACTAACTTGCGCATCTCACGCAAGGAAACAGTAAATCCTGAGAAATTTTCCCTTAGCAAAATCCTTGACTTGGTGCAGAAGCAAAGGGAATCTTTTCTGTTGTAACAGAATGTACACGTGGCGA
Source organism: Scalesia atractyloides (assembly GCA_947069175.1). Classification (NCBI taxonomy): domain Eukaryota; kingdom Viridiplantae; phylum Streptophyta; class Magnoliopsida; order Asterales; family Asteraceae; genus Scalesia; species Scalesia atractyloides. The sequence goes on along the minus strand of CAMTDV010000004.1, from coordinate 80,852,507 downwards.
ATAATAGATGGGTAACAGCTGCGAAACCTTCTAGAAGCCATTAACACCCAATCGTGCAAGCATCCTTTCAGTTATAACCAATTGCCACATGGCAGCATCTGGACGGCTGAGGAAGATCACGGTGATGGCATGCTCACATTTATAAGATGTAGTGATCTCATGTTGACACGTGGCACCTCCCTAACCGCTGATGAGCTCACGATCTGTGTGCACTAACAGATTGCCAACAAACGTTAATGGAACAGCAAAAGATTCCGTTAAAGTTAACAATCTCTCTTTTTGGCGCCAAACACCGGTTATAAATAAGTAACTTGGAGTTCAAGGAAAGGTATTCAATCTCAACTACTCTCTCACTTACAATACTTACTTTCGACTACCTGTACTTATTCTCACGCTGGAAGGGTGGTCACGGAGAGAACCCCCCTTCTCCCCGTGGCGAGCTAACGGTGTTCTGTTTTGTAGGATCAGCAGAAGTACTGTATTAATCACCATCCATCGTGAAACCAAACGGGGGGTTAACCCTTTTATACAGAGCCCATTGAATAGATCTACTTAGATTCCGTCTAGTTGATCTAGGGTTTCTTCATTGGCGCCCACCGATTTCGATTCTTTCTCACTTTTCGTTTCGTTTCACTTAGATCTATAGCATCGTGGCTGACGGATCATCTTTTCAAGGTCCTCGATCGGGATTCAACGCGTTGTTGTCGGACCTCAGGTCGACGGAAAAATAGTGGAGGATTCTTCCGACGAAGCTAACGCTCAGTATGATCCTAATCATGCGAGTATTCCTGTAACGCCGGCGGCTCCTCAGGTCGATGTTACGTCGATTTTACCACCTAGAGAGACTCCATTATCGTGGTTAATAAAATCTCAAGCGACTCTAAACGCTATGTATGCTCAGTTATGTGCTCAAACCGGAACTCCAGCTTTTCAAGCTCCGGTTAATGCTCCTCAGGTCCGTGCTTCGCCGGCACCTCGAGTTTTGAGTTATAATACTCAAAGTCATGTTTGTTCCTCTTCGCGCATGCCTGAAGATTGAACAGAAATGTATCCTAAAACCAGGAATGATACTGTTCATTCTCGTAATAGAAGGCAAGAAGACAACGTGCAACGTCGCGCATCTGTCCACTCTCGTTTGGGCCCGCGATCTTCGCAGAAACGGGACACCCAACACGATGAGCTCGATAGAACCTATGACGAAGGGGATAGTGCAAGTATTTTCAATCATATATCTGCAGATCATGCCAGTTACAGGCCAAAAGTACGTGCAGTATACAATCCAGAAGCTGAGCATGATTACAATTTGGTGTATCGCCCAACCGAAGCAGCTGAGCAAATAAAGTTTACCAGAGAGATAGCACTGGCTCCGTTGGAGCGAGCGAAATTACCATCCAGATCGATCCTGATGATCACATGCGCCTCTTTACCGGTGCAGGGTTACTTGGGTGCTGGACATTGCCAATGTGGTGTCACTTATTTGTACAAACCCTTACTGGCGCTGTGCGCCTTTGGTTTGATAATTTGTCGGCAGGTAAACTTTCCTCTTGGAATAATTTAAAAAAAAATTTCTTACACACTTTAGTCAGCAACGGCAATACGTGCGCGACTCCTCAGATGTAATGAACATCTGGCGGAGGGACGATGAAAGCCTCGAAGATTTTTTAACACGTTACAATAAAGAGGTGTTGGAGATTGGAGATGTCCATGAAGACCTTTTACGCGCGCAGTTCAAATATGCGGTAAGGTGCGACGAAATGATTAAAGTGTTGTCCGGTACAACTGGTCTTCCAAAAAACTGGGATAAACTCATGGCGGCAGCCAAGGTCTACGTCCAGACTGAGCGCAACTTAAGTTCTAACAGACCACCTCTACCTCAGAACCGTTCGCAAGACTTGAGTAGAGGTAGTCGCAAGTATAAGAGAAATTGGAAAGAGCCAAGTCAGAATTCGTATTCTCCGTATTCACCAATTGATGCGCGAGCAACAATCAACAAGATAACAACTCAAAAAGCAATTAAACAAGAGAATAGGGAACGATAGTGGACTCCCTTAACGAAGTCGCCGGCTGAGGTTCTCAGCACTGAGAATTATCAGTTTAAATAGCCGCAACCAATGAAAAACAAAAAAGGGCAAGACCCAAATTTGTTCTGTGACTATCATAGAGACATAGGCCACACAACATATAACTGCATCAGTCTGTGCACGGAGATTGAGAAAGCATTAAAGAGTGGAAGCTTACACATCTAGTTCAGAATGTGCGCAAAGAGATTAAACAGATTACGCGCGAGAACGAAGGGCCTAGCAACAAGAAAATGAAACAACATGTTTCCATGATTCAAGGTGGATCATCGTGCAAGCGTAGCCTTCAACATTTTCAAAACAACACTTGGCGCGAACAATAAGTCATTTTTCCTATCGTCCCAGGAGGTCCTCAAGAAGACCGGCCAGTAGTTATCATCGGTATCTTTGGGCACTACCAAACAGACTATATGTTTATAGATCCGGGTAGTTCCATGGATATCATGTATGAGCAGTGCTTCAAGCAACTAGATCCTGAGGATAAGGCATGCTTGGAACCAGTTGATTTTCCATTAACTGGGTTCTGCAATGAGGCTGTCTTTCCTCTAGGGCAAATCTTTTTTCCTGTTACGTTATCTGATGGGAGGTGTTCTCGAACGAGTAACGTCAACTTCATGGTGATGCCGGAAAATTCCCATCATGATGTACTATTGGGGCACCGCGTGCAACGTGATTTTAGTATGATTACCTCCGCTCCGCATGCTACTTGTGGTTTTCCAACACCAAATGGTATAGCTATACTTTATGCGCGGAAAGAAATCATGTCAATTGAGGAACCAGTTATGATGGCTGGCAAGACATTGCCAAGCAAAGAACCAGAAAAATGGATAAGTACCCTGAGCAGATAATCTTATTAGGGCCTGCAATCAGTATTGAAATTCACGCAAAGCTTAAACTACTGTTGTTTCGCAACAAAGACATTTTCGCCTGGACACCTACTGACATAGTTGGTGTCCCGCGCGACGTTGCGGAACTTTGCCTGAATGTATTTCCATCAGCAGAACCAGTTGTGCAGAAAAAGCGCAGCCTCGGGTCAGAAAAGATAGAGGCAATGAACGAACAAGTCACCGAGTTATTAAATGCTGGTATTCTGCGCAAAGTCAAATACCAGACCTGGGTGGCAAATCCAGTCATGGTAAAGAAACATTGGTGGATGGAGGATGTGCATAGATTTTAAAGATCTAAACAAGGCGTGTCTGAAAGATTGTTATTCTCTTCCTGAGATTGACAAAAAGGTTGACTCATTAGCTTCCTTTCGCTGGAAATGTTTTCTAGATTGTTATAAAGCTTATCATCAAGTTTTGATGAAAAAAGAAGACGAAGATAAAACCGCTTTCCGCACGGAGAAGGGCATTTTTTGTTATACCAAGATGCCTTTTGGTCTCCGCAATACGGGAGCTACTTATCAAAGATTGATGGATACAGTGTTTGAAGATGACATCGGGAAAACTGTGGAAGTCTACATTGATGATTTGGTCATTATGAGTAATTCAGAAGACACTATGCTAGACAACATTCAACGAACTTTTGATTCTCTACGCGAGGTAAATATAAAGTTAAATCCCAGCAAATGCTCCTTCGGCATGGAGGAGGGCAAATTTTTGGGTTTCATCGTCACCAAAGATGGTTTCAAAGTTAATCCCGATAAAGTTGAGGCAATACAAAAAATGTCTTCTCCTACTACCATTAAAGAGATGCAACGTCTGGCCGGAAGGTTAGTTGCGCTAAACCATTTCCTCGCCAATCATGCTGCAAAATCTTATCCATTTATTCGAACCTTGCGCAATTGTACGAAAAGCAAAGAGTTCGCATGGACTCCTGAAACTGATCAAGCTTTCCAGCAGATGAAAGATTGTTTAGTTCAACTTCCCACACTCACTGCTCCTCGCAAAAAAGAACCCATGGTCTTATATCTTGTTGCATTTGAGGTAGCAGTAGGTGTTGTCTTGTTGGTAGAACGCGAAGGGGTCCAGTCTCCAATTTATTATATCAGCAAGATGTTGAACGATCCAGACACAAGGTATTCAATCATGGAGAAATTAGTTTTAGCATTGGTCCATGCTTCGCGCAGGCTACGAAGATACTTTTCTGGGCATGTTATTACAGTTTTAACAAATTTTCACATAGGCCAAGTCCTGGCCAAACCAGATAATTCTGGGCAACTTGCAAAATGGGCAATAGAATTGGGAGGTTATAACATCTGTTATAAACCCAGACCAGCTATCAAAGGCCAAGTTTTGGCGGATTTCATCGCTGAGATTCCCGCTGATAAACTTGAAGAATGCCAAGCAATTCAAAACCCAGTCCCAGTCATTAACAATAGAGCCTGGACATTGTTCGCCGATGGCGCATCTAATAGTGATGGGGCTGGAGCAGGTCTTCGGTTAATGAGTCCAGAGGGAGCGGAATTCACATATGCAATTCGGCTGGATTTTAAAAGCACCAACAACGAGGCCGAATATGAAGCTTTTCTAGCAGGCCTGCGCCTCGCTATCAAAATGGGTGCGACAAATTTAGAAGCCCATGTTGATTCATTACTAGTTGCTGAGCAAGTAATTGGAATGTACGATGCAAAGGGAGATATCATGGCTTTATATTTGGCGCAAGCCAAGGCTCTTATAGCACAGTTCCAACAATTTAAAGTTACACACGTCAAGCGTAGCGAAAACAAACATGCTGACGCTTTAAGTAAACTCGCAGCAACTAGTTTCAAACATTTGACAAAAGAAGTTCGCATCGAGGTTTTAAGTAATCCGTCAGTCCCTCTCAGAAAAATGACAATGGTCGAAGTAGGAAATCCATCATGGATGTCTCGAATAATGATGTATTTGTTACATGGTTCTTTACCAGAAGATAAAGTGCAAGCACGTAAGTTACGATGCAAAGCCCTCAATTACGAAATGATTGACGGTATTCTGTACCGACACTCTTACATGGGCCCTTCACTCCGCTATGTTAACAAACACGACGCGCAATACCTGATCAGAGAGATTCATGAGGGGCTATGTGGCATACATTCTGGGCCGCGCATGGTCGTAGCCAAAGTAAAAAGCGTAGGGTATTATTGGCCCGGAATGTACGTTGACGCGGTAGAAATCTTGCGCAAGTGCATGTCCTGCCAAAGGCATGCCCCTAAAACGTTGCGCCCAAAGAATCCTTTGGCACCCGTCACAACAGCTTGGCCATTTCAACAATGGGCCATTGATTTAGTGGGACCATTTCCAGATGCGCCCGGTGCAGTAAAGTTTATCATCGTTGCGGTCGATTACTTCACCAAATTGGTTGAAGCCAAACCTTTAGCTTCTACTACAGCGATGGTAATTCGCAAATTCATCTGGGAATATATTGTTTGCCGATTTGGTCTGCCCATGCGCATCATTACAAACAACGGTCCAAATTTAACGGCTCAAGAGCTGCAAACATGGATGACCGAAATGGGAATCCAGCATGTTTTCGCTTCTGTTGCGCACCCACAAGCAAATGGTCAAGTTGAAAGCATAAACAAACAGTTGGTCGACGGTATCAAGGCCCGCCTTGGCACAGCACGGCGAGGGTGGGTTGATGAATTGCCTAGCATCTTGTGGGCACACCGAACTATACCAAAGACTAGTACTGAATAAACTCCTTTTAGCCTTGTGTACGGCACGGAAGCTGTGATTCCTGCCGAAATTGGGTTACCATCTCCAAAAATGCTAGCTTTGAAAAAACAAGATAACGAAAAACAAAGGCGCATCGACCTAGACTTATTGGAAGAACGACGAGAAAATGCAGCGATTCGCGAAGCTAAATACAAGTCCCAGCTTGAAAAGTATTACAACAAAAGGGTGCGCATCTGTTGTAACATCCGTCAAAAAACGGATTTACCAAACCCGCTCCGTTTATCAACCGAACAGTCAGTCAAAATTTTCGTTTCGAATTAAATGCCCAAAATAATTTTAAACGATCCGTAATCAATTATTATACGGGAATATATATTTAGTTTTTGAAAAACTGTCAAAAATCGCAAAATAAAAAGGAAATGTTTCTGCCGGGTTTCGAACCCGGGTCTGTACCGAGTCATTCAGTGTTTTATCTCACAAACACAAACCACTGCGCCGCTTGTTATGTTTGATGAATAATAGAATCATTTAATTGATATAGTGACTTTACAAATTCAAAACCGGCGCCCAACGATTCAGTCGTCGGAATCCCGGAATATTCGCGAGTTTTAACACCAATTTACGTTATAACGTAAACCTTTAATCACATATCGGTTATAACCGATGTTTGAAGTCCGCGACACTTTTCAAAACCGCCGGAAAAATTTAAATAACGAACACAGTCAAAAATCAGACCAAATACATTTCGATTATTCCCTATAAATTCAACCACAATCGTCTGCAAACCTTTTCGCTAAAAATCACATCTTTTCACGGCGAAATTTCACTCGCCGGAATAAACCTGTTCGTCGCCGGAAAACCGGTTTCCCCATTGCCGAGCTTTTCTGAACCTCTGAAGCTTATACCGGTGATACCCTTACCTTTTCCAAACTTTTCGGAGACTAGCTGCTACAAGGAACACGTCGCCGGAGTTGAATTCAGTCGCCGGAGTTTCTGCCGGAAAACAGAGAGTTCAGTCGGTATATTCTCCGCTCAGTTTCTTTTCCTTTTCACTTCTATCTTACCAGTAATTAACCTAAAACACTATTGAAACTTGAATAAAAACTCGAACCAGTCAGACCCGATTTCTGGTTCAACTTTGACGAAGAAGACGACGCACTTCCATATCATATAGTATATTATAAATCAGGATTTTACTCGGGTTAGACACACAGTCCAGCGGTGGACTGTGTGCACATAAAACGTTAAACATGCAAAGGTCTCAAGTTCGAATCCCGTCTCACACACGCTGCCTTAATAAAATCCATTTTTTGTTTACTGAACCGGAGTCACCTTAGTTATATGTTAAGTATATTAATAACCGGAATAATAACCAAGTTAGACACACAGTCCAGCGGTGGACTGTGTGTTTGTTTATATCGCTGGTCACGAGTTCGAGTCCGGTCATCAGCACCGACTCGGACAATTATCTATTTTTTTTAAATAAGGCAGAAAAAGGAAATAACTAAGTTGTCTTTAAGTAAAATAAAAATCAAGTTATATAACATGTTGAACACACAGTCCAGCGGTGGACTGTGTGTTATATTAACCCACAGGTCCCGGGTTCGAGACCTGTGGAGCGCACCGCCGAGCCGCTTAAATTGTTTTTAAAATAAAAATGATTTTCTGTTAATGTTAATTAATGTATATATGAAATTAAAATCGGATATGTAACGGGTTAGACACGTAGCTCAGTTGGTAGAGCTGCGTGCACGCGTACGGGAGGTCTCGGGTTCGAGCCTCACCCAGCGCACAACAATACGCCTCGAACCGGTCAACGCCGGTCAAAGTCAACTGGTCAATGTCACTGTAGCAGAAAAAAATAAAATATTTTTATTATTTTTATTTAATTATTTTAATTAAAAATCAATTATAAATACTTAAAAATAACATTTTTAAGATTAGAAAATAGCCTCAAACTCACAAAAATGCACCCAACAATCCTACTAAAATAGTTTAATAAATCCGTTTACTTACCAAACCATAATGCGATTTATCTAGGTTTTAAATCTCACTCGTGGTTAAAACCACTTCGCGTGCATTCAACGTCATCAACCGAACGCACCCACTGTGAGTGAATCTTACAATTCCCCCTTTTAAATTACACGTTTTGGGGTGTGTCATGTGTTATGAATTAATTAATTTATTTATTTAAACTTGTGCCATACCACATCATGACTTAAACTTAGATTGATTTATTGTTGTGATTTATTTATATTCCGTTTGTCAAATTACATGAAACTCATACATTAAGCCCATCAGTTCCTCGTGGGAAACGAGTAGAACATCGCGTGCTTCAATTCAATTTCATTATTGTTCATGTGTGTTTTCATTGAGTTTATATTGTTTGTAGTTGTGTTATTCATATTATCATGACTATGCAATTCATTCATCAGGCCCCTCAGTTCCTCGTGAGAGACGAGTTGAGCATCGCGTGCCTTTAATTGTTTCCATTATTATTCATGAGTGTTTCATTTAACATCTTATGATTGTTGATCAAGTTACATCTAATTTTATTCATGTTTGGTTGTGCACATATTTCATAATCAATTTAAATAAATTGTTCAAATGTTTTCCATAGGATTCACTCGCCAACATTATGTTGATCCAAAAACCTTTTTACACATGATACAGGTGAACAGGTTGAAGCAAGGAAAACATAGGATATGCCTTAGAAGAGAACAAAGAAGTTTAGATTGTAGTTAGATCATGTTGTAGCAATCATTGTAAATTTCCATTTAAATTGTATTAATGAATATGAAACGTTTAATAAATGTCATGAGCTTTGATGATAACCCAATCATGCCCCGATCACCTTATCCGCTGCGGGTCGGGGTGTGACAGATTGGTATCAGAGCCATGACTATAGGGATATAGGATAGGTTATTAGACCCTTAGAGCCTATACTATAGTCTGCCTAAATTTTAAATTGATTAGGTGGTTACATACAAACTTGTGATATTTATTTGTTTCATATTTGTTTACATTTCAGTCAAACATACATGCTCATATACATGTTCATTATACATATATACATATTCATTATACATATATCGATGTTCATGTATTCAATTTATTTTCATATTCTCATTATCCAAAGATTTTATGCAATTTTCAATTCTCATCAAAGTAAGTTCTGCGACGGGCATGTAGTAACTGGAAGGGTACAAGTACCGGTAGTCGGAACGTCCTGTCTAGGCTGGCATTCGTATAAATACAATATAACGGACCAGTTTGCCTACCTGGGGACCAACGATGAGAGTACGAAGGACCTATTAGGCCAAAGCATGCCACACCAAACGTCGTTCGAACTAACCCTACTTTGAGGTGTCATCGTGTCTACACCTGGACACATTCCGAACATCACACGTTGTATACATATTTCTCGATTTTCCCGGGTTTTGTGTACGCAACCAGGCAGAAACCGTGCGAACCATATGAAAAACCGGTATTCATGGGGGCCCACATGATTACATAAGGTAAAGTATGGCGGCATGACGGGCCTAACAGCGAGCAAAGCCCAAGACATCCTATGGATGTAGTATTTTTGTATAATTATTTTATAAATGATCATTCTTGAATGCGACCCATGATCCCAAAAGCATCCAACTCATACTCTTGTCATGTATTCATTGTAGATGTCTTCTAACCTCACCCGTAGGAAGACGAGAGCAAGAAAAGCCCGCGATCGCATGGCTGCCTTAATCGCTCAACAAATGGCTGCCGTAATACCCAACATTGTAATCCAAGTTCAACAAGCACTTACCAATAATCCTGTCAATCAAGCAAACCAAAACATTTTCAACTCTTCCCCAAACACCACTAAATGCACCTACAAGCATTTCAAATCATGCGACCCTCCGAAATATAAAGGGACTGAAGGTGTCACCGCACTCCTCCATTGGTTTGAAGAAATGGAGAATACTTTTCTAAATTGCGATTGCCCTGATGATCGCAAAGTGCGTTATGCTACCGGTCGACTATATGGGATAGCACTTACTTGGTGGAACACAGAGAAGGCCAAACGAGGTGTGGAAGATGCTATGTCCTTAACTTGGAACGAATTGAAGGAAATCATGACCAGACGATTTTGTCCAAGGAGCGAAATCAAGAAGCTAGAAGATGAATTTTACTCATTGAAGCAAGTGGAAGGAGACCACACCACCTACAACAAAAGGTTCCTCGAATTACATCAAATGGTTCCCAACATGTTTACTCCCCTCTACCGTTTGATCGAGCACTACATTCGTGGTCTTCCGTCAAAGATTCAAGACCCTGTGATAAGTACCAAGCCTGCAACTTTGGAAGCAGCAATGGAGCTAGCAATAGAGCTCACCGAGAACCGAATCCGAAACAAAGACTTCGAGGAGGAGAAGAAGAAGGATAAAGAATCGACTGAAACCTCCGACTCCACCCAAACCGAATCCCCTTCTCAACCCAACCCTAAGAGAAAAAGAGTCGGGCGACTTTTCGCTGCTACCCAACGAAATCAACCCGTTTTTCACGCCATACCCATCCGAGCTGTCCCAATCACCCAAGTGGCACCCAACTCAGCTTATCCAAATAAGAAACCATATCTTGGACCTCACCCTCGATGCAACAACTGTTTTTATCACCATCCTCTTACTCTACTTTGTCGTCTATGTGCAACTTGTGGACGCTATGGTCATTTGAGCAATGTTTGTCGCACCTTTCAAGACCAAACCTCTTCCCCTACACAAAACATGGCCCAAACTTATCATCAACCCCAATACCCCATGTTCCCATATGCTCGAGCTTGCTTCAATTGTGGCGACCCTACCCACCTTAGAAACACATGCCCTCAATTGGTTAACGTTATCAACACTCAAGCCCAATCAAACCCAGTTAACCAAGTAAACCAAGAAAACCCAACCGCTATGCCACCAGCAAGAGAAAGAGTCTTCAATATCAACGCCAATCCTGTCGAAGATAATGACGGCCCAAACGAAGATACTCAGCTAGTCCTTTTCGCCGAAGATCCAGATTCAACTCCTGTTGTTTAGTCTTATGTTTTTCTTTATCACATGTGTAGACTGTTAGAGAAATTATGATATATTATATATTATATATTGTTTTTCAGTATATACTTTTGCTGAGGCCGCAGCTCCCCATCCATCGAAGTTGAGTTTGATCCCCATTTTATTATGGGTTGATCAGGGTGTGCCCGCACGATCGGCTCCGTTTGTTTGAGCCTTGATCGGTTACGTAATTTTACATTTCAAATACATGCAATACGCTCGGCTCCGTTTGATTGAGCCTTGAGTGCACAGTTCAATTTACATTTCAAGTTCATGCAATACGCTCGGCTCCGTTTGATTGAGCCTTGAGTGCACAGTTCAATTTACATTTCAAGTTCATGCAATACGCTCGGCTCCGTTTGATTGAGCCTTGAGCGCACATTTCAATTTACATTTCAAGTTCATGCAATACGTTCGGCTCCGTTTGATTGAGCCTTGAGCGCACATACAATTTCATTATCAGTATCTTGTGGTTGTGGTGTTTGTAGTAGAGTCGCATCGAACTAACCATAACTTTCGGATAAAGTCAACGAAAATTTGACAAGGATATGGTGGATACGCCGATGGTACTTCCTATATATAAGTATTCTTGTCAAATGATCGGAGGCATTATCAGGCGGTTATGAGAGGTTCCATGCATAGGCTGTTTGTGTGGTTAAGTTATTCATATTCAGTACATTCAATATGTTCGGCTCCGTTTGATTGAGCCTTGAGCACACAATTTCAATTTCAGTACATTCAATATGTTCGGCTCCGTTTGATTGAGCCTTGAGCACACAATTTCATTTTCAGTACATGCAAAACGATCGGCTCCGTTCGATTGAGCCTTGATCGCACAGATATATTTCATTTCAGTATTTTATGTTTGTTGTATTGATTGTAGAGATATAGGACTAATCATAATTCACTGATAAAACCAATGAAAATTTGACAAGAATATGGTGGATACGCCGCTGGTACTTCCTATAAATAAGTATTCTTGTCAAAGGATCAGAGGCCTTATCGGACGGTTATGAGAAATTCTATGTAGGATTTATTAGTTTCTTGGTAACCAATCATAACTTGTGGATAAAACTAATGAAAATTTGGCAAGAATATGGTGGATACGCCGCTGGTACTTCCTATATATAAGTATTCTTGCCAAAGGATCAGAGGCATTATCAGGCGGTTATGAGAAGTTCCATGTAGGATTTATTATTGCCTTGGTTGGAATTTGTGATACATTTATATCATCATGTTATTTAAAGAGATTGGATTGTGTTCCATTTCTACATAAATTAACCTCTCCATCATAACAAACGAGAGAGGAACTTCCATCATTCAAACATATATGTTATCAGAATGTGAATTCAAATATTTGCTGTTGTGTTTATTCATGTTCAAATATTCGCTGATGTGTCTATTCATGTTCGAATCTTTGCTGTTGCGTTTATTCATGTTCAAATATTTGCTGATGTGTTCATTCATGTTCGAATATTTGCTGTTATGTTTATTCATGTTCAAATATTTGCTGATGTGTTCATTCATGTTTGGATGTCAGCTGTTGTGTTTTTATTTATGTTCCATGTAGATTGTAGTGTTAGAAGTTTGCCTTAGGATAAAACCATATTTTTCCCAAACGTATCTAAACTCTTATGCATGATATCATTTTTAGCGAATCATTCCTGTTTATCAAGATTCATACAGTAGGCAACAAAAAGCGATTCCTGAATAGGGTACTTAACCTTTACAAGGAACGTTACCGCCTCGAACAAAAAACTTAAACCCTCATTTTTTGCTAAGCATACAACTGTCAAACAAAACATCATCATTCTTATAGTCAAAATATATCATTATTTAAATTTCGGGACGAAATTTCTAAAAAGCAGGGGATACTGTAACATCCGTCAAAAAACGGATTTACCAAACCCGCTCCGTTTATCAACCGAACAGTCAGTCAAAATTTTCGTTTCGAATTAAATGCCCAAAATAATTTTAAACGATCCGTAATCAATTATTATACGGGAATATATATTTAGTTTTTGAAAAACTGTCAAAAATCGCAAAATAAAAAGGAAATGTTTCTGCCGGGTTTCGAACCCGGGTCTGTACCGAGTCATTCAGTGTTTTATCTCACAAACACAAACCACTGCGCCGCTTGTTATGTTTGATGAATAATAGAATCATTTAATTGATATAGTGACTTTACAAATTCAAAACCGGCGCCCAACGATTCAGTCGTCGGAATCCCGGAATATTCGCGAGTTTTAACACCAATTTACGTTATAACGTAAACCTTTAATCACATATCGGTTATAACCGATGTTTGAAGTCCGCGACACTTTTCAAAACCGCCGGAAAAATTTAAATAACGAACACAGTCAAAAATCAGACCAAATACATTTCGATTATTCCCTATAAATTCAACCACAATCGTCTGCAAACCTTTTCGCTAAAAATCACATCTTTTCACGGCGAAATTTCACTCGCCGGAATAAACCTGTTCGTCGCCGGAAAACCGGTTTCCCCATTGCCGAGCTTTTCTGAACCTCTGAAGCTTATACCGGTGATACCCTTACCTTTTCCAAACTTTTCGGAGACTAGCTGCTACAAGGAACACGTCGCCGGAGTTGAATTCAGTCGCCGGAGTTTCTGCCGGAAAACAGAGAGTTCAGTCGGTATATTCTCCGCTCAGTTTCTTTTCCTTTTCACTTCTATCTTACCAGTAATTAACCTAAAACACTATTGAAACTTGAATAAAAACTCGAACCAGTCAGACCCGATTTCTGGTTCAACTTTGACGAAGAAGACGACGCACTTCCATATCATATAGTATATTATAAATCAGGATTTTACTCGGGTTAGACACACAGTCCAGCGGTGGACTGTGTGCACATAAAACGTTAAACATGCAAAGGTCTCAAGTTCGAATCCCGTCTCACACACGCTGCCTTAATAAAATCCATTTTTTGTTTACTGAACCGGAGTCACCTTAGTTATATGTTAAGTATATTAATAACCGGAATAATAACCAAGTTAGACACACAGTCCAGCGGTGGACTGTGTGTTTGTTTATATCGCTGGTCACGAGTTCGAGTCCGGTCATCAGCACCGACTCGGACAATTATCTATTTTTTTTAAATAAGGCAGAAAAAGGAAATAACTAAGTTGTCTTTAAGTAAAATAAAAATCAAGTTATATAACATGTTGAACACACAGTCCAGCGGTGGACTGTGTGTTATATTAACCCACAGGTCCCGGGGTTTGAGACCTGTGGAGCGCACCGCCGAGCCGCTTAAATTGTTTTTAAAATAAAAATGATTTTCTGTTAATGTTAATTAATGTATATATGAAATTAAAATCGGATATATAACGGGTTAGACACGTAGCTCAGTTGGTAGAGCTGCGTGCACGCGTACGGGAGGTCTCGGGTTCGAGCCTCACCCAGCGCACAACAATACGCCTCGAACCGGTCAACGCCGGTCAAAGTCAACTGGTCAATGTCACTGTAGCAGAAAAAAATAAAATATTTTTATTATTTTTATTTAATTATTTTAATTAAAAATCAATTATAAATACTTAAAAATAACATTTTTAAGATTAGAAAATAGCCTCAAACTCACAAAAATGCACCCAACAATCCTACTAAAATAGTTTAATAAAATCCGTTTACTTACCAAACCATAATGCGATTTATCTAGGTTTTAAATCTCACTCGTGGTTAAAACCACTTCGCCTGCATTCAACGTCATCAACCGAACGCACCCACTGTGAGTGAATCTTACAATTCCCCCTTTTAAATTACACGTTTTGGGGTGTGTCATGTGTTATGAATTAATTAATTTATTTATTTAAACTTGTGCCATACCACATCATGACTTAAACTTAGATTGATTTATTGTTGTGATTTATTTATATTCCGTTTGTCAAATTACATGAAACTCATACATTAAGCCCATCAGTTCCTCGTGGGAAACGAGTAGAACATCGCGTGCTTCAATTCAATTTCATTATTGTTCATGTGTGTTTTCATTGAGTTTATATTGTTTGTAGTTGTGTTATTCATATTATCATGACTATGCAATTCATTCATCAGGCCCCTCAGTTCCTCGTGAGAGACGAGTTGAGCATCGCGTGCCTTTAATTGTTTCCATTATTATTCATGAGTGTTTCATTTAACATCTTATGATTGTTGATCAAGTTACATCTAATTTTATTCATGTTTGGTTGTGCACATATTTCATAATCAATTTAAATAAATTGTTCAAATGTTTTCCATAGGATTCACTCGCCAACATTATGTTGATCCAAAAACCTTTTTACACATGATACAGGTGAACAGGTTGAAGCAAGGAAAACATAGGATATGCCTTAGAAGAGAACAAAGAAGTTTAGATTGTAGTTAGATCATGTTGTAGCAATCATTGTAAATTTCCATTTAAATTGTATTAATGAATATGAAACGTTTAATAAATGTCATGAGCTTTGATGATAACCCAATCATGCCCCGATCACCTTATCCGCTGCGGGTCGGGGTGTGACATCTGTTCCTTTTTGCCTGGTGACTTTGTTCCTCGCGATAATGAAGCGTCGAATGCCGAAAAACCGGGGAACTTAGCCCCGCGATGGGAAGGTCCGTACGTGATAAATGAAGTTTTGGGAAAAGGCGCGTACACTCTGAAGCGTATGGACGGATCCAGTGTTCCTCGAACCTGGAACGCCCAACAATTACGCCGATGTTATATTTAATCTCAGTCCTCTAAGCAACTTCTAAGTGTTGCGCAACGAGACTGCTTACTTTATTTTATTATGTAATCTTAGTGGCAGCCATAGTTTTGCGCTTTATCAGTATGAATAAAATACTCTGCCACTACTTACAGTCTTGTATATATTCATTTACAAATGCATGCAATTCCTTTGGATAAACAAAAACACAAACTCATGAGCCACAAGCTAACTTAATACTTACGCTCACACATGAGAACGGAAATTGTTCATTTGTCTATCCTACACAAGTAATTGGTCTCATGCAAACATTGTAAAACTGAAGTATATTATATTCACATCCATAGTATTTGCGCAGCAGCGCAACGTTACAAGTTAGCATAAAGTAAAAAATTACAAAATTCCTATTCTATGGATTTGGTTCCCACCTGCTTCTCTGTTGAAGAAAAGATCTCATTTAGCTTATCAACAAAGTCGTCTTGCTGCAGCGCGGCGTCCACAAGATCCATAATCGGGATGTGCAATTGATCGTATTTTTCTTTGGCAGCAGAATAAATGGCAGCAGTGTTTAGCCCATGCGTGGCAGCACGGCTTGTATCCCATTTGGTCTTCAGCGCATGGGCCACGATTCTCTATAGCCCTCGGCGTGCCCGTCATTGCGCGCCGCCATCATTAATTCTGCCACTCTCTCATCCAACTATGTAGAGTTAAGGATGGAATTTGCGATCTGTATACAAATACAATCAGTATATGTTGCGACAATCAAACCAGACATGTATAAAGAAAAGGGAATATTACCTCCACAATCCCGTACTCCCGCAACCAGGTAAGCTGGTTCATGAGGGATTCGGTCAAGCTTTCTGCAGTAGCGCGAGCGACCTCCGTGTCGTTAAGTTTTTGTTCGCCTTCAGATAAACGGCGGATCAACTCGGCTTTCTCTGTTCGGTGAAGGTTGACATCTTTTTTCAAACTGTCAACCTCAGCTTGCAGCCGCTCCTGGTCAAATAGTATAGCAGTTAGATCATCAATTTCTTTATGCTTAAGAAGGAGAGTCATTTTGGTTGATACCTCATTTTGCTCGCTCCTTTCTCTATGTGAGCGTGCCTCTTCTGCTGTCGCAACTGCATCAGCTTTCTCTTTTTTGAGTTTCTCAATTTCATTGCGCAGAGAAATTTTTTCTTTGTTGTCACGATCGCAAGCCTCCACAAAGCGCTTGCGATCGTCCGCATAGTGCGCAGCAGAGGCCTCACACTTGCGCTTCCAAGACAGCGCAACCCATTCTTCAGTCTTCTTCTCTTCCTCAAACTGGGCCTTTTCCGCCTCAAAATCAACAAGCATCTTCAACGTCTTCTCCTTCTCAAGTTTGGCCTTCGCCTTTTCGAGCTCAACCTCATCCCACTCCTTGTTCATGCTGCGCCATTCGCACACAATTCTATTTATAGTGGACGAGGCAAGGGCAGACTCTTGCAGATATGACTCGTAAGTAGCCTCATGGTTTTTTTCTTCCTGGCGCTTCACCTCCGCCGGCGGGAAGATGCCCTTATACCATTCCTACAGGAGTACCAATCAGTGAAAACATCGCCCTGCTTAACTTTCCACACGGGCTGATGAATCGCAGAGGCCCGCCTCTCAGAATAAGAGCGATAATAATAATCCCCAGGCGTCTCCTCTAGGCGAATAGGCGACTCCTCTTCCGAATCCTCAACAAACGCAAAGCCTTCGCTTTGTGTTGAAGGTCCGGCTCCCTTGGATATCAACTTTGACGGTTCCCCAGCATCTGTAGCCGTATCTTTAGCCTGCTCACCAACATGATTCTCAGTATCAAAATTTTTGGGCTCTTCTTCTGGAGCCACTTTCTCAATATGTTCTGGGACGATGGGGTCGGCATTAGGAACAGGAGTTTCTTGCCCCGCATCTCCCTCCTTAACATTCTCAGGCCTGCGCGGCGATGGTATAGCAAATGAGGTGGCCGGCGCAGTCTTCGCCATTTTCTCTGCAAAACATGTCAACAAATACCAAGTATGAGATTCTGCGCAACTTTTTGACAGAAACGCGCAACAAACTAAACGTACCAGGTGAAAATTTCTTTGCAAAGGCATCCAAATTGCCCTTCTTGCCAATGCGCGGGCGCGCAACTTTTTTTGGCGCAGGGGTTTTGGTTTCCGCCTCCTTCCTCTTCTTGGAAGTGCGCTTCAACGCCTCTTCCGGGCTAGAAGGTACTTCCAAGGGATCATCTGGGTTCGCAGCGGGAAGAGAGGAGGTGTCAACGGGTTCGGGCTTCGGTTTCTTCGAACCTACAGGCGCAAGACCCTCTAGTGAGTCCGACACCACCACATAATCGCACCAAGAGTCAGATACGAGATGCGTACCTTTCTTGCCCTCAGCTTTCGCAGCAGCTGATGGTTTGGGTTTTTGCTCTGGGTTGGAAGGGGGAGGCGCAGCAGTTGGTTTCTTATTCTTCGAATCAGGGCATACGCCCAAGGTTAGCAAATCACCTACATAATCAATCATATTGAGCAAAGGTTGGGCCATTAGTTATATTGCAATATTACTTAGAAAAAATGTTCAAGAGTAATATTGCAATATCAACTTAGGCTTTGTAACAGCTTAGTTACCAGTTTTCGAAGATGGTTGCGCCTCCAGATCCTCCTTCTTGGGCAACTCAAAGTTCCCCAAGATTTGCGAGAACCAAGTTTCCTCGCCATCAGCAAGAGGCACGACGGCCATTTTTCCTCTCTCTCTCTCTCTCTTGAAAGAGACCAAGTAGAGAGGCGCAGCTATGTAACAAACATTTTTGCATCAGTACATATCTATTGACAGATATTGCTAGGAAGTTAAAAGGTTACATACCAGTTCCATCTTCGGTATACACCGGTTTTTCCCGGCGTTCCTTCTTCCAGAAAATACTCATCCCGGCAGCGATGAGGGCCCTTTCCGGCAAAACAATATTGGGCAAATCTTTAATATCTTGATACCATACCTCGTCGGCAGGTATGGGAAGGGTCTCCAACTCGATCTCATCACCGGCCCGGAACGTCATCTTCATCGGGATCACCGTCGCCTTGATGAAGAAGAACTTTTGCTTCCAGTCGTGGTAGGACTTCGGCGGCACCAGCAGCAATCGTTTGGCTTGCACACGCTGTTGGAACAAATAAAAACCCAACGAGCAGTGCAGCTGGTAGAAAACCCTAAACTTCTCGACCGACGGCACGATCTGCATCGACCGGCAAACGAACTCAAAATGCCGGATCCTTACCATTCCCATTGGGCTCAACTGAGAAATGTGAATCTTGTAAAAACCGAGAATTTCCAACAAGAAATGGGTTACCGGAAGCCGGAAGTTCCCTTCGGCAAAATAATCCTAAAATAATGTAATGTAGCTGGCCGGCGCATCAGCCGCCGTGGCATTCGCCACCGGAAAAAATGCCTTCCAAGATGGAGCAAAGAGAAAGTTGGTGGCAAGATTATCAAAATCTTTCTTCGACCACTTCAACGGTGGCAAACTCGACGGTGACATCTCAGCAGAACTTGCACTGGTAGCCATAACAAAAACTTTGAAGAATACTTCGAAAATTTTGAAGATCGCTGGAAAATATGAACTTAAATTTCTCTCAAGTTGTGATTTGGTGAGGAAGCAAATGGATCGTTGATCCCTTTATATACTAACCGCAATTAATGCACGATTTGACTGCAGCGACTTTTGCGACCATCACGTATCCCCAAGTAACCACAGGGGCGAGTGGGGAACAGTAACCGCCCCACGCGCGCGAGTGTTGCCGAAAAGCATTAAATACGGTAAGACATGTACTGTTGACAGCCTGTCAACAGTACCACCACGTCTCAAGAACGTGCGTCGTCACCAACTACACCATCCAGATAAGTGACACGTGTCTAAGTATATTTGAAATTCAAATACTTTTTCAAAATTCACTTACGACACGTCATCAAGATGCATAAAGCAACAAAAAGCTAGTCCTTACCTAGCGCAGCACATTTATCTTAAGTCAAGTGCTCCACCTACTTTCAATTCTTACATAGGAGCAACACTGGACTGGGGGGACTTGAAGGGGTATGGTCCCAAATACTTTGCGCCAATCAAGGAAACCATACCCATTAATAACTTCTAAGAAAACTGTGCACAGACTTCTTTGCCAAAATAAGATTTATTTGAACTCTGCGCCAAGTATCCAAGAGAGAAAAAAGTCATTTAACTACCTTGTGCGGGCTCGCGCAAGGCTCAAAAGTTAACCTTGAACACTCTCTTTGGATAAATGCTTCATTTAACTACCTTGCGCGGGCTCGCGCAAGGTTCAAAGTTAACCTTGAACATTCTCGTTTGATAATGCTTCATTTAACTACCTTGCGCGGGCTCGCGCAAGGTTCAAAGTTAACCTTGAACATTCTCATTGGATAATGCTTCATGCACAAACCTTGCGCATATATTTATATCAAAGCAAGCATCCACCAAACGCTGCGCTAAGCAGCAAGGAGAAGAAGGAAGATCAGATTAACTAACTTGCGCATCTCACGCAAGGAAACAGTAAATCCTGAGAAATTTTCCCTTAGCAAAATCCTTGACTTGGTGCAGAAGCAAAGGGAATCTTTTCTGTTGTAACAGAATGTACACGTGGCGAATAATAGATGGGTAACAACTGTGAAACCTTCTAGAAGCCATTAACACCCAATCGTGCAAGCATCCTTTCGGTTATAACCAATTGCCACATGGCAGCATCTGGACGGCTGAGGAAGATCACGGTGATGGCATGCTCACATTTATAAGATGTAGTGATCTCATGTTGACACGTGGCACCTCCCTAACCGCTGATGAGCTCACGATCCGTGTGCACTAACAGATTTCTAACAAACGTTAACGGAATAGCAAAAAGATTCCGTTAAAGTTAACAATCTCTCTTTTTGGCGCCAAACACCGGTTATAAATAAGTAACTTGGAGTTCAAGGAAAGGTATTCACTCTCAACTACTCACTCACTTACAATACTTACTTCCGACTACCTGTACTTATTCTCACGCCGGAGGGTGGTCACGGAGAGAAACCCCTTCTCCTCGTGGTGAGCTAACGGTGTTCTGTTTTGCAGGATCAATAGAAGTACTATATTAATCATCATCCATCGTGAAACCAAACGGAGGGTTAACCATTTTATGCAGAGCCCATTCCATAGATCTACTTAGATTCCGGTCTAGTTGATCTAGGGTTTCTTCAGCCACCACAATCTCGGACCAACTACTGCCGCCGCCACCATCATATCCAACCCATAGACCGCTTGTCCTGTGGCCGGAGTTGCTGTTGAATCATCCAACGCCGTAGATCTGCTGCTACAACGGATCTGATAGGGTTCAACGCCCTAGATCTGCATAGGGTTCAAGGGGTGATTTTCAGATCTGGTTTTTCTCCGGATCTGATCCAGATATGTTCATCTAGATAGACGGCGGCGGCGTGGAAGTGGCAGTGTCTAATGGTGATGATGGTTCGTGAAGTTGGTGGTGTCTTCTGATTATAATCTGGTACCGTGAATTAGAATTGCATAATGAAACTGATGTTGGATTTTTTTTTTATTTTTTTTACTGATGAAATTGATGTCGAATTGCATAGTGAAATTTGTAGAGCTTTTAAACCAAATTCTATATATGTATCAAATGAGAATTTCTAAATCTAAACCATTCCAAAGAAAGCAAGTGATTATGATAGTGGGTGGTTAGAGAGAGAAATAAAGATGGTGGCCGTATCCGATTTCAGGTGGTGCCCGGCTGGGATGTTGTGGTGGTGGTCGGCTAGGATGGAGATGGTGGTGGCTAGGGTTAGAATTTGGAAAAAGTGATCAGTGATATATTACATAAATAACAAATGGATTGGATTTTTATAGGTAATATAATATAATTAATAAATAATAGACATTAGTATGTAAATTACTTAATTACCCTTACTTTGAACTGAAAAGACAAAAATGTCCTTACTTTTAACAGCAAAAATGAACGGAGTTAAGGCCGGGGAGTATATTAGAGAATCAATAGAAACATCGGGGAGTAAAATGACTATTTTTAAAGGATTGGAGCAAAACCGTTAAAATGACCAAACCATAGGGAGCAAATAGAAGTTTACTCAAACATGTAATATTAGGAAAGACTAATAATATCTTGAACTTAATTCAGCATCTTTTTAAGAGTAATTTTGCTTTACCTATTATCTAACTTTGTAGTTGTAAGAATTTAAACACGCATCTACTTTTGTAGAGCCCAAACACTATATGACAGACGACTATGTCATAACAAATTTACGATTTCTTGAGCTTTAGTGGTTGTTATTTACGTTTTATGCTAAAAACCTTTAAAAGAAAGGTATTAGTCTGAAACACACACATAGATAGCCTGGTTTATGGCACTAACAAAATCTGAAACACAATGAAACTGAACAAATGAATAGTTAAGCCGGATTCAGTTTTATGGTACTAACAAACTTTGTGCACGTTCGTTTCTTATTGAGTAAACAGACCGTTATTTATGACATGATCTGAAGCGCAGACACGGTAATACTTTGGTTTTGAGTTTACTAATACAATATGTTTGTTAAAATAGGTTAAGCTGAACCAACATGTTTGATGAATGATGAACACGTTACCTCGAACATGACTTGCTTAACAGACGAGTTAACATGTTTGAGTTAAAATCGCTCAACTAAGTTGTTTAAATGTCTTTTAAATGTATAGACTTTTTTCAACAAATATGCTTGGCATATATGCATCTGATTTGTCATTTTGATGTTCGGTTAACATTGGTCACTGAAAAGGCATGTAGCCTAGCGGCATCAAGATTGTTATTAATATGTTTTTTTCTTAGGTTGGCTAGTATGGAATGAAGCCCATAAGGGCTTCCCCTATTTTTTTCTTTTGATTTTGAACGTTTAAAGTGAAGCGCGTCCCACCAGTTATCCGTTAGCCCTCATTATTGGGTTGGTAAAGGAGAGGGGGCATGAGGGTGTTATTGGACGTTATTCCGTTGATGTGAGGGGTACCCTATACCACCCACCCTTAAATGGTTGAGAATGTTCATACATAAACTTTAATCCCATGTGAACCTTAGTGCACATGTAAAAAAAATAGGTTTTAAAAGTCTGTGTTGGCTGATATATAAAATACAACAAAAAAGTTAAAAATTGATCAACTAGTTATATATATTTTTTAAAGGTGTGAACTATTAGCGAATGTCAGAAGGTCTAGCAAACGTTGTTTTAACCGAGTCCGCGTTAGAGAGCTCTCTCGCATAATAGATCCTCAATTTAAACCCCTCAATGAGAAACCCCTATAACCCAGACTCGAACTTAAGAACTGGAAAAGAAAACTCACCCGAATTCATAGTAGGCAAAACTTAAATACTCGTGACCACCACTCGAAACAACGATAAAATATATAAATAAGGAAAAGAAGAAAAGGTGAAGAAAAGTAGAAACAACAATAAAATATATAAATATAAAAAAATTGAACGGAAATAAATATATAAGAAGAAAAGGTAAAGAAAAGTAGAAACAACAATAAAATATATAATTTTTTTAACGGAATAAATATATAATTACAAGGAAGGACAATTCATTAACCCGGTAGTTTTCAAATTTTGAAATTTTAGAATCATTTTCCTACCGTTGCAATAAACTAAATATAATACACACATGACATAATTTTTTAATTCCACATTTCTACGTCACACCCTCTCCGCTTCCCTCCCCCCCCCCCCCCCCCCCCCCCACACACACACAGCACAGGTATCATTCATCTATCTAGGGTTTCATTCATTCATAAATTCCTCAAATCTCCACTTAAATTCACCCCTATTTCTTTCAATAATCATAATCTGCAATCATTCTAACCTCTATTTCAACAAGATTCGGTTGATATCTGAAATTTGAATCCACCATGGGCCAGATCCAGTACTCCGAGAAGTATTTCGATGATACGTTCGAATACAGGTAACGGTTTCTCCATTAATTACTTCGATTCTGTTCGTATTTGTTTAGATCGTTTTTGTTTTGTTTGATTGATACTTATGGCGGTTTTGATGATTTGTTGTTTGTGTTTTGATATTGTGGTTTGTAGGCATGTGGTTTTGCCTCCAGAAGTTGCGAAGCTTCTTCCGAAGAATCGTCTTTTAGCCGAGGTATATTTTGTTGATTTTGATGACTTATCAGGTTTTTATAATCGTTTGAGTTGATTGATTATGTTTTTGAAGTGTATATTTTTAGATTAGCGTCATCATGATCAGTTGTTTAGAAATTTATGTGTGCCTTTTGATTTTTGGAGATAAAATTAATGTAGGAAAGCTTAAAAGTATAAAAGTGTTCGTCGTTACGGATTATATATGTATATCTGTACTCTGTGTAAAGTACTTTATTAGGTATTTTCATGTGTTCTGTTCGTTTTGGTTAGTTGAATTTTTTTTAATTGCATATGTTTCTTTATGTGCCTTTTGATTTCGAGATAAATTTGATGAAGAAAAACAGAAAAAGTAGAGAGGTTTTCGAGTTATTTCTCACAGATTATATGTATCTCTACTGTGTAAAGTACTTTATTAGGATTTCATACTTTTCGTCTGTTTTTGTTAATCGAAATGTTTTTGAATTGTATACGTTAGATTAGTATCCTAATGATCAATCGTCGAGGATTTTCGTGTGTGTTCTCTGATTTTGGGATAAAATTGATGTGGGAAACTTTAAAAGTAGACAAGTTTTGAGTAATCATCACAAATTACATATATATGTGCTGTGTATAGTACTTCATTTGATCTTCCAACTGAAAGTAATTATCTGGTTTTAGTTGAAATGATGTATACGCACCTTGATGATCAAGTCATTTTCTATGAAATGTTGATACTTACTAGCTTTAGCTGACAAGCCCTTTTTCCCCTTTAATCGGCCTTTTTCATGATAGCATAACTTTGATCTGCAACAAACCTTTCATTTAACCCGGTCTTCTCAATATGGTTAATGAATTATAAGTGGATTTGTTATTATTTTCTCCATGATGAGCCATAAAATATGTGTGTCTAAGATGACTACATATTATTGTGTTAAAAGGTGTTTTAGGATATTGTATTAACCATAATTCTTTGATTTTTTCAAGTCTTAGAAGTTTCATTAACCTTTGTTTGTTTCCTCTTGTTTCATTATAGCGAACTGAAAGTCTTTCTTGAGTTTGTAACTAATCACATGCTATGTAGTTAACATCCCGATATATTAACCGATATATCAACAATGTATCGGTTATCGGTCCCCTGTCGAGATAGCGGTACAAAATATCAGTGATATCGGTACGAAAATATCAGTGATATCGTCCGATATTTAACCGATGTTGGATCCATATTTGAATGATAAATCACCGATTTTCCCAATATCAGTACCTTACTTCTTAGTTCTACCATTTGTCTTTCTTCTTATTGCTGCTATTAGTGTTTTAAGTCTTAGTCAGTTCTTACTTGCTACAACTGTTAGTGTTTTACAAGTTGCAAAAGGTTAATTTGTTAATGGTAGGAGAGTATAATGAATTTTTAGTGTTAAATTACTATATATATAAATTTAGCATGATATTAAAATTACCGATATCCCACCAATATCCCACCGTGATAACCGATATCTCAAATATCGGTCCTTGACCGATATTAGATATTTTACCGCATTAACTACTTAGATCACATGTAGAGTTGATTTTTGTAACTATGTGTAATTTTTAAACTTTACTTTTCAAATAAGGCTGTGATGATAACGAGTAGTTATTCTGTTTGTGTAGACCGAATGGCGTGCAATTGGGGTGCAGCAGAGTAGAGGATGGGTGCACTATGCCATCCACCGCCCAGAGCCGCACATCATGCTTTTCAGGAGGCCACTCAACTATCAGCAGAACCAAGAGAACCAGGCTCAGGCTCACCAGACCCTGCTAGCCAAGTGATCCAACTAGTCTTTTGGTATATCTCATTTCGTGTAGAAATGAGTGAACGATTTATAATCTGGTCTATGAATCTTGTTTCAGATTGTTATGTTACTGCAATCTGCTCTTTTATCATGTTTTTAGAATGTTAAAAGCGTGTCGCTCTTTGCCATGGAGAAATTACTGTTCTGCTCTTCCATTGTGCATCATGATCATTTATATATCTAATTTCTTATTTTATTTAATGTTTAATCATAATAAAACTAATTACTTAAGTTTAACCCCCTAATGATGAGAGTTATTGTGTGTTCTGTGATATTGTCATTGGAGCACGAGATATGTTCTTCAAAGTGAGTTTGTTTTACAAAACTTGATATTCAAAGTGAGTTTGTTTTACAAAACTTGATATTCAAAGTGAGTTTGTTTTACAACACTTGATATTCAAAGTGAGTTTGTCTTACAAAACTTGATACGGAAATTAACATCAATATGAGGTACAAGGAGTGACTAGTATGATTTTTGAGACCGACTAACAGCTAGAGGTTCCAAGGGGGCTGTGCACTTGTTGGATCTCACTGCTTGCTTGCTTGGTTAGAGAGTGGCGCACGTGGCGAGTGGAAGACGATTACCATAGTTATGACCTTTTGAAACTTGCATCTGATATGTCTGCTTAATAAAAAACCATTTGTAGGAACTGAGTGATCAACAACTGTGCATTTATTTGGCAGCAAGTGAGCCATCAACAATGACTAATTTGTTGCTGACAAAAACAAATCATCGATGCTATATAAGTTGCAGCTGTCAAAAGCAAATGATCAACAATAACCAAGTTACTACCAATGGCTAACTATCATTAGAATTAACTGTCAACCGTTATGATTGTCAAACTAACACACTCATTTGTGAAGCATTGTTCACAACCTACAAAATGCAATTCTTTGTCCATTCTCGGTAATATATGACGTGGGTACACATGTATATATGACAGGGAAAAGCGGTAAATTTGGAAGTTCAGCAAGGATGAGGTCAGTAATGAATATCAAGAACATGAGACGAGAATTATATGCATAGAATAGGATCAAAATGAAATTGTTTTATTGAATTCATACATGGGTACAACCAAAAAGTACATGGAATCATTACATATATGTGTGTATATAATCCTATGTTGAACCGACACAACCGCTAGGCGTGACGGACTGACGGCTGTAGTTTTCGGTTGACCCATAACCTATCAACCTAATAGTAATACTAATAATAATAATATATAATACAAGTCCAGATTGCATTCCAATAGTCAGGTGGTAGTTGTCTGAAGGAAGTTAACAGATAATATGTAGAGCTTTAGTACCACCATCTTGGTTGCCATTGACAGTTACAATCTTTCACTTTGATCGATGTATATAGTAGATTATGTTGCTGTTATAAGTCGGTTTCATGACCTGCCTCTTTCGGTTGTATAAGAGCATCACCCACCCTCCAGCATATATGGAATTTAAATAAGCCGGTTATTTTGTCAGATTAAAGTTGGTTTGTTTAAATCATTCATACCAAAGATCTTGGAAGTTTTGGAAATCTTTAAATCTGAAAACAATTTATCTTTACCTGATTGTGAGCAAGTTTGTGCTTCAAAAGCAACTGCTCCTTCTCTTCAATAGTCCATATTTCATGGTTTGCCATCGGAATATGTTTTGTAATGTCACAAACAGTTCAGTTGTCTCAGCAGTGGCGAAGCCCATCGAAAACGTATATACCTAAAAAAATTATAAAACCGGGGGTCGAAAACGTATATACCTTAAAAATTCTATACGAAAACTACATGCCAAACACTACCAAGCGAAAAGTTCGGGGGGTCGGGCACACTCCCCGCCCCCCTTCTATCCTGCGCCCATGGTTGTCTGGAAACAGGATCAATGCTTCAGTATTTAATCAAATATAACTAATGAGAAGATTACTTGATCGAAACTTCTTTGAGTTTACGATGCCTGGACCCGCTTTTATAATCCAATCATACGACACCACAAACCTGTTTCGTGCATCCCATCTTCATAGGGCTGCTTAATGAGCAAGCCAAGCCACCTTCAGCTAAAGCTCGATTCAATAATTAACGAGTCAGCTTCGAGCCGTGAGCTATTTAAACAACCCCACATCTTCAATGTTATGTCAAGAAAGGATATCTTTTTATCTCGGTCAATGCACAGGTCAACCGATGTCAACAAGATATATAACTCACGTTTACAACAACACAAAACAGTCAACTTGGTTGCTGCTAATTAGGGCTGTCTTTTTTAACCGAAACCCGAAACCAAAGTCACTCGAACCCGAAGTAGATGAAACCCGAAGAACCCATAACCGAATAAATGTAAACCCGAACCCGAATATAGTTCTATGAATTGGTTTACGGGTTGAATAATGGGTAATCGGTTTAACCCGAAATAGATTTAAAACAATTACCATATTTTCTAGATATAGCCGTATCTTTTAAAATGACCTATAAATCATTTGTAATTCCATGTGCAACAAACCATATATTCTAAGAATTTTAAATCACTGACTTCTAAAACTTTTATATCACAAATTTCATCCATATCTCTAATTTTTAAAAGTATTAAATCAAATCATACATAATATATTCCATATATTTAATATCCGAAATACAAGAGTTGTTTATAAAATCGTTTTTATAGTTTCGTTAATAACTAATATTGATATTTTAAAATTTTAAAGGTTGTACTTTTATGTTAAACTAGTTCATTTTCGAACCCGAAACCCGATCTAACCCGACTCGTTCTAACCCAAACCATTTCACCCAAACACCGAAGAACCCAAACCTAGAATGATTCGGTTATCGGGTTAAATATTTAGCTTTGAAAACCCAAACTGAAAAACTCAAAACCCGATTAAAATACCCGAAGAACACCCCTAGTGCTAATGTGAAAGATCAAAACAGTTTGGGTAACTTTTTTGTATAAGTCGAAATGAGACGTGTCAGACAGGATTGAGTTGCCCGTTAAATACCAAAGACATTTTATCAAACAGCTGGCGTGCATACACCAATAAACCAATTGCATAAAGCATCTAAACTACATCTATCAAATTTCTCTAAAAACAAACCATTACTGAAATCAAACACATCAATTGCATTCATGTGAACCACATAACACAAAAACAGAGTTTCAAATTTTTACAAAACCCTAACCCTCAAATCTAAGAACTAGTAAACTTAGTAACAGCCTTAGTCCCCTCAGAAACAGCATGCTTCGCCAGCTCACCGGGCAGCACCAGACCTGACCGCGGTCTGGATCTCCCTAGACGTAATCGTAGGCTTCTTATTATACCTAGCAAGCCTAGAAGCTTCCTGAGCAAGCTTCTCAAATATATCATTAATAAAAGAGTTCATAATCCCCATAGCCTTGCTTGATATTCCGATATCCGGATGCACCTGCTTCAACACCTTGAATATGTATATCTTGTATGTCTCTACGCTCTTCTTGCTCCTCTTCTTCTTCTTGTCAGCGGCTCCGGGCCCGCCGGCTTCCTTTGGTAGCTTCTTCCCGGCTTTCGGCTTCTTCTCGGCTGGTGCTTTTTCCCGGCTGGTTTCTTCTCGGCGGGCTTCTTTTCTGCCTTTGGCGCCATTGTTTGGGAAATTTGGTTTTGTAGAGAGAGAGGGTTTTCTAGAGAGAGAAAGTATTGTATGATGAGATGGAGGGTGGGTGGGTTGAGTTTATGTACTATTGAGATGTGTGATCTGATTGGTGGATATTGGTTGTGTCGGATTATGATCTTGGCCGTTGATTTTCGGTGGAATCTTTTTTTCTTTTTCTATGTGCATTATCTATTTTGTATGATGATTAAATAAATAAATTAAATATGAATAAAGAGAAAATTACCCCGACAATTTATGTGATTTGCAAATATTTTATGTTCGTGTGGTTTGGTCTGAATTTGATTGAGGTTAGTTAGTTTAGTTAAGCTGATATAAAACTAGTTCGCAGCAGATGTCGCTATTGTACCAAATTGAGCCAAAACCGACTAAGAATATCTAACATCATATCGCAATCCACTTGTATCAAACTGAACCGAACATTTTTACTGGTATGTATTCACTTTTTATGCTTTTTTGTTTGATATCAGATATCGTGTCGCTGCCTACCGTAGTGAACCGAAGGAACAATATCATTTTTGGTAACATATTTTTTATTGTTTTTTTTCAATAAACTGACACTGTATCTTGTCAAACAACATCAGTACTAGTATTTGTATAAATTTAGTTTCCCGGTTTCTAATATTTTCATTTACGCAACATTTTTTGCAACAATAAATGAATATCGGTACAGTATCTGACAATCTAAACCGACTGATACCATTAAAACAATAAAGGTGTTCGTTTTTATAGTTTCCGGTCGATGTATTGTATCGTATTGAAACCGAGCTAATATTGATCCAAGGCATGTGGTAACGTACAATCACAACACACGGCCAAATAACTTGGAATGTTGAAAATTAAATGTTAATAAAATAAATAAAGCTACTTAGTTTTTTTTTAAATTAACAAACGCAAATTATTACTAAAAAATCTAATTGAACAACTACTTAAATCATTTTCAAGTATTATTTATTATTAAAAATAAGATGACAATAAATAAAACATAATTACAAAATAAATACTTAAAACTATGAACCATTAGGGTTGAATTAATAATAACTAGTGTGTTTTTTCGTGGTTTGATACACTACGATATATGTACGATACAAATACTTGATATAACCAAATAAAAACAAAGATTTGTGAGAATACAAAATAAAAAAAACAAACTACGACTCTTTTAATAAATAAACTAGGTTAAAACCCCGTTATTACACGGGTTGAATAAATGAATTTTATATATTAAATAATAAAACAATATATCTTTAAAAACCTTCTTTATTGCACGGGTTTTATAAGTGTAATTTTATATATTAAAAAAATTATATAGGAACCATATTGTACGGGTTGAATAAATGTAATTTATATGCCACATAATAAGAAAAATATATTTTAAAACCACGTGTATTACAGGGGTGAATAAATTAGTATTGTTTACCAAATAATAAAAAAAGTTATATATTTAAAAACCCTCGTGTATTACACAGCTTGAATAAAATTGATTTTATATACCAAATAATAAGAAAATTATATTTAAAAAAATTAAGATAGATATGGTGATTGCGAAGGTGATTATTGAAAAGAAGATACAATGGTCAAGCATGTTATTTAAGAAAGAAATAAGCAGTCATTTGAGTGATAAATATAAATTATATTTAAAAAAACCGTAATAAATCTAATTTAAAAAAAAAGTAAGACTATGTTATTATTAGTAAAATCAATGAATTTATATTTGTAATTTTGTTTGGTATTATTTTATTATAAAGTGCATATTATACATATAATTATATTATGTCTTAAGTTATTGATAGCTATCCAAAGAGTTAATCGATTTTTATGTCTAGCATTATATGTACTATGGTAAAAGTTTAAAGTTTATTAGGGTTATAAATGAGAAGTATACATTAACTTTAAAATAAAAAATAATTATCTATAGTTAAGTAGAATAATTTTAAAAAAATAATATTTAGTATGAGAAGTTCTCTATAATTAATTAAAAGAGATTAAACTAAATAATAATTATCCATAAGATATTAAATTAAATAATATTAAATAGAGGTTATCTATAATTAATTAGAAGAAATTAAATTTAAATAATAATTATTTATATGACATGATCTAATATGATGACAAGTATTTTATAAGTGGTTTCTTTTATTATATAGTATAGATACTAAAAACCCAAATTAATCAATAATTATCTTGACTTATTAGAAAAACATAAACATTCAATAATTATCTTGACTTATTAGAAAAACATAAACATTTAAATAAACAGACCCAGTAAAAAGTTAATTAAAAGCTACTAGTTAACCCCTATCTATTACACTTATGACAAGATTAATCCAACAGTATGTATGGTGTGTGACCCATGCATTGTATATGTTGGAGTCACAATGTGTACGTTGGCCATGTGTGATAAGTTTGGAGTAAAAAAGGATGTGGTGATAATATGTATAAAAGATTTGATCATAATGATTTGAAACCATTTCTGTTCAAGAATTGGTAAACATAAATGAGTGTTGGAGATTCTTGTATTATATGAGTTATAAATTGATGATCTGAATGAATGTGATGCTAAATTCAAGGACAATTATCCTTACTATTAATAACACAATTATTATCCTTATTTACTATTAATTAATTAATAACACAATATATTAATTATTAATTATTAATTAAATTATTAATTATTAATTAATGACACAATGTTATGAATAGTGATTTGAAGGCATGTGAGGAATTTCACATGTTATTCTTACTATAAAAAATACAATGTTAGGAATAGTGTTTTGATGGCATGTTTATCCTTACTTTTAATAACACAATGTTATGAATAGTGTTTTGAAAGCATGTTTTTTGAGGACATGTTTATCCTTACTAATAACACAATGTTAGAAATAGTGTTTTGAGGGCATGTGAGGAATTTTACAACATACTATTCTTACTATAAAAAATACAATGTTAGTAATAACGTTTTAAAGGCATGTGAGGAATTTCACAATATGACCACACCACGTGTAACCCTCTTGAGTTCTTTTCTTGTCACCTAACAAGTCCATTTTTCCTCACCAAACATCATTTTATTAAATTAAAAGGTGTTGGGCTGATTTTAAGTTGGAAGATGCCACTTAGATGAGGCATAATATTTTCACTAGTGTATTATACGTCAATCTACACAACCATACCATCCACTAAATTCTGTAAAAGGGTCCTTCGTATAATAGATAGTGGTTATGAGGGGTTGTGAGTAGAGAAGAAAGAAAATTTAAATTTTCATATGTAAATATAAAAAAACGCTGTTCACCCCTATACATTTTTAATATTTTTAAAATAATTGTGAGTAGAGGAGAGAGAAAATTTAACGATAAAAGTATTAATAAATATTATTTAATAAAAAAAAAGGAAAATTTTGTGATTTTTAGTGTAATTATAGAGATGGAAGATTGTGGATATGCATGGATGATTTTGGCGGAGGTGGAGTTTAATACGCCTAGGTGGTTGTTGTGCGAGTTGTTTTAAGTGTTAGGTTGTTTTGGCTTGGGTTTAAATACTATAATATTTATAAAAAGGATGGGTTTTCAGTAGGGATGAGATATTTTACCGAAATACCGGTATCGGTATTTGATGGTATCGGTACCGGTATTTTTCGGTAAATACCGGTATTAATACCGAATTTAATAATGAGAATCCATAATCCAAATCCATCTTTTCTTTAAGGTATTCAAACATATTTGATTGAACAAATAAAATTGTCGTATCTTGTTAAGAGTCACCATATTTGGTTGAATTAATTTAATCCACAAGTTGTTATGGATTTTATTAATATTGATATTATATACGTCGATTATAAAACTAAGTTTCAAAAACCTTATAGAAACTGTCGTAGGTAATAGTCACCATATATATCGATTGTATTAATTTAATGCATATTTGGTTGGATTAAATTTATCCACAAGTTCACCATATGTTGTAATGATACTCTGGTTGGATTAATTTATAACTTTTATGTTTTCCATTTAGATTTGTATTTCACTGAAGTAATTCGTCTAATTTGTTTATGGCATCTTCATCATCACTAAAACTCGAACACATGTATATTTTCCTTTTGATTTTTTACTACATGCATTTGTCTAGTTTTCCCACTATACATTACTCAAATTCAGTTAATAATGGATGGATAGATTTACATGATATTTTTTAGGTAAAACAATGTAAAAACCAAAGCGGTACCAATGCGGTAAAATACCGAAATACCGGTACCGATACCGGTACCGTTACCGAACTGAGAAATTCGGTACGGTATTCGGTATCCACTTTTCCTCAATTTCGGTAACGGTATTTTCGGTATCGGCACCGGTATGATACCGATCTCATCCCTAGTTTTCAGGGTAGATTTGTTTGAGACTTTTAATAATACCATACTATACCAATACCAACTGAACACATATCGTACAATATTTAGTTTTGGTTTTTGCTATGTTTCGGTCACCATTGCCGATCCGGTCGGATACTAATACCAATATAATCCCTATCTTTATTTATTGCTGTGTTATATATTTAATGATAAAAAATTTGAAAAGGTTGGAACCTAATTATGCGTTTATCTACTATGGGGTCTTTAAAATTTTTAGTGTCACCATTTGTAAACTCGTCAGAGCGCTCGTTCTTTCGAATCATTCGCACCAACGGTTGTGTGCTTAAATTTGACACTTTGGGACTTGGTTTCGGAGTTGAGCCCAGTAAACTGTCTCTTTCGGCCCAACTTTATTTGGGCTCAATTCTTCTCTTACCTACTTCTGTAGTTCTGTGTAGTGGTGTGTATTATATTTATATATTGGCCCAAATATTTATTAGTAAATCGGAATTTAATTGTTATATTATAGGCCCAAATAGTAAATCAATTGTTATATTATCGGCCCAAATATTTATTAGTAAATCAAAATTTAAGTGTTAATTTAAAAAAATCTTTGACAAATCTAAAATGTATTTACAATATTGTATACTAATTTCAGGTTTTAACTATATACATTTTATTTGATTGGTGTCCTAAAATAAAACAAATTGACTTTAATTGGTGATAAATATTTTAAGGGGAAAGTGAATAGATGCATAACCCATCAAAATGACGTAATTTTGATTAAAAATATTAAATTAAGTTTATTCCTATTTTATCTCCTTATGAATCTCTAGACTTTTTAAAATTATCTAACCTAGTGATTATCATCTATCACTAAACGCATTGTGCAAAGGAAATCATTGAAACCTGCTGTTTCTCTTGGTTCTCGAAATTGACTGCTGATTGTTTCAGATTGTTTTGGTAATTTTTATTCATGAGTTTTTTTTTTAATAATTGGTTGTTATTCACCCCTACGATTATGAAGCACATGATATCAATGAATTGATATCCATATTGTTCATCATTATTTTAAATATAATATGTTGAAATAATTAATGTGTCGATATTCATTTTGATCATGATATTTTTTTCAAAAAATAATATGTTGTTGCCTTAATCAAATAATGTACCAATCGTTTTTCTTATTCTATTCACATCGATCACTTTTTTTAATGAAACTGAATACTGATGTTCATCTCATGTTTGATACATGACAGATAAGATACAATGGATTTACAAGTTCAGACTCACAAGGAAGCTTCAATAACAAATCTAATCGATGATATTGATGCGAAAGGACATTTGGTAGTCGATAGCGATTCAGGTGTTGAAATAGAGATAACAAATGATGTTGAAATAGATAAAACAAATGGCATGGACATGAATGTTAACGATTCAGATGTTGAAATAGAGAAACGAATGATGTTGAAATAGATAAAACAAATGACGTGGACATGGATCATGGATCTGAGAAAAAAGAAGTTGATGATGTAATGTAAAGGTTTTGGATACTCTTAATGATGCATATGATTTCTACAATCGTTATGCGTTTTTACATGGATTTGGAATACGTATTTATACTACTTTTAAAAATAAGATAACAATGATCCATATCGGAGAAAATATGTATGCAACAAAGAGGGTTTTAAAGATATGAAGCCTAATAGTTCTATAGGAGTTGTTAAGAAACGTCGTCGAGACTTAAGAACCGGATGTGAAGCGTTTCTTCGGATTTCAAAAGGTAAAGATGGGAAATGGTTAGTGGATCGGTTTAACGATTCACATAATCATGCGCTAACTGTTACTCCAACCAAAGTAATGAAACACGATCTCATGGGAAGTTTCACCGCTCAGTGACTTGCAAAGCTCTATTATCGGAACTTGGTCAATCCGGGTTGAAACCTTGTCAAATAAAAAAGGTTGTAAATACCATGAAAGGTCCATATGAAAATGATGTGACATCAAAACAATGTTCTGATATCTTAGCCGACATTGGAAGTTGAAGGGGTTGCGAGCGATTCTTCAAAACTGCCATCACAACAAGCCTTGAGTCGGCCCTAAAATGTTAAACAACAATCTTCGAGATCGATGGCGTTATAGAATCAATGGAATTGGGGAGCGATGATATAATATAGTGATTGACTGATCTACAGGTACGATGTAAAGGGAGAACAGGAGATAAGGGAAAATAAAATTAAGTTTTAATCAAAACTACGTCGTTTTGATGGGTTATGCATCTAAGTTAGATGCATAACAACCCCATATTAACTATCCCATATTTTAAATACAGTACGGT
The DNA here is from genome assembly GCA_947069175.1 of Scalesia atractyloides. NCBI lineage: Eukaryota > Viridiplantae > Streptophyta > Magnoliopsida > Asterales > Asteraceae > Scalesia > Scalesia atractyloides. Next base: position 80,816,782 of record CAMTDV010000004.1, on the reverse strand, counting down.
GATATTATTTGCCATATCTATATATAAAATGTTAAATCATTTTCTGATTTCTGTCTTCTTATGAATGTGAAAATTGAGGTTACGTTTATTTAAGTTACATAAAAGATGCATTTGTTTGTGTTCAAGGCGAAGCCTAAAGGGCGTTTGGTTCGCGGAATGATTTGGAATTGTAATTGTAATTGGAATTTGTATAGGAATTAGAATTAAAACTTGAAGGAATTGGATTTGTATATTTAAACAATCCAATTGGAATTGGAAACGGTTGGAATTGGAATTTCAATTCCAATTTTGTTGTGTTTGGTTGTCAAATCGAATTAGAATCCATCACCCAGGCACCCACAATCACCGCCTCGGATCAAAACGGTTCGATTCGAAAGGTACGGGTTAAAACGGTTCGCGTCGATACAGTTCGATTCGAAACGGTATGGGTCGAAACGGTTCGTGTCGAAACGAAAACGCATGGAAATGGTTCGCGTGCGATACGTTCGAATGTTCGACGATACGGTTCGGTCGAAACGGTTGCGTTGGTATGTTCGAGTCGAAACGGTTCGCGTTGAAACGGTATGTGTCGAAACGGTGCGGGTCGAAACGATACGCGTCGAGATGTTACAGGTCGAAAATGTTCGCGTCGAAATGGTTCGATTCAAAACGGTACGGGTTGATACGGTGCGGATTCGAAAACGGTCGAAGATTCCAATGAATTTACTTCAATTTCTTCAAATATAGGAAGGATTTTAAAATCCTTTAGTTAAAGGAATTTGAAGGAATTCTGATTATTAATTCCATTTCACTCTAATTTGAGATTCATTTATCAAATTTTGTGAACCAAACATCTTAAGAGATGGAATTCAGATTCCAATTCCCTTAAATTCTATTGAATTCCTGCGAACAAAACGCCCCTAATAAAACAACTCCAACTTACAAAAGGAAATTGCATGTTCACTAGAAACAAGTTGAATCAAAGTTAAGAGGTTTACATATAAGAAAACATGACACCATAGAAAAAGATCCCTCACGTAGTATCAAATGGTCGGAATTAAAGCCTTTGTTTAGTAAAGTTAATTTAGGAGCGAAACAACCCTTGGGCCCCTCGTATGGCGGAGCCTCGTACACCAGGTTTGCCCTATTAAGGAAAGTTAGGAGATTCCAGCCGGCTATGGAACCATATATAAAGAAGCTCAAACCGAGGCTCATTTATCAAACAATTTCTCATACTCAATCTTGTTTTCGCTCGGCTCAATTTGAGTATTAAGCAATAAGTTCTCAATATGAAGCTCGAACCCAACTCATTTATCTCACAGTCGTCACATTCACACCCAAATTTCAAGAACCCACAAGGTTTTAACTTGCTTCATCCACCTTCATGAATAACAGCTGTATATCGATTCATTCTCTAGTTACAAGAAAACTTTAAGTTTATTAAGGGTGATACGTTATTGAAATATTAAATGTCACAAATAAACATATATCTATATAAGTATAAATATATACACATACCCACACATTGATATCTTGCTGTTTTATATAATCCATATTTTGTATAACAGACAATTCACCAGTTAAAATCAACAAAATAAGACATACCGAGATAAACACTAAAACATAATAATTTCCATTTCAGCAAATACAAAAAACAATTCATCAACAAAACATGAACATTCTTTTTACTAAACCCTAAACATCCAACCAAACCACAAAACCCTAACCTCAAATCTAAGAACTGGTAAACTTAGTAACAGCCTTAGTCCCTTCAGAAACAGCATGCTTCGCCAATTCACCGGGCAGCACCAACCTGACCGCGGTCTGTATCTCCCTAGAAGTAATAGTAGGCTTCTTGTTATACCTAGCAAGCCTAGAAGCTTCCTGAGCAAGCTTCTCAAATATATCATTAATAAAAGAGTTCATAATCCCCATAGCCTTGCTTGATATTCCGATATCCGGATGCACCTGCTTCAACACCTTGAATATGTATATCTTGTATGTCTCTACGCTCTTCTTGTTCCTCTTCTTCTTCTTGTCAGCGGCTCCGGCGCCAGCTTCCTTTGGTAGCTTCTTCCCGGCTTTCGGCTTCTTCTCGGCTGGAGCTTTCTCGGCGGTGCGGCTGGCTTCTTCTCGGCGAGCTTTTTCTCTGCTACTTTTGGCGCCATTTTGTTTGAAATTTGGTTTTTAGAGAGAGAGAGAGAGAGAGATTGTTGGAGGATGAGAATAATGTTTGTGGGGGTTTTGTTTATATAGGGATTGAGGAGAGTGATCTGATTGGTGGATTTTAGGTGTGGTGGATTGTGAATGGTGGCCGTTGATTTGGAGGGGGTTGTAGGATTTGATGATGGGTGGGATGGTGTTGTGTTGACGCGGATTGAAGATGGGTTTAAGAATGGACGGATGAGATTTAATTTCAAGGTCAGAATAAAGTTATATTTTTACTTTTTTTAGTATAAACATGTTAGGAATAAGGAGTGGTTAGAATATTTCATTAGTAAACTTCAATCAGACCAATTAAATAGTGTTACGTCAGTTTACATTTTTGTTACCTATCATGGTGGTTTAAACACTTTGAATAGGTAAAATATTTATTTTATTTTTTATATTTTTAACTTAAGATAAAACAAATAAAATATCAAACTTTTATAAATAAAAAAAGCATTACAATAAAATCTAAGTTAAAAAAAATTAACAATAAAACAACGAAACAACCAAAAAACTAAAAATTACAAGGCCATCCATATTTTTTTGCGATCTCGCGTTTTCTAGTGAGTGGTGATTTCCAACATCGAAGGGTGAACATTGTCGTGAGGCTGGTTAAACGTCTCCAAGTCCTTGTCGAACATAGTTTGTCGCAACGCCTCTCGTTGCTCATCCGCCAACGTCATGTATTTTTCTTCTCGTAACCGTTTAATATCCATCAACTCTTTCTTCATGGCCTTGTACTCTTCGAATCGACCGGTTATCTCTCTTGGATCTTCGTTTGTTGAAGACGGCCCGTTGCCTTTTTTCTCCTTTCTCTTTTGTCGTCTTGGCGAGGGATCCTCGTTCATGTCGGGAAGACCGCTCGAGACTTCAGTATTAGGTGTATCCGCTTTATAATTTCCCGAATCCGACGACTTTCGTTTTTTGACTCAAGCCGGAGCTTTCTTCACCCAACGACGGTATCGGTGACCACTTTTGATTTGTTTTAACGACCTCCCACGCCGCAACACGAGGAAAGTCATTTTTTCTTTGTTTTTGTAATCCTTCGCGCTTGCTTCATTACAAAAGAATCGTCGCACCCGCTAGGACGTAAACGATCCTAAAATGATAAATTAACAACAAACTAATGGTGGTTTCGGTTACTTCCTCCAACCGTTTTATTGAAGTGCTTAAGAACTTGGTTCAAAAAACCATCCGACCTTTGTTAATTGCCTTTTATTTTGTTCAAAGTGCAATGAACAAAAGCCTTTGCCAATGCCTCTTCTTGATTAGACGTCCAATTTTCCCGTTTTGCTTTTCCTCTTCTTTCCTTTGCGGCTTCATTTTGGTTCATGGGATTATATTGTACGACAACATCTTCATCCTCATCATTATGTTGCTCTTGGGTATCGGCCACGAATTCTTCTTTGGAGTCATCTTGTATGTCTCTCGGTGATTGCGAGCTTGGGGTTTGAAAAAAAAACGGGTCAAAAGAGTTTTGGGCGTCTAAGGGGTAATCATAAACACCGGATTGAACCATCGTCGGACCATGTCGCAACCAATTTCGGTGGGGTTGGCTATCGTAACCAAAATTCGGTTGCATGGTTTGGTTAAAAAAAATTGGGGTTGCGTTTGATGAGCAAAGCCAAGTTGGGGATGAAACGGAACACTAGAACCACCCGAACCATCACGTTTATCTTGAGCCCTCGCCTTCGAACCGGACCCTACATTTTTTTCTTCCCTTCACCTTTTTTTGAGCCTTCCATTTGTTTGAAAAAAAATTGAAAAAAAATAGTAGAATATGGTTTGTTTGGTGAAAATGGTGAATATGGTTTGTTTTCTTCCTTTCACCTTTCACCTTTGTTTGACCCTTCCATTTGTTTGAAAAAAAAATAGTAGAATATGGTTTGTTTGGTGAAAATGGTGAATATGGTTTGTTTTCTTCCTTTCACCTTTGTTTGAGCCTTCCATTCGTTTTATAGTAAACGACTATATAGCTGTTGAGAATGAACAAAGATCGAACAAAATATCTTCCCCACTTCGGTAAAGGTTCACCGCTGTTTAAACTTTCCCGGTCGGTAAAGGGGTCGGCGGCGGTGTTCCCGCTCGGCAAACCGACTTTGCCGCACCCCTTTACCACCCACTTTGTATACCCTTATAACTAATTTAAAATGTGTTAATATTGAAATCTATCGGATGAAACTAAATGGTATAAGAGACTTTATAAAAAACATCGTTAACATGTGCTTAAAGTAAAAAAAATGGATAACGTAATGTCACGTCACGTATTAACTAACTCACTATTTAACTATCATGTTTTAACTAATAATTAAATAAAAAAACATATATGTATTATATGATTGCTTATTAGGGGTGGACCATGAAACCTTACTCCTCTAACGCCCGGTAATGGCATCATGCCTTGCTTGGTTAACACCTACAAGGCGGTGTAGTTGCTCGTTAACAGTCGATGTGACATTAGGCGCTACTCCACAATGCCTAGTGTAATGTTTAAGGTCTTGAATTAGACACCATGTCAAAATGGCATATCTACAAAACCAGTCATTGATAACGAAGTGTGGTAATGTGAAGCATAATATGATGTATCTCCATGTAAACTATTATATGTACGCTATCGTTATAGTGTTTATGGTTTTGTCTCCACCTATCTTGCGATGTAGTATACCACCACTAGAAGGTAGCGTAAGCGCTATATGCTTTGAGAAAATATTCGGCGAGGTGCAACCCCTCGTTAAATAGACACATGCTTTAGACAAATAGCGTGTTTTGATGGGGCAACTTATTGGAAGGGATGCAGGTTCAACATTCTATACGCAATTGCTTGATGATTCATTGTATTTTATCCACAAATGGATATCAATATCCTAACTAATTTTGTTTTTCAGCGAGTGCTCATTCAATAGGGTCTAAAATGATTACAACTCCCTTCATAGACTTCCCAACAATTGAGTTATGTGGCCTTTATTGGAGATGGTCAAGAGAACTCAAATGCCTTTATGCAAATCTTAATCTCACTATTACAATATAGTAATTTATGTTTTATCTTTATTCTTCCGCATCGATCACATTCACACTTTAGTGGCTCGATACGAACTATAAGGATTTATATCAAGGCCGTTTTTTGTTTGGGTGTGCGTAATAAGTGGGTGTGAGCTTACTAATGGCCTTCGCTAGTAATGTTTTAAAATTTGTTTTTTATATTGTCGACGACAGGTGGTCTAAGTGCATGGGGGAATTAAAGGTGGTGTTGATAACTGAGGTTGATTGTAGTAAAAAAAATATTGTTGCATCCAAACACTTGCATGCTTTATTGAATATGAGTTAAATCTGGGTTTATGAACTTGTTTATGTATATGTTTGCCTGATGTTGTCTATGCACACATTTTGGGTTTGCAGGACTTTATACAAACACGATTATCACATTAGAGATTGTGGGTATGGTTTCAATTCTAAGTTTTTATATCACAAAGCCATGAAAGCTGTAGATGTCATGGAGATGTTATTATGGTAATTCTCATCTCACATTGGGATGAAGTACTAAAATGTTACTTGTTTCATGAAGAATCCAGGCCTAAGGTATATCGAATCTTTGATTGATTGCATCCCCTATTTTATTTATGCCTTATTTCATTTTCTTCGTTTATTTAATTTACTTATGCAAAACACCATCTACTTTATGATCGACTAAACAACAATGAGGAATGAGGTTTTAGTTGTGGGAGACACCGAGTCACTTGGTCGACATTTGGTTTTAAACCACTTTATTCTACTACACAATAGATCGTGTACTCTTGCTTATTTGTGTCTAGTTGTATATACGTTTAAAACCATTTTATAAATTTTAAACAAGATTTGTGCAGAAAAACCCTTATAAAAACATACACATTTGCACACACTAGTCTCGTTTAGGTTAACGAGCTTAGTCAGGCTCGTTTATTAAACGAGCTTACTTTTAGGCTAAAGATAGTCTAATCTTAGCTTGATACAAGCTTTTAACGAGCTGATCAAACGTACCACATGAGCATATCAGTTTATTTACACCTTAGATGAGTTATAGTGTTCAAGTGTTATGGGGTGCAAACGAGCCGAGCGACTCGTGAGCTACTCGAGATCGGCTCGAGAATAAGCTCGAAACGAGCCGAGCCTTATCGAGCTCTAGCCGAGCTTGAGCCTAAAATAAAAGCTCGTTTGTTTATCGAGCCCGAGCTCGAACCTTAGTGTAAATGAGCCGAGTCAAGCTGAGCTTAGTTAAACTTGTTTACGAGCCGACCCCAAACCTAAAAATAAGCTTATTTAGTAAACGAGCCCGAGCCGAGCTTCACTTATCGAGCTCGCGAGCCTTAAATGCCTATTATTTATATTTTTTATTTAATATATTATATGATAATAAACGAGCCGAGCTTGAGACTACAATAAAAGCTCGTTTGTTTATTGAGCCCGAGCTCGAGCCTGGCAAGTGAAGCTCGCCAGGCTCGTCGAGCCTTAGTGTAAATGAGCCGAGTCAAGATGAGCTTATTTAAACTTGTTTACGAGCTGACCCCAAACCTAAAAATAAGCTTATTTAGTAAACGAGCCCGGGCCCGAGCTTCACTTATCGAGCGCGCGAGCCTAAAATGTCTATTATATATATTTTTTATTTTTATATATTAATTATATGATAATAAACGAGCCGAGCTCGAGCTTGAGAAAATACCAATGAGCCGAGCTCAAACTTTGAAAATAAAGCTCGAATCGAGCCGAGCTTAAGCTCGAGCTCTCATAAGTTAATCGAGCTCAAGTTCGGGCTCGGCGCGGCTCGTTTGTACCCCTAGGAACTTATGTCTATAACGAGTCAAGTTACTGGGCCAATAAACTGCAAAGAAAAACCTCGTGATAGGCCGAGCACACCAGGAGTTTTGTGATTTGCTTTTGGTGAAAGCTTCTCATTTGGGCCTTGCTAATGAAGGAATGATTTTCAATTGTATCATGTTTCTGAGTAGAGGCCCACAAAAAACCCGGAACTGGATACGATAGTAAAACCCGAAACCGGTTATTTTTGTATGCGGGTATTGTATACCCGTAACCAAACCGACCCTAACCGTAGGGTATGGATAGGGTATGCATTTTGAGCTCAATACCTGTAACCGAAACCGTACACGATTTATAACCGAAAATACCCGGAACCGGTTATACCCTATACCCGAACTCGGTTATACCCTATACCCGATACCGGTCTTTTTAATACCCGATAGAATACCCGAATTTTTAAGTTATATTTTACGTTTACTTTGCAACTTTTATATTTAAGTTTTTAAAAAATGTATATTATATAACATATAATTTGTATTTGAGTGATTATGTAATTGTAATTTATTTTTAATTACTTTTACTATTACAAACCAATTTTAATTTCTAAACGCATTTATTTTTATGTAAAATAAAACAAAAAACATATTTTTTTAAAAACGGGTATTAATACCCGGTTCCAATACCCGGTACATAGGGTATGACTTTTATCTTCAATACCCGTACCTGAACCCTACCCGGTTTCTCTTAATACCTGATTTTCCAATACCGATCATACCCAAAACCGGTTCCATACCCAAACCGGATATTAACAAAAACTCGATTTGTGCACCTCTATTTACGAGAACCAATTTCATTTCAACAATCTATTATTTACAAAAATCTTTCAATTTTCCATTTAATCAGAAACTTTTTACTTAAAGAATATTCAACTTTTGAGAAAAGTGCCCGGATAGTCCCTGTGGTTCACTTCGATTTCACCTTTAGTCCCTACATTTTCAAAATTACAGCTATAGTCCCCAACTATGGCAAATTCGTTCTCGGATAGTCCCTGACGTGAATAGAGGTTAATTTTCTTAGTTAAGTGACTGTGAAATTACCTAAATGCCCTTCATTAAAAAATAACATGTAAATAAAACATTTATCTCTCGACTCTATCTCTATCTTTCTGCTTTCTCTCACTAAAAAACACCATCACCGTCCCCTCCCCTCCACTCCACAGCCACCATCATCCCTCCCACCACTGCCGCTGCCACCATCAACCAACCATCCCTAACGGGTCAACCCAGACCATTCAAGATCTCCACACCCAAATCACAATCGGGTCAACCCCCAATCACCAAAAGGTATACACACCCTCATTAGAACTAGATAGATCTTTAGACAATACTGGAATCATAGTTTCAACAGAAGACTTTTTTGTTACATACATTATCCAAACACACTTAGATTGTGTATTAAAAGAAAGTTATAATCATATGTTACCAATATAAAAAACATTAGATTTTGTATGCAAACACACTCCGATCGGTGTATCCACTTTTAACGAATTCCCTTTCTCTCGTCAATCTTTTCACACGGTGTTACAGTGGTGGCAGCGGGGCGGAGGCGTTACATTGGTGGGTTTTCCGACGATTTCGGGGTGAGGTGGTGGCGACGTGGTGGAGGTGTTATGATAAGGCGTTTTTCAGGCGATGATGGTGGTGGCGACGTGGTGGAGGTGTTATGATAGGGCATTTTTCAGGCGATGATGGGTGGATCTGTTGTGGTGGTGGATCTATTGCGGTGACGGAAGGTGATTGTTATTACCAGGGGGAAAGATGAGTTTCCGGGAGTGTATATCACTCGGGCGACGGCGGCGACGGTGTGACCGCCGGTTGTTGTGGTTGTATCTGCTAAGAAGCAGATTCAATTGAAGAAATATGAGGATTTTAAGTGAGGGTTTCATTAAAAGGCTGAACGGTGATGATTGCGGCGGTGGTGAAGGTGGCTGAGTGGTGATGCTGGTAGTGGAGGTGGAGGTGGCTGTGGTGGTGATTTTTCTAAGGCCCTCCGTAGTGGGGCGGTGTGAGGAGGAAAACGCCAGCCAAAGCGCCCCCCACATCATTACGTGGGGCGCTTTGGGTTGAATTTTTTTATCCCCGTTTTGTACACAACGGCGTTGTGTTTGTGAATTTCAAAATATATCCGTTATTCAACGGATCTTTTATTAAAAAAAATCGTTTTACTATATATATATATATATATATAAATATTTCACCTCTCATTTTATTCACACACAAACTATCTCAACCAAATACATCTACCATTCTAAAAAAATAATGGGTTCTCCAGCGGATGATTTGTTCACCAATATTTATCGGAGATTCTTTTCGACTGAAGAAACCGCTGAGGAGGAAGAAGCGGTTACGAGTGCATGCGGTGCGTTGATACAAGCCATGGGACACGTTGTACCTACTCCTCCACGACCCATATTGAGGCGCACCTATATATTGAGAGATCGGGAAGCGGCAAACGAGCGTTTGATGAAAGACTACTTTTACACCACACCGGTTCACAGACCAGACGTTTTTAGACGTCGGTTTAGGATGAGCAGAGAGACAGTAGAGAGAGAAGGGGAGGGGTGAGATGTTTTTTTTTTTAAAGATTAGTGGGTCTCATACATATAATATATATTATATATGTATTTAATTAATTTGTTAAGTTTTAAATTAAGGGTAAATTGGTCATTTCACATCCACATAACTAAGAAAACTAACCCTCATCCGCTTCAGGGACTATCCGAGAACGAATTTGCCAAAGTTGGGGACGATAGCTGTAATTTTGAAAATGTAGGGACTAAAGGTGAAATCGGAGTAAACCACAGGGACTATCCGGGCACTTTTCTCTTCAACTTTTTATTACTTTTTCTAGTTATCACAACTAGGGTTTTAATAAGCTGATGCTTCGTAGCGGCCGACAAATTTTCCGTATTCTTCCGCGCAATGCGACTTCAATCCGGTTGGTATATAGATATTGTTTTTGTTTGTTATGAAAGGTAACTAAACGGAAGTATGATAGAATTATAAAAGTTTAGGGGTAGAAATGTAAGTTGGTTATAAGAAAAAAAACTACAAGACTTAATGTATGAAACGGAGCCCCTATGGGTTCTATTGCGTCATATCAGCGCCAATAGACAAGGGAACTTCATTACCTTTTCCGAATAGAACCAATGCAATGCATTAAAGTGCCCTTATTAAAAAAGAAAAAAAAATGAGAAAAAAACAAAAAGGTGTGATTGGTTGAAAACATGGTCCCCACCACCATCATCTCGTTATCCTCCGCCATTGCAACCACGAGCAGTCAATAGCGCCCTCTGAATAGCGCTGATGGTAGGATTAGAGGAGGGGACTATTGATAAGAAATTGGTTGAGGTGGATGAACAATGGCGCCCCATACCCTCCAACCAAAGAGCTTCTCCAATAATATGTTTTTGGATATTTTTAGAGAAGAGAGGTGAGTATGTGGAGGTAAGAGATGATGATTTGGACGAAAGAAATTGTGGTTCAGTTCTTCACCAAAATCACATAAAAACAACTTATGTGAGCGTAATGCAAAAAAGAGGAGAGTGAATATATGTTTTTTATGGGTTTTTTTTATGTGAGAGGGCTGGAGATAAATTATCTTGAGCAAGTGGCATGCACACTAGTTTTTGAGGGTATTATTATGGATGTTCTAAGTAAAGCGTAAGGAGTAAAACAAAAGTTTCGAATCAAAAGAAGACAAAACAACAAAGTTCATAAATTGTTGGAACAAGCTAATGTTAGCAAAGTCTAGTGTATAGGCTCATGTTAGCAAATGGTGTAAGTTACATGCGTGACACAATTAAATTTATTTATTTTTATAATATAAAGATCAAATACAAATCAATCTTTATCAAAATAAAATATATATTATTGACTTACCATTTGTGACACCTTGTATTTTTGCCAGCAATATTGCTTTTCCTTTTTGCACAGCTAGATTGGTGGAGTAATTAATGGACCACCTATTATATATTTTGTATTCTTGTAGCCTCGTAAATCAATTCAACATAGAGAATATTTTCTTTTCACAACAACTCTATACCAGTTTCATGAATCTTAATATACAAATGGGCCATAACATGAGAGGCAGAAAAACAATTTTTTTTTTGTTTTTTCCATCTAATTAAGGATGATATTTAGTTGCAAATAGGTAGGGGCGGAACTATAGAAGGGTCAGGAGGGTCCATTGACCCTCCGGCGAACCCTCCAGCCAGCCAACGTTTTACTGATCCTTCAAATTACCTGATCTAGAGAGGTTAAAATGTAAGAGAAGTGAAGATTGATAGTTTTTTTTACTTTTCCGGCCGGCGGAACTGGATCTGTTGTAGTCGGTAGAAGATGAAGTACATATGAAATGAATATAAACAAAGGTAAAATGTAAATAGAATATTGGGCAGCCGTACAAAAGGATTGATTGAAATCACTGCACACACATGACACATCACCCACTAGTAACAAATCTTAAAATATTTTATAGTTTTATTAGTTTGTTCTTAATTTATATGTATTATATATTGTTTTTTTATTAGTTACCTTTCAATGGAATGCACACTCAAAGTATTTTTATAGAAATATATTGTCATACTTATTCATTTAGTTATGATTAATTTAATGTAATGCTTATTCTTTTATAACGTTAATGTTATAAAGTTATCATTATATTTGATTTTCAGCTTATACTTGTATAACTTATGCTATTATCTCCTAATAATCTGTAACTTGATGGAGAGGATGAAACCCGAGCTTTAGAGTGTTTAAATATTGTGTTTTTATGTGCGTTTTATGTGTTTACTTGCTTGGACTAAGTTAACTACGAGAAATCGGTGTTTTTCAGGTAAAACACGTAATTCGGAGAAGTTATGATGATTAAAGATGAAGTGGAGTGCTACGAGATGGAATTTGCAGCTCGTGATACGAATTTGGAGTGTGTTCGGGTGCTATCAAGGCTTGAGGATGCAAATTATACGAAAGAATGAAGTCCAAGGGATTAAACATGAAGATTGGACGTGTTTTGAGGAAAACAAATGGAGTGGAATTAAAGATCTTAAGATATAGAATGATAGAGGGTTGAATTACGAATGCGTAGGCGAAAACGGTGCGTAAAACGGAGCTATAACGAAGAAGTTATGATAAAAACAGTTTTTTGAACGAATCTGCGAGTGACCAGCAGTTGTGGAACGTCAGTGATGGTCCCGGTTCCGAAAAAACACGAATTTTGGTCTTAGAAGGTATATTAGGGTTTCAAGAAACATCTTATCACAAGCTTGGCACCCAAGGACGAATTGTCTAAGTAAGAATCGACCCGATTTTGACTACAACAACGTTTATCAACAACCAACAAAGATTTACAACGATTTTGCACAAGGATCTACCTTCGTTTTCATCAAAAACCCATTCTTTTACAAAAATCTTCATCTTTTTCTTCAAAACTTATGTTTTTAACTTAGATCTACACAATACGAGTTCGTTTGGTGTTAGCAGAGGCTTCCCAAACACGAGATCTGCAAGATCTCGGTTTGTAAGTTCTAGATCTGAGAAAACCTTTGATGAATATCGATTTCTACACAAGATACGGACTTTTGATGGTGTTTTGTTCATTTTCTGATATGAAACAAAGCATCTATCATTCAAGATCCCAGATCTGGAAGCACACGGACGTTTGTGACGGTTTACACATGCCGGACTAACCCGAACGAACCCCGAGTTCGTCCGGATTAGCCCACGCTTTTGTAAAGCGGCTAAAACTTCTCTGAAAAGACCTCTCTGACCTAAGTTCGCTCAGTAGCACAGGGTCGGGGGGATGAACACTCGATTTACTCAGCAAACGACACGAAAACGTAAGATTTTGAACCCGAAAACATCAAGTTCGCTCGAGAATCATCAGTTCACCAGGTCAAGTTCGATCGAACTTGTACCCAATGGGTAAAGTTCGACCGAACTTGGGCTAGTCTCATCAAACTTCTTCGCATGTTCGCCCGAACTTGCCTAGTTTCCTAAGAAACTATGCAAGTTCGCCCGAACTTGTCACCTCAGTAAGGTTTTCATACAAGTTCGCCCCGAACTTGGCTATAAACTCACCAAATTTATACAAGTTCGCTCGAACTTGTGTGTTTACATACAAGTTCGCCCGAACTTGGCTACTGCCCAACCAAGACTTAACCGTTTCAGCTTTTCGGAGACTGATGCACTTCCGTTCGCGTATGCAGGCTGATCCGGCGCTCTTCTCGACTCCTCGCAGAATCTCAAACCTAACAAAACGCACCCACAGTGAGTATACTTGACCCATTTTCGCTTTAAACACACTTTTTGGGTGTTACATACTTCATATATCAAAATCACATCATAAATCAAACTGTTTATCACACGCGAATAATCTGATTGTATGTGCTCGAATACGTGATACTAGAAACATGTGACTAGGACTTGTTTTCGTTAACTTGCCTCCTTAGCTAGTATGGTATTATAGTGTGGCTTACACCCGACGGGGTCTAGTTAGGATGGACGAAGCCTTCTGACGGTAGTTAGCATGAGAAATGAGCCTATATTATGTTAAGTGTTTTGGTGTATCATGATATGTAATTAGATTGTTTCGCAAACACTTTCTCGACTACGCTAGTATTATTCAAACTCGTATGCTCACCTTTACATAATTGTATTGACTTGTATTTTAACGTATGTAACAGGTTGAGGATTTAGCTATGGACGCTTGGATGATTGCATGCTTAGCTTAGTTTATTTTCTTTTGTTTTGTTTAGTTGGAATGTAATAAATATAGGGGAAATCGAACCGTTATGTTTTTATGAGAAAACTTTGGATTTTGTAATGATTATTTAGATATTATGTTTAATAGTATGGGATGTTAAACGTTTAGTAATGTTGTGAATAATTGTTATGGAATTTCTCGTGAGAACAATCTGGTCGCCTAGCGCCACTAACCCTGGTGATTCCGCCATCGGTCGGGGTGTGACATTATGGTATTGCATACTTACCAGATTCAACAATGTGCACATCATACACCCCCACCCATTCGACTCAACGTTGCACCCTGTTTTTTTATCACTTGAAGATCCACTAGTTTTTATAATAGGAATTCATTTAATTTTGCTTATGACAGTGGTGGTGGGTTGAAGGTAATGGTGGTGCGGTGGGTTTACCATGGAGGTGGGTTGAAGATGACGGCGACGGTTTGGGTTTACAGTGGAGATGTAGGCGGTGGGTTGTAGGTGACGATGGTTGGTGGTGGGTTGAAGGTGGAGGTGATGATTGTGGGTGGTGAAATGGGAAAGAAGATAAAGGGGGTGGATCCATTGTTTCAGAGGAGGAGGAGGGGGGGGGGGGTATGAAGAAGATGGCGTGGTGGGCCATCTCCTTTTGTTTTTTATTTTTACTCTTTTAATTGGTGAGGGCAATTTGGTCATTTAGCATTAACTTAACTGAGAAATTTAACAGAGGTTAGTGATAAGGACCACCTGAGTGCAAAAATTACAATTATTAGGACCAACTCTGTAATTAGTGAATCATTGGGACCAAATCTGTAATTTTCACAAACCACAGGGACCAACCAGGCATTTAACTCTTTTTTTAACATCAAATTTTCTTATAAACTCTGTTGTTTATAAGACTTGAACACAAAACTTCTTTTCCAACTCAAAATATTTAAAAGTTTTTCTTTTACCAATGAACTACCACTTTTTTTTTACAACTATACCAAGTGACAGCACCGAAATACGCGGGGTAAAGTACCATATAACTAAGGAATAAAATGTATTCTTGTGATGATTGTTGGTAGGACCAAATAAAAAGGCTCGTGCCATGATTGATGAGTCCACCCCCAAAACATGAGCCATGTGTTACACAAAAAAGCAAGCACTATTACATGTGCATCTCTTACACCTTTGACACTTATGGGTCGACCCAAGGGGCCCAACGGTCGCTTTCTTCGAGATTTGGTCGGTGCACGCCTAATCTTAGGCCCATTTATGGTTGGTGCATTTGTAGTACCCAATATTTGTATATTGTTGGTATATGTCTATGCTAATTTCGTTTGAAGTTCTTATCAAATCAACCAAAAAAAACCAAGAACCGAATCATCACCAAAGTTGCTTACACGTGCATCTTTCGCACAACTTATTTATATGTGTTAGTACACTAAGTTGATAACCTTTAAAGTTTAAACCACACAATATTTTAGCTTCGTTTTATACATCTTTTACATATAGGTTAGACGATCTAACATGTAAGTATGGAATATTCGTGTAACAAATACTTGGGTTTATTTTTTTTACGATGGGTAGGAATTTTTTACGTTATTTATTTTATTCGTTCGTGTTAAATTATGTATTTTTATTTTAAGTGAATGAAATTTATTTTCTATATAACATTGACTTTATTTAAATAAAAGAAATAGTTTGCGTCATAGGTAGGCACCGCCACCACTTACTAGTTAATGGTATATGACGAATAATGGTTGGTCAGGACTAGGGTAATTACCCTAGAATGTTCCTTCCTCTCCAAGTAGATGTTAATTACAAAACTTAACTTGGACTTGTATTTATGATGGAATTACATAAAAGTTTTGAAAATATCTCTTTTACTTAAGGAATAGATTTAAATACTAATTAATGAAGGTATCTTGAAGAGCTTTTTGTGGGTATGAAAATCCGGTTTCCAAAATCCCACATGCATGAAAATTAACTATAAATTAATTACCATTGAATTCTTTTCTTTTATAACTAACGAACAAAACATTGGGAGGAAAAACAATCCAAACATGCTTCAAAGTTTCGTTTCGAGTATGTTTGGATCATGCAAATCCAAGTCAACCGCAAGTGGAGTTATTCAAAACAACACAAGAGAAGCAATTCCGGCGTATCAAACGCTTCTCCATTGTGGATTCTGCAGCATCTCTTTGAGCACCCAGAACTACCACCTGGTACCTACTAATCTTCTTAATTTATACTTTTAACTAGTTTTATGACCTGCATGCGTTGCGGGGCGCTAAGCCTATCATACTTTTACTTAAAAAAAAAAACAAAACGATGGAAATACTATAAATTGGGGCGCTAATCCTACCCTACTTTTACTAAAAAAACTAAAACGAGGGAAAGACTATAAATTTAAACTGAGGGCAAACTTGTATTTTTCAAGACAGATGAGCGACTGCCCACGAATAAAAGATACATCGAGTCAACCAATTAAAACAAAACACTAGCATAGTTTGTAAACAAAGAAAAAGAAAAACTAAAACGATGACAACTGAAATTTTACACTGGACTCAAAATCGTAAACTGACAGTAAAAAGAACAAAAACAAAGGCAAATCTGGATATTTAAATTTGGGGTAAAATCGTAATTTGGCTGGAAAAAAACGATGGCAAAAGTGGGCAAAATCGTAATTTGACAAGAACAACTGAGAAGTTTTAAATTGGGGTAAAATCGTAATTTGGCTGAAAAAACAATGGCAAAACTGGGCAAAATCGAAATTTGACAAGAACAACAGAGAAGTGCCAAGTTTGTGTCTTACACACTTTCTCTCCATGTCCTTTGTAGTTATATATATAATATAATAGAATATAACATGTATATATATTCTTAACACGCTTTAATTTCTTTCTTTTTTATACACATGCATGCAGTGTAAGAAGGGGCACCTCAGCTGCTCTTCTTGCAGTACAAGGTTGGGCAGAATATGTACTCTATGCACCTTGGGAAGTCTAGTCAAAAAACAAAAGTCTCACATTCATCCACACTAAGAAATAAGCCGATCGGGAAACAAGATGTTATTGTCCCGCATGCGCCTTTGCTAGTTCTTCCAACAAACTGTACGAACATGTCCGGTGCCACCGCCTTTTAGTCACTTCATTCACCTACGGGTTCCCCTTCTCTGTCCCCGCCCCTCTCGAACTAGCTAACGGGCGCATGATTCTTCAAGAAGTGCTTGAAGGTGTGATCTTTACCCTTGAACATCGTGTGCTTCAAGATCAGAGTGCAAGAGTTTTCAGCGTCGATTGCATTGGGCCACCAACGCTAAACAAAGCTTTTATGTGCAAACTTCCGGTGAGATGCAAAGAGGGACGGTTCTCAATCGAGTCTATACCGAAAGTCCATACAAATCAGACCAAACACACATCTAACAAAGGCCTTCTAATTGTTCCATCCAGCATTAATGGTCAAATCCTTGTTGAAGTTATGCATATACAAGGTCGTCTAGAAACTTCATAAATTTGTTATTTTGTTACGTGATTTTACTATTATTATTAGCCTATTATCATATATATATATATATCTAACATGATATCATTATCTTATATGCACTCCACGTATTTATGCTGTAAAGTCTCTTGAATAAATTTAGTTGAAACATCATGTAGTTATCAGATACATGGATAGGGTTATATTTTTGAACTCCCGCCTCACTATATCCACCATTCAACTTATTTTTTATCATTAAATCAATTAAAAATTGAAACTCATTGATATATATCATCACATATTACATATTTATATACATAATACATATATATATATATTTTAATATATACATATACAAATATAATATATTATAATATTTATATATATATATATATTCAAGTGGTGTCTTGAAACCAATCTTTTAAAATCGATTTTTACACGGTACCGGATTTGGTTTAGAAATGGTTTAACTGTGTGTATTGGACGGTTCAACCGCGTATATCGGGCGGTCTAACCGGTTCTACCGGTACAACCTATGTCCCAATATCCGCCAATCCGGTTCCAATTAACCTCCAAGTCTCCAACTAATGTGTTAACTACTCAGGTACGAAGCATATATTTATCTGTATTAAAGACGTTAACGCTAACCAATGAGTGATGACTTTGTAACAATTTAAGCAACTTGTGACTTCATCTAAAAAGAAACCATTATTTTTGGTAATTGGTGTCTCAATTAATTGGGATTACATAGCACTAATAAATTGAAGTTTTAAAGACCAATGGGGTGGTGGTGCATTGGCAAAGGCACTTTGGAAGGGAAGGTCTTAAGTTCGAATTTCACAAACGATAGAAATAAATAGTTGGTCGATTTATGACAATTCTCTAAGATATATCGACAATTGCGATCCTCTAACGTGGTTTATCACACGTGGCTGGGTTGTATTGGACCGTTGTTCACCCATAAACACATATCGATCATCAAAACTTTCCTCGAGCTAGTTTAAGGTGATGGAAGCGTGTTGAATTCAAAACCCTGGTTGAGGAAAGCACTTGAAAGCCATAGCTTCAAATTTGGTAGGTTTATGCCAAATCCATTGACCATAACCTGTAATATTATACGCGTAACTACAAACCTGATCAAATTTTAATAGTAAAGAGTTTTATAACGAGATATCGAATTAAATTCTTACATTTAAGGTGAATGTGAGTACAAAGTTATCACCATCGGTTGCTAAATTCGAGCTTTGGATGTGAAAGCTTGTAATCGACTCGAGTGCTTTATGAAGTGACACCGCAACGCCTCGCCCTTTGTTGCAAACAAGTCGTACATAGTATCCTTTTTCCTCTACTTGAAACATGTCCAACTAAATATAGTATAACAAAAAAGAAAAAAATTAACCGAAACATATCTAACTAAATCTTGAAATGTAAGATAAAAAAGCTAAACAAAATGGTTTATTTAGATTTGTATGTAACCTTTGATATCTTTTTTGATATCGAAAACGGGTTTGAAACATGATGCTTATTTGAATGTTGAGACAACTTATCTGGGTTTTTTGCTGCCTCAATTATCGCAATCTCTGACTTTAAATCCCTCGCTTGTCTTTGAAGATCTTGAATGTATCGTGCTGCATCTCCGACTATAGAAGCTTTATCCATCTACATACGAAAGAAATTTTATAGTTTTTTTTCTTATGAAACATATAAATGATAAATTGTTTTAGAAAATGGCGTGTTTTAGAAAACAATTTGGACGACATAGAAATTTTTTTGTTTCTTGATTTCTAGTGTAATCGGATTTTTCAAGTCCGACTTAATAGGCGTGAAAATAAAATAACTCAAGAGTGAGTTGTGTGTAGAAAAATAAAGTCGGATTTCCCAACCTACTTTATGCTAAGATCCTTATCGTGGTTCTTAAGTCAGACTTTATTGACTTTTTTTGAGTCAATAAAGTCTGACTTGGGGAACCCCGGCTTTACATAACTCATACGAATTAAAAAAGTTGTTACCCAATGTTATTTACCTTGGTGATATTTGGTACCAACGAACGTAACGCGTAAAGCTTCTCCTTCATTCCACTTCTCCTCTTCCGCTCCGAAATCAAAGCCCTCGTCCGATCACCCTTCGTGCCACCCCCACTCCTCCCTTTCTGCGTCTCAAGTTTACCAGTTGTGGCGGTCTCAGACGAATCATCATTACCGAAAACATCAGAAACCTTCACATCCTCCATTTCCTGGTTCCAAACCAAACCCGAGTTCGGATCCATCACGCCAAAACCACCAATGTCACTACCCGCACCAACGACTGCATCATTGTGATCATTAAACAGTAACTGCGAACATGAACCGGTAAAATGATCACATTCGTAATCCAAACAGAAACTTTCAACCGGGTTATCCGTGGTCTCGCCTTGTATGGCGCAGATTCGGGTTTCGAAATCGGGTTCGCGCATGAAATCGGGTTGGAACATGTTGAAGTTGCCATCATTGAAATGGCTAGTTGAGTACTCGGGGTAATCTGCTATATGGTCCATTTTTGCAAGCTTAATATGATGATGATAATGATGCATCAACAAAGATAATATATATATATATTTATATATATATATATATATAATATATATATATATAAAATAGAGTTTAATGTGATGTGAACGGAATCATGCAGAAAGCATCTGGTGTAGTTTTGGGTATTAAGATAATATGTTTTTGACACTGACCTTCTTGTTAGACGCAGACAACGGAAGAATATAAGTGGCAACACATATCGATTTTTGCTAATTAAATAATTTAAAACGTATGTATTATTAATATAAGTTAAACTAGTATTAAGCCTGTTGTGGTGGAGACGTAAAACCGTAACAAATAACATCATCCACGCTACAATCAATGACCACCAATACTGAAGTTGCAGCGTCTTAATGCAGAGAAATTAGACTGACATATAAAACATAGAAAATTATAACTAACTCGATTTACGACTCATGTGTTGCGACGAACTTGTTAAATGGGAAAAAATAGACGACGTAAAGACAGTGAACCACACACGTACGTTGCTGTTGGAAATAAACCGGATAAAAAACGCAGCAACACAACGGTTTTGTGAGAACTTCTCACGACTCTTTTTATATATAAAGAAGAACAAAACAAAACAACCAAATAATTACATACCCTAACATATCTATTTATACTAAACTAACTACTTGCTAAACAAGCTATCCTAAACCAATACTAACTCTAATTCTTAATTAGCCAATAAATAAAATAAACTAGATAAACATATTACTTAAGATTAATCATATCTCTAATTATTTAATTACTCCTTCCTATATCAAGATTACTCTTCAGTTGCGTCATGTTAACTCGGAAAATTTTAGAAGGAAGCGTATAACAAAACGTAAAACGTTGAATCACACATGTACATTGTACGGTGTTAACTCGCAAAATTTAGAACGAAACGTAAAACAAAAATTTTGCAAAAATGAAAAACATAGGTGCTAAAAATGAAATTTAAAAAGTTGTGAGGTTAAATAGGAAAAACGAAACCTTTTGGGTTAAAACTATAAAATCAAGTAGTTTTGGATAGTTTTGGTTAAAAGTGTAATATCTATTTTTTTTAAACTTCCAAAACATAGAGTGCAACATCTTAATGCATCAACTTGTTGCTAATTTATAGTATGTAAATAACACTTGTAACTTTATTCAAGTTAGGTTCTTTGGCCTTAGTTTCCCAAACGAAAGCTTCTACAGAGCTTGCAAATCTCAAGCGAAAATACAATTGCTTGCAACGTATGATTAGAGACAGGGATTATTCATAAACATATATAAGTTAAATAACACATGTTTATCTCATTCGCTTTTGATACATTTGATTCCCTAGCCACAGAGGCTGTGGAATTCCTAAACAGGGTACAACAGGTTGTGAATAGTAATCTCTCAACCTTAAAGGGTCGTTTCGTCTTTAGTTGGATCGGTTTTGCAATTCAAAAGGGGGTTGCGGCGCAACTTGTTACCCGTTTACCTGCCACTTATTTGTAATTTGTTACTTTGGCATTTTAATGAAAATCTTGTTTTGATTAAAAAAAATTATGAAATCTTGTTGGTGCTTCAATCTTCTATTAAAATTAGTATTTTTTATATCTAATATAACCGAGTGACGCCTAGTGAGTGTTCAATTGGTAATACGCTATGCTACATGCTTTTTTTTTATATTTTTTTTTTCATTATGCTTGATGATGACTTGAATAATGTATAATAAACTTATAAGCGTTGAAGATCGTTATTCTAATCAATGATAATGTTCGAATATACTTTATGCTTTTCAACTTTGGGTTATATTGGATTTGTAAACTTGAGTTATATTTGTTAAAGTTGATTATGTTTAACCTTGTATACATCCCAATTTTTATTGTTCAATATTTGCAGATGGTTTTGGCTGTTAAAAAAAAGTTAGTTTGTTTTTAATACCCAACAAAACATTCACATCTACATCGTGACATAAGTATAGTCATAAATTGTAAAAAACATTGGAGAAATTTCTTGACTTTTTAACATGTTCATTTTACTTTCCTCATGAATGACTATCATATCAAATTTCAGGTTCTTTTAATTAATCGAAAAACGTATATATCCAAAAGTTTCTATAAATTGGAGGTCAAAAACGCATATACCCAAAAATTTCTGTACGAAAACTACATACTCTCCACTACCGAACGAAAAGTTTTGGGGGTCAGTCGCCCCAAACCGCCCCTTATAACCTGTGCCCCTGGTTCCAACCTTAGGTTTTTAACTGAATAACTTGGTATATGAATGATATCAAGCTACTTGAAGGCTAATATGGATTTAGAAGCTTATATTTTTATAATTATATGCATATATAATTCGAATTTGAATACTCGGAATAAATAAAAATAAAAATTCAAAATCTGAATTCTAGTAAGTTTCGACTTCAATTCGAAACTTCAAAAAACAATATTAAAATTGATTTTTTTCGAGATTGTTGACCCTAATATGAAAACCGAACACCTCTACTCATAGTAAATAACTTCTCGCAAAATCTTTAATATATGTTGTTTTATTAGTTATCAGTTGAATTTAGGTTATGACATGGTTGTTCATATATTTTTTATAAGTTTATTGGATTTTATCACTTCTAACTTTTGTTTTATAAGATTATTAGATTTTATCACTTTTAACTATTGGGTATTGGCCGCTGACACTCCCAACTATCATTTTCACTTCTATCACTTTCAACTTAACACTTTGTGTATTGTGTCACTCTGGTTGAGTGGTTTTTGATTCCCCTTTGATCTTTTAAGAGCAAATTCACCTGCAGTCATTAGTTATTCACAAAGTGTTAGCATAATGATAATATCACCAAGAACACAAGTCAAACACTACGTTAGGTTCGCCTGCGGAGTGACACGACACACAAAGTGTTAAGTTGAGAGTGGTGGAAACCAAAGGGATAGTTGGGAGTGGCAGCGACCAATACCCAATAGCTAAAAGTGATAAAATCTAATAATTTTTTTATAATGTGTTGCACACCTCTTTTCCAATTTTAAACGTTAAATGGTGCGTTTGAGTGTGTGTGTGGTGTGGTGGGGTGGGTGTGGGTCATAGACATACGTCATACCACTATTTAACCGTTCAAAATATCGATTATCGAATGATCTATCATCTAAGACCAAGTGGTAATTCACAAAATGCTTAGCCCAAAGCATGAGAAGAAAACCATTTGATTGGGCTTGACTGAAACTCATAAAGATGTAAGCCCGGTTAGCCGCCCAGTGCAATGCTCAACTTCGTTTATGGGTCCAAATTGTTATTGGACTGAATTTCATTTTGATATTTTAACAAGTTCGCAGTGATTTCAATATTATAATTTAAAATGTTGATTTCAAAATTCTTTTGACATGGAAGCCACCAAGTTATAAAAGTACTTTGGAATAAAAAGGTTTAAATAGATTAAAGAGAAAACGGTTATTAATTTAATTTGTTACTTTACCTGCCACTTGTTGTAATTTGTTACTTTGTATTTTAATGAACAAATAACAATAAAAAAATAATTTAAAACTTAATCATCACATATCGGTTTAAATAGAATAAAAAGGGGGTTGCGGCGCAGCTTGTTGCCCGTTTACCTGCCACTTGTTTGTAATTTGTTACTTTGGTATTTTAATGAACAAATAACAATAAAAAAAATTAAAACTTAATCATCACATATCGATTTTATGAAGATACATCAAACAAGTTATAACATATAATCATATAACTCTGGATATATTTAAAATATTTATATGAGGTCATACATGACTTAGTAGGAGGATTAGTTCAGTTTAGATCACATGTACAAATGACATTTTATGTTAAGTATATGAATTGGCGAGTAACAACCAATAAAAATACGATGTCAATACCACGTCCTAAAACGTTATTTTAAGTTAAATTACTAAATTCGGCATATATACAGGCATTGACCATAAGTCAGACGTGTAATCAAGCAACAACTCTAGTCAAATATAAAATCTCTCCATTGTGACTCCTCTAAGGATCCAACTTTGAAACGAATTTTGACCCAAAGGAAACGAAGCACCTTAGTTTCCTCGATAATACCACTCCCATCAGCCTTCTTTCAATTGACAATCAGGTTGTTTCGCGCTTTCCAAATAGCCCAAACTATCACAAGCATAATGGATTGCACCATCCTTGGGTCGGTCTTGGTCGCATCAATGTATACATACCGTCTCCTGCCTTTCACCACAAAAGGATAAAATGGAAACAATCTGAACATCCTTTGAAGAGGAGCATTTTTCTCTCCATCCAAAGATATTGACCTTGAGTGGGAGCCGGTATTCGACTGAAAAATACAACGACACCTAAAGGGACTTGCTTCATAAACCAAGTCTAAGTATCTCAGTGACCCGAGACAGTAGTTTGTTGCATAGATCGGGGCACCCCTTTGACTTGTCTTGCTCTATCCGACGACTGAATCCAATTCCACAAAAAAAAAAAAAAAAGGTCACCACCTACTAAGTATAACTATGTTAAGAATAAATTGTGCATAATCTAATTAATTTCTTAACATCGTTTCTAGATTTTTCAAATAAATACATCCGTATTTACACTCTATCAAATCCTATTTATTAAGTTTATATATCTTAAAACTAGCTTAAGAATATAAATTTATGGTTACAAGTTAGACCATGTGTAGGGGTTAACACCCCACCCTTGGGCGTTTTGAGTCATGTGGCAGTACAGTCAGCAATAAGACATTATGGAGTGTTTTCTAAAATGGGTGTAGTGAGGATGTTGACATTTTGGGGCATTATTAAATAAAATCAAATAAAAACAACAAAAAAAACTATTGGACAAGAAAAAAGAAGATTAAGCGTCATTGGTCAAGCCCTTTCTTCTTCGGCGTGGTTCAAAACACGCTTTGCGAGTTTTTTTCGAAAAAACGCAAAACAACGCCCTCGAGGGTGGGGCTGCAGGTGTGTTTGGGCGGGGTTGGGCCGAGAAAACGCCCAGTACGCTTGGTCTTACCAACCTACTAATTTTAACCTTTACTCTTTGTTATACGTGTTAAAGGCATAAACGTGTTTTTTTAACGGTTTGTTTTACTTAAAAAATATGTTAACAAAATGGTTATCACCCAAGGAATACATACATTAATATTTTTGTTAAAAGTTGACAAAAAATATTGATTAATTTTGTAATTTTTATGTTTTTAGTAAAAAGAATTCTAATTCGAACCAACGTTGAATAAACATGAATCGACCAGTTATAAATTGACAGGTAGAGTAGATGTACCAGATGAAGGTTAAGCTCTTTTAGGTGAGGAGTAGGTGACAATAGTTTGCCGAGCGGTAACACCATCGCCTACATGTTTTACCGATCGATTTCATTGTTAAAAATAATTAATAAAATAAAAATAAAATTTTAACTCTGATATTAAATTAATTTATTTTTTAAAATCCCAGCTATTTAATTTAAAACAGAACGAATGGCACGGTTTTTCGAAGAGGCATTCATGTCCGTAGGACGTGCGGGCATAGCCAAATTCGGGTTGGTTTGCAACCCCCCCTGCGCGCGGGTAGCAGTTGTGGTAAAACATGGCACAAACAATTCAATGGAGTGTTTTTAGATTAAATTTTATAAACAACTCCTTAGTTTGTTCCCACACCAATGTGGGATAAAGTAATTTTTTTGAATTTCTAGAGTTAGTTATTGTTTTCATCCCTATGATTTGTCAAAAATCACTATTTCCGTCTATTAGTTTAAAAATTGCGATTTCAGTCTCTGTTGTTTCACTTTCGTAACCATTTCAGTCCATGTGGTTTCACTTTCGTAACCACTTCAATCCATTTACTCTGTAAGTACAGGGACTGAAATAGTTGTGAGGTGGACTGAAAATGGTTACGAAAGTGAAACCACAGGGACTGAAATCACAATTTTTAAATTAATGAACTGAAATAGTGATTTTTGACAAATCACAGGGACGAAAACATAATTAACTCATATGTTCTTTTTAAGTTAGAATTTAATGCAATGGTTTTTTGTAATTAATTTTAATGTTTTAGTTGTTTTATTTTAACACATAATTAAAAAAATGAAATTTTTTTTGCACTTTTAAGTGTTTAACCATTGCAAACACTCTTCACTATAGTTTAAACTTTTTTGGTCAGCTGACATGACATACTCTGATTAGTCGATTTTAAAATTTGTCACTTTCAAGTGTTTAACTAGTCTCTTCACAGTTATATATTTTTCTCTTCGATAATAATCTTATTAAATTAAACAGTTATTATGTATAATTATATTACAAGAAAAATGGCCAGCTTACGTGTCTGAAAAATTAGATATTTTGAGGTGATGTAGTGCCACGTCATTGAGCCTATCTAAACAATGGGCGCCGGCTACATCCAACGGCTACGACTGTTCTCCGTCAAACCAACATCAAATCACTTCAACCCATAGCTCACGCGCCACCGTACTCTACCATCCGGACGCACTTCAAAACATAGTTGTCAATTCCAAGTCTCCAAACATAAAATACAAAAAGTGTCCAAACATCAAATACAAAGTGTTTTGAAAACATAAATTATGTTAAACGGATTCTGATCGACCTTATTTAAGCGATATTGAAATCGACTTATCGAATTTTACGATATAATATTTTAGATTTTAGCCTTTAGATATTTAGCTTGTAAGTTTTAGAATTTTTGTTTACATTATTGTGTTTTTGTTTTTCGGCATTTTGTTATATTTTGCTCGACATTATGTTAACATTATGTTATGTTTTGCAATCTATTATGTCTTTGTAGACTTTTTGTTAGGAGTCTATGTAGAATAATTTACCCGTAAATTGTAATAGCATCTCATTTACAATGATCTCTAGCTCAAGTGGTAGGAGAGCTTGAGTTCTTCTATGAAGAGTCAAGTTCAATTCTCACTTTGTGCAAAAAGGTGTGAGGCACTGGTGGGCAATGATAAGAGACTCAGGGAAACCTGGGTTTGATCCTTAAGCCAAACGGGTTTACCGGTAATTTCACTGTCGTGCCTATGGGCGGGTGAGTTACTGGGTTTTCCCCGGAAGTGGTGGTGGACGACTCCGGTTACTCTCGGAGTACTCCGTTTGTCCAGTGGGTGCTCCAAGAATACTCAGGATTGATTTGTTAGCCGTTAAAAAAAACAGTAAGATTTTATCTCTTTTTCCCTTATAACTATTTCCTAAAATATGATACAAAACCTGTTATGAATGCTTTAACTCGTCAAATAATAACGGGTGGCACCGTGAAACCCCAACCTCTTTTAATCTTGAAGTACCACTATACTCACTTTATCCACTACCATACAACACCTAATTTGAAGGCACAAAATACCCTAAACTGCTTTCTTCTCTTTTTGTTTTCGTTTCAAAATAAATTACCTGTTTTGATTTAAAATATATAAAACATTTAAACAAAAATAATTTAAACATTATACTAAAAAAATAAAACATACAATTAAAAATTAAAAAATAGAACAACCTACAATCAATCTTACTCAGTTTCCCAATAACATTCCTACTCATATATCGCCGCTTACTTACTCAGTTTCCCAATAACATTCCTACTCATATATCGCCGCTATTTCTCGTTTTCGTTTTAGTATTACTTGCAACATTTTACTCCGTTATTGTTGTACGGTTTTAGAAACGTGGCCAAGTCTTGGTTAAATTGCCTTTCTTCTGAAACTCGCCTTGTTAATCCAACAACGCTATAATTTTTTGGCCTTGTTTCGTTTGTTTTTCCACCAAATTACGAAGCATGTCTTTGCTTCATTGATCTATACACCCCAAATTCGCCAGCCAAAGAGCTTTTACATGACGACTAGATCGGTTTCTTATCCTTTTGATTTCATTTTGTTGGTGCGTTAAATTCATTGAGATCCGACATATCACTGTTGATTAGTGAAAGCGTCTCCCGCTGTCGTTGTTTGATAGCTGCTGGATTCCGAAGACTTTCTTTTCTTGACATACCACTAGTAACAGAGTACAGAAGGTCGTATAATAAATCAAAAGGCAACTGGCATACATCTAAGGGAACATGCAATAACGAGTACAAAATCTATGGTCTATTGCATGCTACAATGTACGAAACAATAACCAAACTACACCAGACTAGATTAAATAACGCCATCACGTATCAAAACCACGGAAATCATACTCTAAATAAAGACAAAAATCTGTACTACAAAGTAACGAACATAGAAAGAATACTACGATGGTAAAACCAAAGTATACGTACCCGTTGAAAGAAAACGAAATTACACTGCGATAAAAGAAAACATAATCCGTACGCTCCTGGATGGGCAACCGATCGAGGGCAAATCAGACAATATTGGTGGTAAAAAGAGACCGAATGTTACATGGGTTCTATTGTGAATGCTCTAAGCATGTGTCTACGACTCCCTCCTCAAATCTGGTTGCACGGTTTTACGTCATCTGTTTCGCAACGTGAGGGGCTTAAAACTAATTAAAAACACTTCTTTTTGTAATTACAGTATGTTATATATATTTTATAATAAAAGATTATGTTTCAAACAGTTCTAAAAAGTATGTTTTAATAGACATAACTTTTGTCAATGAAACGTGTTGACAATTTGATCGAGGCATATATGTTGCATGCAAAAACTTTTTTAAAGAGGTGGCTTGTCACGGCTTACACAACATAACGTGTAAGGAACAATTATACATTGATTGAAAACAATAATTCAGTCAAGTTTCTTCATCTCATAAATTGTGTGACATGATAGAAATGTATTTTTTTTAAATTTATATTTGATCAATTACCATCTGAGTTTAGTCTTTAACCATGATGACAATATTCATTTTTTATGTAATTGTTGATGTTATAAAAGTGCAACAAACTTCTTCAATATTCCATATAGGTCATTATGATACGATGTCTATAAAATTCCTTATATGTATACTCTTATGGTCTAGTGATATTGATGGTTGTCCCTATAAATATGATGATGTGAGTTCAAATTTCTACAATTGCATGTTTATTAGAAAAGTAAACGATGTTAAAAAACTTATTATTATTAAGTTAAAAGGCTAAATTTGCATGACAATTTGTACATCACCAAGGCCCAACATGTCAATTTAGTTATTTTATATAATATAAAGAAAAGAATAAAGGAAACAACAAAAACATCATCACATTAGAATCTTTATAACATAGAAATTTATATGAAATTAAAGTACACATCTATATTTAGAGATTTATATTCAACTCTTTATATTTTTATGTGAGTGTGTAGGAAAGAGAAAGAATAATAAAATAGTGTTTGTGAAGGCTCCAACGTAAATGCTCGAACAATTTTTTTTACCTTACAACATACATTGTTTCCATGGTTCAAGGGATTCTTTTTTCTATAATAAAACTTTATGTGATATGTGATGTTACTATTTTATGATGCATTTAGCCATACCAAAAGTATGTTTGTCTAAGGCTATTCGGTGTGGTGCCCCGGCAAAGGGCCGGCATCAAATGTGGAGGACCGGTGCCGCTATTTCGCCCCCCTTGCCAGCGGCATCTCCGGCATCTCCAAGCCGTGCAAGCCGAGCCATGTGAGGACAAAACCTCCTCACACACACATATATGCATACACCATATACATATATTTTAGACCCATCCTCCATTTCCATACCTCCATCCTCTTTTGTAACAACTCCAGTTTTCGTTGTTATATTTTTCTTTTATTTCAGTTGTATCTCTCCTTGTAATCCCGAGATTCGGTTTATAAGAAAGTTGTGATAATTAAATTATGTTTATTTACAGTTATATCGTATCTAATCGCTTATTAAACGCATCGCTAATTTAATCGCAATCACAAGTAGTTATGCTACTATACGAGCCGAGTGGGTTATTGTTTAATAAACATTTGTGTCATCGCATCGCTTATCTCATCGCATCGCAAATCGCAGTTAATTATGTGGAATTATGTTTTTGTTATGGTTATAATCGTTATCGCAACGCTCTCACCCGCACAAATCGCCAAATCGCGCTATTATATCAATTAAAACGCTTAATATAACTATTTAGTACGAACCGAATCGCCGAACGAACTCGTAACGTGAAATAATCAAACAAAACTTGACTATTAGGTCAAGTTTGGTCGAACTTGTATATAACAAGTTCGCCCGAACTTGTTCATATCAACAAAACTCATCAAACTAACAAGTCCGTCCGGACTTGTCATAAAACTCAGCAAGAACATAAAAGTGAATTCGCGCTCGAACTTGTAGCAAGTTCGCCCGAACTTGATACAAGTTCGCGCGAACTTGATGTCTGCCCTCTCCAATCTCACCTCACCTATAAATACTCAGCTCCATTCTCTCACTTGAACTTGCTGCAAGTTCGCCCGGAGCTCCAAAACCGAAACCCTTTGTTTTCTAAGTAAGATACAACCCATTTTCAACAACAACAACGTTCAACAACGTTTTACAACGATTTTGCACAAGGCTCTGCCTTCGTTTTCATCAAATCTCTTCTGTTTACGAAAATCTTCATCTTTTCTATAAAACTTTTCTTTTTCACTCAGATCTACTCTTAGATCTGAGCAAAACCTTTTAAAACATCGATTTTCACACAATATTTGGACTAATGACGTATGTTTCGTTCACTTTGAAGTGGAACGAGGCGTTGTCAAGCAAGATCTCAGATCCGGAAGCACAAGGACGAAATCGTCACTTTACACAAGCTGGACTAACACGTACGAACCTTCAAGTTCGCCCGGATTAGTCCGAGTTTCTGTAAAATGGCTAAACTCGCTCCAAAATACCTCTCCAGCCTAAGTTTTTCTCAGTGGCTTAAGGTTGGAGGGATGGACACTCGATTTCCTCAGCAAACGACGTGAAAACGCACGATTTGGATGCCAAAACAGTCAAGTTGCTCAGAAGACATCAAGTTCGCTCGAACTTGTCACCAAATTGGTGACCAAGTTCGCCCGAACTTGATCAAGATTGACAACAAACATACAAGTTCGCCCGAACTTGTACTCCCTTATTACTCAGCACACAAGTTTGCCCGAACTTGTACTGATTCCTAGGAATCAGGACAAGTTTGCCCGAACTTTTGCTCCCTTCAAGAGTAATGGCACAAGTTCGCCCGAACTTGAAATCCAAGGTACAAGTTCGCCCGAACTTGTCTGCTGTTCTCTCACCCGTTAACCGTTTCAACAATTCGGAAGACTGATGCACTTCTGTTCACTTACAGGCTGATCCGTCACTCTCCGCAACTCCTCGCAGATCCTGAATCTCTCCCAAAACGCACCCACAGTGAGTATACTTGAACCCTTTTATGCTTAAATACACTTTTGGGTGTCACATATGTTCCTATATCAAACACATCACACGAATATCAAATGCTTATTCGCAACCCGTTATTACATGATATACGTGAAATCTGCTGAATTGTATGTATTGCTTGATTGCTTGTACACCACCCTTAACATGATAGTATACTAGAGGTTGACCCGCCACCCGGAGGCCCGGGGTTGTTAAGGCTCACATTTTTATTTCACATTTATTTTCTCTTTTAGGATGTGAATGCTTGTTCGCATGCTTCGATCAATCGCGGTTTGTTGGTTTGCATGAATCTAAGTAGTTACATAGTTCACATCTCTTACGTATGTCATGCGGTGTATGCTAAACACTTTTATATCTATTATGTACGCAAACCTGTATGCTCACCTTTGCTTAATTGTATTGACTTTTTATTTTAACATGTGTGGCAGGTTGAGGATATTTGCTACGAATGCTTAGTTTTAGGTTTTTGCTTTAGAAAATCATGTAATAAATCTAGGGAAGATCGAATTGGATATTATGTTTAAGAGATTGTTTCTAATTATGTAATGATTGTTTGAGGATTTTATGAGTTTGATAGTATGGGATGTTGAACGTTGAATATTGTCTTTAGATAATTGTTATAGAATCTCTTGATCAATCTGATTCGTGTAGTGTCACGCCCCGATGTTTCCGCCATCGGTTGGGGTGTGACAGATTGGTATCAGAGCCATAACTATAGGAAAATTAGGTAGAATTGCGATGTTTTGCCTTAGAGTATAGTTAGGATACCAAATCCGACCGATACGCATCGATTAATGCCGAAAACTCATACGAACAGATAAGTCTGCCCGAACTTGGGGTGATAAGTTCGCTCAAAATTGATCAAGTTCGCCCGAACTTGATCAAGTTCGCCCGGACCTGACCAAGTTCGCCCGAACTTGCCTGTCCCCTCAACAACAAACAAGTTTGCTTAGGATTGACCAAGTCCGCTCGAACTTGACATCAGACATATGCCAAGTTCGCCCGAACTTGACCAGAATCCTTCGACACGAACTTCTAAACATTGCTTTTCCTAAAGCAACCACAACACACGTGAAGAACGCTCGTATCACACAAGACGAGTGATCAAGTCGAGATTAGGTGTGAAAACGAGAACTCTCGATAAGATCATTCACTCCGTGTATCCTCTCTCGCACGAGATACCTTCGTTGAGTTAGGAGTGATATCCAAACCTCGACGGAAATCTCCATTTCCATCCAGTGGAACTCCCGATTTGATCGGTGAGTGTAACCACAACTATGAATGAAGTTGGTAAGTTAGGGGTGAAACCCGCATATTAATAACTAATTCCGCTCCTCGACTTTAATTTCACCAAAGTCTCGATTATTTCGATGACTCGGAACACGACGTAACTGGAAGGATAAATGCCGTTAACCGTTGTACGGCGAGAGCATTTGTCTATTAGGCCAAATCGTGTGTCCGAACTCAGAGAATTTTCGAATCACTTTGGGTAGTCAACGTCTCAAAACCCAGGACGCTCCCAATTGATTTAAGCCTATAATCGTTGATTTACGCATCATCGAGTTTATTTACTATTTATGTGTTTAAATTTTGAGAATTTTCGCTTATTCGATTTCTTGCCTTATTGATTTCTCGTATTATCGATTTCTTGCTTTATCGCTCTTCGCTTTACGAAGTATGCACTGCTCGCACAACTCTCGAAATCTAAAACGCTAAATAATACACCAACCAAACTAAAACGCTCATCTCTCTTACGCGCATGGCTCATACGCGGTGTTACTCGCTTATCCCGCTTATCTATATCGCTTATATTTCGCTTATATATCGCATCTCGAACGCGCTACGCTTTACTTATAAGAAGGTGAATACGTGCAAAGTATATGCTTACGTGAATTAGTTGACTACGTGCTTACGTGCTTATGTGCTTATGTGCTTATGTGCCTACGTGTTTATGTGATTTTGTGCGTTGTATGAATAATAATAATAAATACTTTAAACATAAACCTATTATAATCGAATCTCATCCAATCAAATCCTTTATGTAGATGGCATCAATGGGATCTCACACTCGCCGCACCGCACAACGCAACAACACTGACAAACACATCGCCTCTCTTGAAGCTAAGGAAATGGCTAAGGTGATCCCGCAGATCGTCAGCGAGATCCATGCCGCTAACAACAATTCATCGGTCAATTCCAAAGCCGACACGCCCAAGACTTCCTTCAGCTTTAAGCAGTCTAAAGCTTGTGGACCCCTTACTTTCTCAGGCACCGAAGGACCAAGTGCCATGTTTCATTGGTTCGATGCCATCGAGGTCACATTTCGTCAGAGTGGGTGTCCCGAACCCCTACGCACTATTAACGCTACCGGCGTTTTCCAGTCCAGGGCTCTCGACTGGTGGACCGCGGAGCGTAACAAGAGGGGAAACGATGAAGCCTACGGACTCACCTGGGAGGAAGTTAGAACAATCATGATCAAGGAATTATGTCCTCCCTATGAAATCCAAAAGTTGGAAAACGAGTTTTGGGGAATTAAGCAAGACGGACCCGACAATGCTGGTCTAATAGCCCGGTTTAAACAGCTGAGCATTATCTGTCCCGGTCAAGTGGACACGACCGAGAAAGCAATCAAGAAGTACCTCAACGCTCTGCCCGATTGCGTCGCTAACTTTGTTCAAGCAGCGCGCCCTGCTACTATCGAGGAGACCTACCAGCTAGCCTCAGAGATCAATGACAAACAGGATCAGTCTGGTTATTTTAAGAGCAACAAGGTCGCAAACCAGGCCATCACCGAGTCAGCAGCTCCTACCGATCAGTCTCGAGAATCAAAGAACAGTCGCCGAGGTCGCAAAAGGGAAAACCCGAGTAAGAACTTTACCCTTACCACTCCGCAAAACCCTCAGCCACTCCAGTCTGCTACACCGAACGCACCTCCAGCTAAGCGTGCGTATACTGGCCCTCATCCTTTATGCTCAAAATGAACTTATCATCATGCGGTTGGAGGCAATTGTCGTTTCTGTACCAAATGCAACATCTACGGCCACTTTACTATCAGTTGCTGTTCAGGCCCTCGTCAGTCAGCTCCTCTAGCACCAACAGCAGCTTAACCAGCTCCTCCCCGGGCCAATCAGCAGCAAGCTCCCAGGGCACGTGCCTGTTACACGTGCGGTGATCCGAATCATTTTAGTAATGTCTGCCCAAACAAACCTGTGAAGCAGGAACAGCAGCAGCAACAGCCACAACCACCACAGCCTCAGCAGCAGCAACAACAGGCTGCACATGGACGAGCCTTTAACGTCAACCATCGCCAGGCTCAGAACGACAACAATATTGTCAATGGTACGTTCCTTGTTAATGGTGTTTATGCTTCATGTTTATTTGATACTGGTGCCGATAAATGTTTTGTATCATTAGAATTCGAAAAAGTTTTTAAATGTAAACGCGCTAAACTCACAAAGACTTTCGATGTGGAAGTCGCCACCGGGAAAACCGTTACCGTTAACTCCGTCCTACGTGGTTATTCTCTTGATCTCAACAACCGCATCTTCTCGATCAATCTTATACCTATGCAGTCAGGTAGCTTCGAAATCATAGTAGGCATGGATTTTCTTCGTGAAAATCATGCTGAAGTTGTATGCTTCGATAAAATGATTCGCTTCCTTCTCTCGAACGGTGATCAACTCCATGTCTATGGTGAAACTCCCTCAAAGAAGTTGATGCTTTTGTCGTGTACTCGAGCACACAAATGTTTGCGAAAGCAATGTGTTGCTTTTCTAGCCCATATCGTGAACCCGGAGAAAGAAAAGAAAACTTTTAAAGACGTTCCTGTTGTTCGTGAATTTCCTAAAGTTTTTCCAGACGATTTACCCGGTTTACCCCCTAATCGAGATGTTGAATTCCGTATCGATTTAGTTCCCGGTGCTACTCCTGTTGCTAAAGTTCCTTATCGTCTCGCACCATCCGAAATGCGCGAGCTGTCGATCCAACTTCAAGAGCTTCTTGATAGAGGTTTCATATGCCCGAGCACTTCACCGTGGGGCGCACCCGTTCTTTTTGTGAAAAAAGAAAGATGGGACGTTCCAAATGTGTATCGATTATCGTGAACTTAACAAGCTTACGATAAAGGACCGCTATCCTCTTCCCCGAATCAACGACTTGTTCGATCAGCTTCAAGGTGCTACTGGTTTTTCTAAGATCGATTTACGTTCCGGATATCATCAGTTACGCATATTGGAAGAAGATATTCTGAAAACCGCCTTTCGTACTCGTTATGTCCATTTCAAATTCGTGGTCATGCCCTTTGGTCTTACCAATGCACCCGCGGTCTTCATGGATTTGATGAACCGTGTGTGTAAAGCCTTCTTGGATCGTTTCGTCACTGTGTTTATCGATGATATCCTTATCTATTCGAAGTCGAGAGATGAACACGCGCGCCATCTCCGTTTAGTCCTCGAACTTCTCCAAGGTAATCGCCTTTATGCTAAGTTCTCTAAATGTGAATTCTGGTTCGAAGAAGTCCAATTTCTCGGCCATATCGTTAATAGTCAAGGAATTCACGTCGACCCTGCAAAGATCGAAGCCGTCAAGAGTTGTATTACGCTGAAGAATGCATCCGAAATCCGTTCTTTTCTTGGATTGGCGGGTTACCACCGTCGATTCATTGCCGACTTTTCGAAAATCGTCGTTCCGCTGACCGCTTTAACTCATAAATATAGACCTTTCGTTTGGGATTCCAAACAAGAGTAAGCCTTTCAAATCCTCAAGCGTATGTTATGCAACGCTCCCATACTTGCTCTTCCCGACGGAAACGACGATTTCGTTGTTTATTGCGATGCCTCTAATCTTGGTCTTGGTTGTGTTCTCATGCAATGAGACAAGGTTATCGCGTATGCATCTCGAAAACTCAAGATCCACGAGAAAAACTACACAACCCACGATCTCGAACTCGGTGCAGTGGTTTTTGCATTGAAGATATGCTGACACTACCTTTACGTACCAAGTGTACGGTCTTCACCGACCATAAGAGCTTACAACATATCTTTAATCAAAAGAACTGAATATGCGCCAACGCAGATGGGTGAACTTCTCAACGATTACGATTGCGAGATACGCTACCATCCCGGCAAAGCAAACGTCGTAGCCAATGCTCTAAGTCGACGAAACTATGTGTATAGTGTTCGTGACTCTCAAGCTATGAATAATCTTGAAATTTTGATTCGCTCCGCCCAGTTTGCTTGTTTTAACGAGAATACCCTGCAAGACGAAATGAAATGTGGTGCCGAAACCCAACTTGTTGTTAAACCTAATGGTATTTATTACTATCTCGATCGCATTTTGATTCCTACTCGCGATAACCTTCGTGAATTGCTAATGACCGAAGCTCATAAATCTCGATATTCTATTCTTCCCGGAGCCGACAAGATGTACCTGGACCTTCGTCCTAAGTACTGGTGGCCGGGCATGAAAAATGATATCGCCGTTTACTTCTCAAAGTGCTTAACTTGTTCGAAAGTTAAAGCCGAGCATCAAAGGCCCTCTGGCTTGCTCGAACAACCCGAAATCCCGATGTGGAAATGGGAGAGCATAGTTATGGAATTTATTACAAAACTTCCTCGCACTTCCTCTAGTCACGATAGCATTTGGGTTATCGTTGATCGTCTTACAAAATCAGCGCACTTTATTGATACAAGTTCGCCCGAACTTGATGTCTGCCCTTTCCAATCTCACCTCACCTATAAATACTCAGCTCCATTCTCTCATTTGAACTTGCTGCAAGTTCGCTCGGAGCTCCCCAAAACCAAAACCCTTTGTTTTCTAAGTAAGATTCAACCCGTTTTCAACAACAACAACGTTCCACAACGTTTTACAACGATTTTGCACAAGGCCATGCCTTCGTTTTCATTAAATCTCTTTTGTTTGCAAAAATCTGCATCTTTTCTATAAAACTTCTCTTTTTCACTCAGATCTACTCTTAGATCTGAGCAATATTCGGACTAATGACGTATGTTTCGTTCACTTTGAAGTGGAACGAGGCGTTGTCAAGCAGGATCTCAGATCCGGAAGCACAAGGACAAAATCGTCACTTTACACAAGCTGGACTAACCTGTACGAACCTTCAAGTTCGCCCGGATTAGCGCGAGTTTCTGTAAAATGGCTAAACTCGCTCCAAAAGACCTCTCCAGCCTAAGTTTTTCTCAGTGGCTTAAGGTTATAGGGATGTACACTCGATTTATTCAGCCAACGATGCGAAAACGCACGATTTGGATGCCAAAATAGTCAAGTTCGCTCAGAAGACATCAAGTTCGCTCGAACTTGTCACCAAATTGGTGACCAAGTTCACCCGAACTTGATCAAGATTGACAACAAACATACAAGTTCGCCCGAACTTGTACTCCCTTATTACCCAGCACACAAGTTCGCCCGAACTTGTGCTCCCTTTAAGAGTAATGGCACAAGTTCGCCCGAACTTGAACTCCAGGGTACAAGTTCGCCCGAACTTGTCTGCTGTTCTCTCACCCGTTAACCGTTTCAACAATTCGGAAGACTGATGCATTTCTGTTCGCTTGCAGGCTGATCCGACACTCTCCGCAACTCCTCGCAGATCCCGAATATATCCCAAAACGCATCCACAGTGAGTATACTTGAACCCTTTTACGCTTAAACGCACTTTTAGGTGTCACATATGTTCCTATATCAAAAACTTTACACAAATCTCAAATGCTTATGCGCAACCCGCTGTTACATGATTATACGTGAAATCTGCTGAATTGTATGTATTGCTTGATTGCTTGTACGCCACCCTTAACATGATAGTATACTAGAGGTTGACCCGCCACCCGGAGGCCCGGGGTTGTTAAGGCTCGCATTTTTATTTCGCATTTATTTTCTCTTTTAGGATGTGAACGCTTGTTCGCATGCCTCGATCAATCGCGGTTTGTTGGTTTGCATGAATCTAAGTAGTTACATAGTTCACATCTGTTACGTATGTCATGCGGTGTATGCTAAAAGCTTTTATATCTATTATGTACGCAAACTTGTATGCTCAACTTTACTTAATTGTATTGACTTTTTATTTTAACATATGTGGCAAGTTGAAGATATTTGCTACGGATGCTTAGTTTTAGGTTTTTGCTTTAGAAAATCATGTAATAAATCTAGGGAAGATCGAGTTGGATATTATGTTTAAGAGATTGTTTCTAATTATGTAATGATTGTTTTAGGATTTTATGAGTTTGATAGTATGGGATGTTGAACGTTGAATATTGTCTTTAGATAATTGTTATGGAATTTCTTGATCAATCTGATTCGCCTAATGCCACGCCCCGATGTTTCCGCCATAGTTTGGGGTGTGATATATTTGCCCCATCCTCATGCGCAGCCCGCGTGGTGCCTACGTGGAGGCTCATCCTCCTTTGGAGGGTCATCACCATACCGTGTAGCCTAAGTAAAATGGGGATGATCATTCATTCTCCGATTTACGGTTTGTGTGGTGTTCATTTGTAGTCCACAAACCATATTCTATTACATTGTCCTTTTGCAAAGGACATACACAGAAGTCTGTTGTTGATGTCGTGTTACAATACAAGGCTTGCGTTTAACTCGGTAGCAGAGCTATTAAAGTTTACAAATTACATGCAAACAAATGCTCTTTGAAAAAAAAAACATTGCATTCGATATTCTTGGCAATGTTGTGGTTCATTTGGTACGCAAAAAAATGATAAACTATTTTGTAAGAGTCAAAATCAGTGGATGAGTTTCATGTTAAAGGAGATCAAGATGGGCACATTCTATTTGATAAAAAAATAAGACTAACAAACATGCATGAGAATAAATTCATGCTTTACATTTAATTTCTAATTACTCACTCTAGCATCTTCCTAGTGTTTCGATAAAATACAATTTGTTGTTAGGGGGTCAGGGCACAAGCCTAAAGGCTCTAGGATACCCCTACCCGATAAGGAATACTGGCACCGGTAGTGGATTTGGGTGGTAGAAGCCAAAGATGGTGTATGTGGATAGGAGAAAGATAAAGAGAGTAGTGTGTAAGAAGAGGAAGAGTAATGTAAATTGATGGTGTTCATGTTTTTAGATGGTTGTACCACTAAACTGAGTGTTTTAGAATATTGGATGATAGACTCATGTGACACCGTAGAATTGGAGGGAGTTACGATAATAGTTTCACACATGGTTGTAAGACTGCGGGGTGTGGGCTTGGGTTGGGGGTGTGGATTGCTCCTCAACGCCAGCTTTTTCATCCTGGGTTGGCGTTGGGCATGGCATGCCCCTTTGGCGTGGTTATTCCGTCTGACGTGGGACGGGGGGCAGGGTGAGTTGGATACTTTATTAAAAGAAAAATCTACATGGCTGGCCACGCCACACCATGCCCCATCCACACCCCATTTTTTTGGGGTAGCCTGATGGAGCCCACCTCCGTCAACGTGTCGTGCAAGCCCCCAACCCAAGCCCCCCCCACAACACCTGGTCTAAAAATCCAGACTAGTCACTAGTTAAGCTTTGATTAATTGTTAATCCTTACCTTACCGCCAACTAGGGCCTAGCAACTTCTAAAACAAGTGGCGGATCCATGATTTTTTTCTTATGGGTTCACTTTTTTTGGAAGTCACATTTCTCATAACTAAACGTTTGAATTTTCGGTTCGAGTTGGGTCCAACATTTCATGGTCGAACCGAAGTTGCTATATTACTGATTCATAGTCACGAGGGGTGACTCAGCCATTTTGGGGGCCCAAAGCGAAGTAAAAATTCAAGCCCTTTTTTTCTAAAAAAATATCTTATAGTCCTTTGTGGGACGTTGTTTTAGCTACTGTAGAGAACTTCAAAATAATTAGAATATATAAGTATTGGTATAAGTAATAGTTGCCAACATCTTTTTAATAAAAGTGTAAAATATTTTATGGAAACACTTACCACAAATCTTCATTTTTAGACGAAAATAACCACAACACTTAAGTTATTCGCTCATGATTTCCAGTGTCCTCCTTCGATGCATCACAACTTTACAAACTTGCCAACATTCTCCGAGAACTTCCTATAACCCTAGAGTTACTTTATTGAACTCGAGTCATATATACACACCTTAATGAATAAAAAAAATTAGAAAGAAATATGTCAACAATCTTTACTAACCTTATTGTTCTCATTCTGAGCAAGTTGTATAATGTCAAAAGTTATCTTAACAAGCCTCTTTCACAATGTTCTAACATGTGATTTAAGAAAGAAGCGACATACCCGAACTTGTGTTTCGAAGTCTATAACTACCTAATCCAACTCACATAAAGATTAGGATCAAAGACGTGCAGATAACAAATTCACTTGTTGCTTTCAAAACACCATTTAACTCAATATTACTTAAATCATGGAACAACCATTGATGTGGTTTTGAAATAAGCAACTTCAATCTTATATTTTTCAAAAACACACTCATATGGTTAGATAAGCAGTTTGGAAAAACAATTTAGTCGGGAAGGGGGAATGGAACTCAGAAATTAAATGTTGGGAAGAGCATTGTATACCATTAGAACACTAGACATCTTTTGTTATGAGTTCACCCATAATTTATTTATGGGTTCCTACCATATTTTTAATATATGTTTCCGTTAAAAATTACAAACCAAATGGGTTTCTGAGAACTCGTTCTTTTCACGTAGAACCGCCCCTGTCTAAAACCATGGTTCCACGCCCAACCCCTTAGGACATACGTATTGGGGCGCCAAATGAGGGGGAAGGAGGGCCAAAGCGCCCCATAGCGCCGCCCACATCATTACAGGGGGCGCTATGGGGGGAATTTTTGTGTGTGGCGCCATATACATACCGGCGCTTTGGAGGAATTTTTCAAAAAACAACCGTTGCAAAACGATCATATTCAATAATTTTTTCCCTATTATTCTATATAAATATATATCACTCACCTTTACCTCAAACACAATATAATTCATCAAAATTACTCCCACATTTATAAAAAAACAATGGGTTCTCCATCGGAAGATTCGTTCACCAATATTTACCAAAGATTCTTTTCACCTGAAGAAATCACGGAGGAGGAAGAAGCGGTTACGAGTGCATGTGGTGTCTTGATACAAGCCATGGGACACGTTGTGCGTTCTCCTCCACGGCCCATATTGAGGCGCACCTGTATCTTGAGAGACCGGGAAGCCGCAAACGAGCGTTTGATGAAAGACTACTTTGATCCCACACCGGTTCACGGACCCAATGTTTTTAGACGCCGGTTTAGGATGAGCCAAAGGTTATTTTTACGCATTAACGAAGATTTGGAAGCAAAGTATGACTACTTTAAGCAAAGAATGGACGCGAGAGGATGTCTAGGATTCACCTCAATTCAAAGGGTAACTTCCGCTTTATGCATACTAGCCTACGAGAACACGTACGACATAAACGACGAGTACTTGAAGATGGGGGAGAAAACAACACGAGATAGCGTGGAGCAATTCTGCTTAGGTATTTTTATATACTTATTTTTATTTAATAGTTCGTCACTATATATTAAATTTTAGTAAACTTTTATATTAAATTATATATGTTTAATTATATTTTAGGCATATGCCAATTATATGGAAAACGTTATTTAAGAAATCCAACTTGGAACGACCTTCAACAAATATACGAGGTGCATCTAGAAAAGAATGGAATGCCCGACATGATTGGTAGCTTGGATTGTCGTCAATGGCGTTGGTATAATTGTCCAACCGCTTGGCAAGGTCAACATACAAGCGGTGACCAGAAAGGACCAACTTTGGTTCTTCAAGTGGTGGCGTCGCACGACCTATGGGTTCGGTCGGCTTTCTTTGGTCTAGCCGGGTGTATGAACGACATTAGTACATTTGAGTGTTCACCTTTGTTAGAGAGCTACATTTATGGAACGATACCAAAGGCCGGTTTTCATGCAAACGGGAACGACTACGAACATGGCTACTATTTGGGTGATGGTATCTACCCGGAGTATTCGAATATTGTTAAGACGTTTTCTAAGACGCTCGATGTGAAAAGACAATATTTTAAAAAAAGTACAAGTGTCTGTGCAAAAGGACATCGAGAGGTGTTTTGGGCTTCTTCAACAACGATGGCATTTTGTAAGAAATCCGTGTCATAGGTGGCATAAAGATAGAATTGAATGGTCATGTATGCTTGCATCATTTTGCATAATATGATCATAGAGGATGACGGGAAAGCGATATGCCAATACTATTTTCCGGAAGATGTAGTTGAAGTAAACCAAACAACAATGGAAGAGAGGTTGTTAAATGCTCAACTATTGCGATCTAGAGAAATACATAACGCATTAAAGGCGGATTTGGTCGAGCATGCTTGGGCGATTTGCCCAATTCAAGACAATGGTGACGGCAAAGAAGATTCCGAGGAATAAGAAGTTGAGGAATTCGAAGCCGGGTACCATGCAGACGGAGGTTAGGATGATGGAGAAAACGAAGAGGAAGAAGGAGAGAACGACGATGAAAACAAAGAATAAATGTTTTTATTTTTATTTTTTAGTCTAATGTTTTTATTTATATTTTT
Organism: Scalesia atractyloides; assembly: GCA_947069175.1. NCBI lineage: Eukaryota > Viridiplantae > Streptophyta > Magnoliopsida > Asterales > Asteraceae > Scalesia > Scalesia atractyloides. The sequence goes on along the minus strand of CAMTDV010000004.1, from coordinate 80,774,149 downwards.
AGTGTAATGTTTTTTTATTTTAATGAAATTGTTTTTAATTTTATAAAGTTAGAAATTAATTATAAAATATTAAAAATTAATAATTGAGTAATGATGAGGTATGAGCTTTATGACTACGGCATCTGTTGTTATAGCACCCTATAACACCCCACGCTGACGTGACACGCCACATATCAGATAACGTCCCTTAGGCGTTATAACTACACATGCCCAAGACCAAAAAATGTTTTGATAAATAATCTTATCCCAAATTGCAATCATTTTCCTAGCTTAGAGCGTGTAAAACACACACAAAAAGCGAACGAGTGGGCATCGAAAATTAGGCCATCAAAAAGTTCAAAATATCATCAATAATTAATTAATATTATTATATATCTTTCTAAATATATATATTATCTTTCTTCCGATCAAACCCCATCAATCATTCGGTTACATTATATTCACCCGATCCCTGTCATCTCGTTTATCTTCAGTTCTGTAAACACTTGATGTTCTAATCGACACCACCCATTTTCCCAATCGCTTCAAATTTGTCAAAAATCAGGTGCGTACATTCATCACCGCTAGCTAATCTCCAGCTTTATTAATATTATTATATTATATTATTATTATAACGATAACTATGACTGCATTAGAATTTAAACACGCAATTTCTGAGCTGTATCACTCGATTAGATTAACGTGTTGTGACAACCAATTTTTTCAAGATGTATATTAAGATCGTATATAATTCAAATTTTGTTTGCGGTTTAAAATTTGATACTTTGAACAGATAATGGAGAATGAAATTGATCCTCAAGCACCGATTATTAATGTACAAGTGGCCAATGCAGATGATTGTTTGGTGAAGGTTGATGAAGGAAATTATGGGTATGTATGTTCGTGTTTCCATTTTAATTCATGTTGCTTTAAGTGTTTGTAGTTGTACGGTGTTTATCCTAAGGAGGAGGACGTTATGCGACACGTGTCGTTCCACATCACATTGGGGCGTTCTATCAAGAGAGAGAACGTAGTCATAAAGCTGATACCTCATCATTACTCAATTAATTAATAACCCCTTAAATGTGTGCGGAGGGAAATCCATAACGGCACGAAGGAGATGGCGCTGCTTATTTTTTTTTGACCCACAAAACGCCCCACTAAGAATGTTATGTTAATTTAGGGGTGTTTGGATGTCTGATTTAAAGTGATTATTGTGATTTAGGTGAAAAGTTTTGAACTATAATAACTATATGTCCACTTTAAGATTATAATTTTATCAAAGTGGTGCGGGTTCGAGTCTGACAAATGAGGCGTTATTAGGAGTAGATTTTAGGGGGTGTTTGTCATTAAAAAAAAACTTAAAAGTTTGTAATCATCTTTAAACACGCATCCAAACACTACTTAGAGGGTGTTTGGGGTTGAGTTTTGAAAATAGATTATGCGTTTTGAATAATCATAATCAGATAATTACTTGTAACAAAACGTGCTGCAGAAAGACAATGTTTGGATTTGGTTAAGTTGTTTGATATCACAATAACCAGATAATCAACTATTTGAGTGTTTGGCAAATATATATATTTTAAAAAATAAATAAGCTTTGATCTCTACAAAACGTAAAAAATAAGTTTTTGTGGAATCCCGTTTTCCTGCAGTATTGGGTGACCTACTTTTGGATTATTACGTTTTGATCTCTACAAAACGTAAAAAACCAGTTTTTATTATTTTTTTACCAAACACTCAAAATATATTTTTTGCGATTTCAAAACACAATAATCAAAAAATCAGGTTGAAAAAGCAATCCCAAACACATCCTTAGTTAAAACATACTTGAAGAGGAAACATATAAATTTTCAGGGATTTATACTTTTTTTATTGGTTTATTTAGTTGCATACATTATAAGAGGAGATGTAAGATCAGGGCACCATGTTGTGATGAAGTTTTCGATTGCCGCCATTGTCATAACGAAGCGAAGGTAAATTCTTTATGATTTGATTATATACTTATTTGGGTATCCGTTCATATGACGAAAAAAAAAGCATTTACGGGGTGACGTTGTGGTAAGCGCGCCTGATTCCCATATAAACGTGTCTCGGGCTTCCTGCCTTAACCCCTTGGAAGGCCACATGCCTGGCATAAGTTTTGCTTTATCGGGTCCCACAGATTAACAAGGTATTGGTGGGGCCATGAGTTTTATATAAAAGGTTCTCAATTTTGGGCTGCAAACGTTCAGCGAACAGTTCGTGAACCGTTCGACGGGAGGTTCATTTGTGTTTGTTCGTTTATTAAACAAATGAATACGAACAAGAAATTTCGTTCGCTTAGTTAAATGAACGAACATGGACAGAGGTTGCGTTCGTTCATTTATGTTTGTGAACGTTCGGTAACGTATTCGTTTATGTTTGATAGTTCATTAGTGTTTTTTGTTTTTATATTTTATTTAAATGCTATAAAATTCTGACAGATAAATATTTTATAAGTGTCGGTGTATTATATATTATGTTCATGAACGGTTGTTTGTGTTCGTTTGTTTCCAATTGTGTTCATCATCATCCGTTTTAGTTCTTTGCCTAAAATTCACAAACAAAACACAAACGAACATGAACACATTCATTCCTTGACAAACGAACACGAACATAAAATCTCATTTGTTAAGTGTAAATGAACAGTTCGTGAACACATATATTTCTTAACAGACTTCTCATGGTACCAATAAAAAAGAAAAAAGATTTTGAATTTTATTAGCTGCTAACTTTTTACTTCTTTCAATAAACCAGAATTACATTGACATTGACCCGCTTCATCGGCACGATGTTCCTCGACATGAAGTTAAGAAGGTAATTATAGTGGTTTATATTCCAGTTCTAGTCTAAATTCCCATTTTGGTTCTTATCCTGATTGTTTTTGGTTTCATTTTGTTTGTTTTAGGTCATATGTTCTCTCTGTGACACCGAACAAGATGTAAGTCGTTTAGCTAATATACATACATTACAATCAAGAACAACAGTTAACTAAATTCACATAATTTACGGTTTAAAATTGCATACTTTCTTCAGGTTCAACAAAATTGTATTAGTTGTGGGGTATGCATGGGGAATTACTTCTGTCAGAAATGCAAATTCTTTGACGACGATGTAAGTCTTCAACATTGCATCTTAATATTCGGGAGTTCTTTTATCCGATAAATTTAACATATTCATAATTTTCTAAATAATATTCAGGTTTCAAAGAATCAGTATCATTGTGATCAATGTGGGATATGTAGAACCGGCGGCGAGGATAATTTCTTTCATTGTGACAAATGTGGTAAGTATAGATGTATATAGAAACCGATATTACACATTGATATCTTGGAGACTGATAACTACAGTTACGTACAGTGGCGGACCAAGGAATTATTTGCTGGGGGTGCGGATGAGTGGTTCAAGCATATTTTCAGGGGGTGCGGTCGGGTTTTTTGCCTAAAAAGTACACTAAAATTTTATTTTCAAGGGGTGCGCCCGCCCACCCTGGGCTTCACCTGAGTCCGCCCCTGGTTACGTATATTACATATAGAATAAAGTACACGGATGGTCCCTGTGGTTTACCAAAATTTTGAATTTGGTCCCTAGCTTTCCAAAAGCACATGGATGATCCCTATGGTTTGCACTTTATAACGAATTTAATCCCCAACCAAAAAATCTGAAGGTTTTAGCAGGTCAAAGTTAGGGACTAAATGCATTACAAAGTGCAAACCACAAGGACCATCCATGTACTTTTGGGAAAATCTGGGGACTAAATGCATTACAAAGTGCAAACCACAAGGACCAATCGTGTACTTTTGGAAAGCTAGGGACCAAATTTTTGGTAAACCACAAGGACTATCCGTGTACTTTACTCTAAATATATAACCTGTTATCTTTGTTTCTATAAATCATCCTTAAGCAAGTTTTGGGGATACCCATGGTTAATATTGTAGGATGTTGCTATTCAAAATCGATTAAAGATACACATGTATGTGTGGAAAGAGCAATGCACCATGATTGTCCTATTTGCTTCGAGGTAATAACACGATGCACTCATTGTTTTTAAACATTCTTATAGTTTGAAATGTTTCTTGAATTCTAGATAAAAACATTTGCGTTTCGATTTTGCAGTTTTTGTTTGATACATTGAAGGATCTTACCATCTTACAATGTGGGCATACGATGCATTTGGATTGCTTGAAAGAGATGCAACAACATCATAGGTAAAAACTAAAAATCCTATTTTAAGTTTTTAACATATTATATAATCTTGACAGTGGGTCCCGCTTAGAAATGCAACAAAAAAACGTTACAAGCGATAAAATTTTCTTGATCGCGTCACAGGTAGTAGTTACAAACAATAAAATTTTCTTGATGACGTCACAGGTATTCTTGCCCGGTTTGCTCAAAATCTATATGTGATTTATCGGACGTTTGGGAAAAGCTTGATCATGAGGTATGTATAGTCAAAGTGGTCAAACCATATAGCCTATTTTCTAAAATATGTTTTTTTTTTCGGTTTCATTAATCTAACGTTTGTTAATATCTTTAGGTTGAAGTAACTCCTATGCCCCAAACATATCAAAACAAAATGGTAAGTGCCCATTTAGATTCAAAAACGTGTTTCCGCACTTTTTTTGGCGAAAAGTTTAAATGGGATTTTGTGTTTGTTTATGATGACTAGGTGTGGATATTGTGTAATGACTGTGAGAATATATCAAGAGTGCAATTTCACATAGTGGGACATAAATGTGATAAGTGCAAATCTTATAATACAAGACAAATAAGAGGACACCCTTCTTCTTCATCATACACATCGTCAGTTTCCGAGGAAGTTGTTCATTAGGTACACATAAATGTTGGTAATCAAGAAGAAATCAAAGCATTTGTGAGGAAGAAGGTGCCATTTTGATGGTTTGATCAAGTGTTTCAAGTCTTTATGTGGAGGAAAATAATGAATGAATGATGGTGGGTGGGTTAGTAGTGGTGGTTTTGAGGGGTTGATTGTAAAAGCTTGTATTTTGTATTTACTTTGATGGGTAAATTGAAGTAAAAAAGCTTGATAATTGATTGTGTTTGGTGATGATGACTCCTAAAGTGCAAAATAACTAAGATATGGTTAAGTGTGGACCGACTGAAAAAATTAGGCATCGATCGGTATATATGTTGTTAATTCGTTAAGATCGTGTTTACTTGTCCAAATGCATAAACATTATTTCTATTAACTTCAACCTGCTATTTTTATGCTTCTTAAAAAAATGAATATAGATGTTAGGGTGCACGGAGTAGGTACGGGGAAGGGCTCAGTGAGCGCAGCCCCTATCAGGAACACTACCCCATTCCTTTTGGGGCCGATTTTTGGCAATCAATATTTTTGGTAGCCCCCGAATGGTATCCCGATGACACTCTCACACACACATGTGTGTCATTTAGGGAGTGTTTCTGCATTTTCAAAGTTAGGGAAATGTGGTATTTGGGATTTTGGGAGGGAGTTTGGAGAGATACCCTTCATGAATTCCTCATGTTATTCAAGAAAAAGAATTCAATGTATTTCACATGTAAGGAATGAATTCAATAAAATGGATTAAAATCTCTCTATAACTTTTCCACACTCCAGTAATAGTATGTAATAGTAATAAATCTGTTAAATCGAAAACTTTGGGATCAGTAACTTTGGCCACGTGTCACCTTCTGATTTGCTCCTTTTTCGCTTTTTTATAGTGTTTATATACGATTTTTTATTTGACCATTTGTAGTGTTGTTAGACCATTTGTAGTGGAAAGGTGAAGTGAGCGTGAAGTTACCCCATAATGCCCCATACACCGCCCCCGGAGGTATGATCTTCATTTTTTTTGTCCCAGACCTGTTTATTAAAGTCTGCTCTCAATCGAATGACCCAATAGAATTATTTGCTTTGTTTTTTGTTTTATTTTTCTTAAAAATAATAATAATTGGGTAATCATTTCAAGGACACTGTGGGAGTATTAAACCACTACACCCATTTTTAACTTCACATTTTATAATGCCCCAAGTGTTACATGCCGTTTCATGCCCAAGGAAGCAACATTATAATCATGCTCCACTACACATGGTCTTAGATGTACAATGTGTTTTAACTTCTGGTAAAGTGGGTTGGGGTCTAGATGTCCTCTTGTGAAACGCGGTCTAGTTCGATTCGATTTTCATAGTTTTTTTTAATAAATTTACAAACAACAGTATTATTTTGTCAACTTAACCATAATATAGATTACAATGTCTTAACTGATTTTAGTTCCATTATTGTTTATTTTACTTTGACACATTATTCACATACCTTTATGTGGTATCCATGTTTTCAGTGATGAAAGTTCAGAAAAACATGGGAATGGAACATATTGTGTGCTGAAATTCAAAAGCCAAAAGGCAAACCAAAACTTTTTAAAGTTTGACTTTTTTTGGTCAAACCACTTGAAAGCAATTGAAAATTGCTACATTTGACTAATTGACTTCACAACAATATCAGCAACAGACAGGAAATATTCATATCTCAAAGTTGAAAAAACTAAACACACACCCAACAACTTTCACATAATGCCAAAAACATAAGTATATTAATAAAACTAACACAAAACTATAATGCAAATGTAACACACATTTGGGTATAAAGAACCAATCCAACACTATTTTTTCGATATTTTGGTTCACTTTTTTGTCAAATTTAAAGAGCGAATTGACTAAAATACCCCTCGTGAATCATTAACCAGGTAAGTTTGTCTCTAAAACTACCTTAACTTAACGCGGGACGATCATTAGCTTCTAAGTGGATGATGACTCGCGCTCCTGAAGAAAGCCTGTTGAAAGGAAACCGAATATAATTTCAAGTTTTAAACAACACAAGCATCGTAAACAAACGTTATAATTAAATAATTAAGTAACTTAACTTTCTTCGATTTTGATCACATTTTCCTTATTGTCACCAAAAGATTCCGTTCTCTTGGATGGTTTCTTGGATAAGCAAGATCCCGCTATTCTGTTGCTACCGTTGTTGGATAAGCAAGGCGATAGTATGCACGAATTGGGATCTTCACAGAATCTCATTGATGCGCTTTTAGAATGTCTGCTTAACGAACCCATGATGGATCTAGGCGTGCACTTCATCCTGCATAATGGAACTAATTATAGGTCTAAATTTGCACCCGAGTCGTAACACAAATGTAAATAGTAATGTGTACAAACAAACCTGTTGGCACTAAAGGAAGACGATCGTTTTAGATTACGGATTTCTTCGTTCTTGAGCAATTTTGTCTCCACCAAACTCCCACTGAAGTATTGCTTATCTCCTAACTGCATACCCATAAATGTTCGATTTTCAGACAAGCAATCTCGCTCACCCAACAGCACAGACGACGAGATTAAACGCAATTTTGAGTCTAAGGACCTCGATCTGCAAGTCAAACTTTGACTTAAGCTGTGATCTTGTGGCGAAACAGACCCGCATGAGATTAGTTGCAACAGTCCCCTAATCTTCGTGTTCGTTGGAACTTGAAATTCGTCATCTTCTTCTTGTTGTTGATGTTCTTCGATTTTTTTAGAGGCGTGGAAGTGATGATCATCGGCTTTCATCAAAGATTCTAACGTATCCGTCTTGCAGGCGGATGAGCATGCACCGGATGAAGATGGAGAGTCATTGGTTAACGTGTCTACAGGTCCATTATCAGTTAATAGACTTCTTGTGCACGTTTGTTGTACGTTTACATGTTCATCCGTTTGAGTTGAAGCATCCGCAAGGCCATGAGTGCTCTTGTAGATCTTGTATTTTGTCAGGCTGTGACAACCGTCGTCGATTACATTTGTTGAAGACGAATAATCGTCTTGAGTAATCGACGACGGTTGTTTAGATAACAATTGTAAGCTTTGCAATTTCATGTTTCTAGACGGAGCAAAACGGCCTATAAACAATTTATAGAATAATGAAAACCCAGTAATCAAATATACAATAAATAATTACAATAAATCCAAACTAATATAAACGTATAATCGATCCGTTAATTACCCGAATAATTTTCTTCAACAAGCTCTGAGCCTTTAAGAACATACTCATTTTCATGAGCAGGAACAATAAGGTCATCTTCTCCAAGATCATTCCAAACAAAAGCATTCTTGTAACTTCTGCATCATCAACAACAGGATAATCTAACAATATGGCACGTGGACACAAAAATAAAACAAAAAAATCAGATTAAGAAAAAGTCAACCTCTTGCAAGACCATGAATACATTGAAGCCATGCCTCTTCCTCTTAGAGAATCAAACTTTTCAATCACATCTACAACACAAATTTCACAAAACAAATCATTCTTAATACAAATGTTTTAAACAACACAGAGTGCCAGATAATATTGTTCGCTTTGTTCCCAATGAGCTGCCAAACTTACGGTTTTGTTTTCACCTGACGAATTGCTCGCCCAGTCAAAACACGTGACGTCTTGGTAAAGTTCCGTTTTCAATTAATAAATTTAATTTGAACTATTTGCCAAAGAGTAAATCCAGGCATTTACCTCTCAAATACAAACCATCCGGTGAAACAAGGGTGACTTCAATAAAGTGAGGATGCTCGAGCTGTCGATTCCGGCAGAGATAATAAAGCACGGGAACTTTCCGGCCTTTTCTCTGCCGGGTTAGCTCCATATCTGGCTCCGGGTGCCGCTGCTGGTGATCCACACGGTTCATCATCATCTTCTTTTGTAAAGTTCAACCTCTTACAATAATGCCAACACCTGCTGCATTGGTAGCTCAGTTAAAAACTGTAGCTAACTTTCTAGCTTCAAACTGTCAAAAATTCATTTGGTGAGTGAATCTTTTGTCCAAATTGTTGGGATTCTGACAAGCATTAATGAATGGCGCCAATCAGATCTAAATACAGTTTGGTCGATAAGACGAGTCAAAATATCAAAACATTAAATCAGGTTGTGTGTGACAAAATTATGAGTGAATGATAAGCAAGTTCGAACAGAAAGCGAGTTCAGGTGATGACAAAAAACTGTAACGAAATCTGTGTTTGTTGTGTGTGTGTGTGTGTGTGAGTGTGTGAAGGGTGGTTTTAGGTTTTGTGTCTACCTCCATTAATGTTCGTGTGGAAGCACCATTATTGTGCACAAATTGAGCGGATTTATGGTGGCACGGTATTTCATTCAAATTTTCAAACACCTGCAATTAAGGGGTTTAAATATATGATCTTAAGCTGGTTTTTATAAAAATTAATAATTCCCTAGTGGGTTTGTTTTGATATTGGTTTGATTCGTTACACAAGTGATACGATAGCTGTTTTTGATGCCAAAGTACTCTGTTTTGAATACGGCTTTGTTTTCAACTAAATTTATATCGAGACGTCACCGTAAAAGGAAAAAAAAAGACTAAATACGCTCATGTATTCAAATTTTTTAAAAGGTTAGCGAACATAAAGTGTTAAAAAATATTTAAATAGAAAAAAAATAAGGTAAATGCGTATATTTAAAGGGTAGGAGGTGATTAAAAAGTTTAAAAAACTGCCATTATTCAATGAACCACCTTCTCTTGATTAATATAAATATACATATATAATACTTGTTGTGGTTACATAGATTTTTTTTAACAAGTTTGAATTATTGACGAAATACTGAATGAAACCACTCAATTTTATCCATCTCCACTAGGCAATAATACATATACACCAATTTAGAAGGAAATCCAATAAATCTAGAAAAATCCCTTTTAAAAATCGAATTCAGGATCTAGTAGCCCTAAATTTATGTAAGTCAAAGATGCCACCGTATACTTTTGAGTATTCATAACTAGTAAAATCTATTTCTTCAACTGTCTCCACATAATGCTTTAAGACACATCTCTGTTATAAAACGTCTTGTCTGTTTTCTGAAAAGTTACAATATAAAATCACTTTGTGTGTGTCACATCGTATAATATTAACTATATATAACATGCAAAGAACATGTGGTGTAGAAACTAATTTTAGAATACAAGTCACCTTGAGTTATTTTTCCTGAAGAACTCATATTATATATGTCATATGTAATGTTAGTTTAGTTAAAAAAAATATATTATATATTCACGTAACAAAGTCTTTAATTTTATCAATATATAAATACCCAACTTTTTCTTATCATCGTAAATACATATAGGTCGGTTCTCCATTAAGTGATTTTTCATGGCATGACATGTGTATTCAGAAACAAACACTTACGGAATTTGATTAAAAGTTTTGTGGTGGTCAAAAGTCATGGGATCCATTTTTTTTTTCGAATCACTATATTTTAGGTTATATGTCAATTTTTTTCCAATCACTATATTTCAGGTTATATGTCTAGATTGACAATTCGGTTCACGTCATGTCAAACAATAACAACTCTAAATATCTAATTAATCTGCATTATTAAAACTTCATAGAATCGTTCTTACAGATAACAAAATAAATATTGTTTAGCAAACAAAATCCTAAAAAACTTATGGTGATGCGAGAAAAATGGTAACTAGGTGAAAGAAGAATTATAACTCAGCCAGCTTTTCAAGTTCAAGAACTAGTCTCAAACTTAATTAAAACCCACTTCAAGTTAAAAACAAGTATAAAACTTTACTATTAGCCCGGTTCTTCACTTGTTTTGAAACTCGATATGACAATACCTATAAAAATTTTTGGCAAGAAAATTGGAAGGGGAATTGTTAGGCAAAAAATTGGTGGGGGCCGACCTTTATAATTAAAAAAATTTCAGAATAAAAATAAAAAAATTAACACTAGTAATCGAAACGTTGACGGTGTAACAACCCGCTTCTCGCAGCTTGTTACTCTCGTTACGCCTAGCACCTGAGATTCGGATCATATCGCTTACTACGCTACATCGCATATTTTCGCACTACATTGCTTATTTTCACACACCGCATCGCACCTCACAACGATTACGCTTACAACGCCCTCGCTAATACTATACTACAACGTGATGTTTCCAAGGCTACTCGATCGCTTAAACTGCAACGCGACACTCGCCAGACTTGGGAACTGAGACGCATACTATCTCGCTTATTTGTCAAATCTTAATTTAAACGATTAATACGCTCAACGCTTCGCTAAAACGCTTAACATAACTATCTAATACGAACTGAATCACCGAACGAACACCTAACGCGAAAATAACGAACAAAACTTGCCATCAGGCCAAGTTCGGCCGAAGTTGGTACCCCAGCTTCGCCCGAACTTGTTCAGGCAACAAAAACACCCTAACAATCAGCAAGTTCGCTCGAACTTGCATAAGTTCAAGCAAACTGGCCAAGTTCGCCAGAACTTGTGCCAAGTTCGACCGAACTTGATGTCTGCCCACTTGATTTCTCCTCACCTATAAATACCCAGCACCTCCATTCGTGCTCTCCTTGATGTAACTTCGCTCCAGAGCTCCCAAAACCGAAAACCTTTTATTTCCAAGCAAGAATCAACCCGTTTTTATGCAAACAACAACGTTTACTACGATTTTTGCACAAGGATTACCTTCGTTTTTATCAAAACTCTTCTGTTTATGAAAATCTTCATCTTTTTCTATAAAACTTCTTCTTTTTAGTTAGATCTACACTAAACGAGTGTATTTGGGCTTAGCTTGGGCTTTCCAAGCTAGAAATCTTTATGATTTCAATACACCAAATGTTAGATCTGAGTAAAACCTTTTAAAACATTGATTTTTACACAAGAATATGGACTAACGACGTATGTTTCGTTCACTATGAAGTGGAACGAGGCATTGTCAAGCAAGATCTCAGATCCGGAAGCACAAGGACGATATCGTCACCTTGCACGAACTGGACTAACCCGTACGAACCATCAAGTTCGCCCGGATTAGCCTGAGTTCCTGTAAAGTGGCTAAAACTCGCTCCAAAAGACCTCTCCAGCCTATATTTTGCTCAGTAGCTTAAGGTTGGAGGGATGGACACTCAATTTCCTCAGCAAATGACGCGAAAACGCACAACTTGGTGACCAAAACAGTCAAGTTCGCTCCAAAAAGAGCAAGTTTGCTCGAAGTTGTCATCAGATTGATGACCAACTTCGCCCGAACTTGTCCAAATATCAAGAAAAATCAGTCAAGTTCGCCCGAACTTCTACAGTTCCTAAGGAAACCATACAAGTTCGCCCGAACTTGTTCACATTTCAAGAAATCAAGACAAGCTCGCCCGAACTTGTCCAGTTTCCAAGAAAACCTGACAAGTTCGCTCGAACTTGTGCATTCTGTAAGAATTCTAGTCAAGTTCGCCCGAACTTGTACCTTTCTCTAAGAAAAGGTGCCAAGTTCGCCCGAACTTGTACAATCTAGAACATTTCAAGCAAGTTCGCCCGAACTTGTATCAAATCCATGAGATTTGGTACAACTTCGCCCGAACTTGTCTACTACTGCTTTACGTTTTGACCGTTTCAACACTTCGGAAGACTAATGCACTCCTGTTCGCTTACAGGCTGAACCCGCGCTCCCTTCAATCCATATCAGATTCCATGTCTCTCTCTTAACGCACCGACTGTGAGTATACTTGACCCATTTTTGCTTTAATGCACTTTTTGCGTGTAACATACGTTCATATCAAAGTACACAACCACGCTAAACTGATTTATCACACGCGAATATCTGTTATACATATTTACACGTGATGCTAGGAACATGTAAACTAGGACACTTTTCGTTAACTCCACCTTAGCTAGTATGGTACTATATTTGGCTAACACCCGACAGGGTCTAGTTAGGAAGGACACATCGCGCTTACAGCCTTTTCGAGAGCTTAACATGTGTAATTTGTCTTGTGATTTTATATGTTATGTGAATCATGTTTATGTATGTGGAAATTCGCGACATTTTTCTATACTGTGCTATTATATCAAAACCTGTATGCTCGCCAATACTTTTTTGTATTGACATTATTTTAACGTATGTTGTGTCACACCCCGACCCGCAGCGGATAAGGTGATCGGGGCATGATTGGGTTATCATCAAAGCTCATGACATTTATTAAATGTTTCATATTCATTAATACAAATTAAATGAAAGTTTACAATGATTGCTACAACATGATCTAACTAACAATCTAACTCCTTTGTTCTCTTCTAAGGCATATCCTATGCTATCCTTGCTTCAACCTGTTCACCTGTATCATGTGTAAAAAGGTTTTTGGATCAACATAATGTTGGCGAGTGAATCCTATGGAAAACATTTGAACAATTTATTTAAATTGATTATGAAAAATGTGCACAACCAAACATGAGTAAAATTAGATGTAACTTGATCAATAATCATAAGATGTTAAATGAAAACACTCATGAACAATAATGGAACAATTAAAGGCACGCGATGCTCAACTCGTCTCTCACGAGGAACTGAGGGGCCTGATGAATGAATTGCATAAACATGATAATATGAATAACACAACTACAAACGATATAACTCAATGAAAGCACACATGAACAATAATGAATTTGAATTGAAGCACGCGATGTTCTACTCGTTTCCCACGAGGAACTGATGGGCTTATTGTATGAGTTTCATGTAATTTGACAAACGGAAAATAAATCACAACAATAAATCAATCTAAGATTAAGTCATGATGTGGTATGGCACAAGTTTAAATAAATAAATTAATTAATTCATAACACATGACACACCCCAAAACGTGTAATTTAAAAAGGGGGAATTGTAAGATTCACTCACAGTGGGTGCGTTCGGTTGATGATGATGAATGCACGCGAAGTGGTTTTAACCACGAGTGAGATTTAACCTAGATAAATCGCATTATGGTTTGGTGAGTAAACGGATTTTATTAAACTATTTTAGTAGGATTGTTGGGTGTATTTTTGTGAGTTTGAAACTATTTTCTAATCTTAAAAATGTTATTTTTAAGTATTTATAATTGATTTTTAATTAAAATAATTAAATAAAAATAAATAAAAAAAATTATTATTTTTCTGACCGTTGACCGGCCGGTTGACCGTTGACCTGACCGTTGACCGGTTCGTTGACAGTTTATTGTGCGCTGAGTGAGGCTCGAACCCGAGACCTCTCGTACGCGTGCACGCAGCTCTACCATCTGAGCTACGTGTCTAACCCGTTATATATCCGATTTTAATTATATATATACACTAATTAGATTAAACCGAAAATCATTTTTATTTTAAAAACAATTTAATCGAAACGGTCATGCACACCACAGGTCTCGAACCCATGACCTGTGGTTTAATATAACACACAGTCCACCGCTGGACTGTGTGTTCAACATGCTATATAACTTGATTTTTATTATACTTAAAGACAATTTAATTATTTCCTTTTCTGCCTTATTTAAAAAGAAAAGATAATTGTCCGAGTCGGTGCTGATGACCGGACTCGAACTCGTGACCAGCGATATAAACAAACACACAGTCCACCGCTGGACTGTGTGTCTAACTTGGTTATTATTTCGGTTATTAATATACTTAACATATATCTTAGGCGATCCGGTTCAGTAAACAAAAACAATAGTTTTTATTAAGGCAGCGTGTGTGAGACGGGATTCGAACTCGAGACCTTTGCATAATTAACGTCTTATGTGCACACAGTCCACCGCTGGACTGTGTGTCTAACCCGATTAATATCATGATTTATAATATACTTATATGATATAAAAACATCGTCTTCCTCGTCAAGTTTGAAACAGAATTCGGAATTCGACTAGTTCAGGTTTTTTATCAGTTTGTTAGTGTTTTAGGTTAATTATTGATATTATAAAAGTGAAACGGAGAAGAAAACTGGGCGGAGAAAGTATACCGACAAGACTCTCTGTTTTTCCGGCAGAACTTCGGCGACAGAAAACAACTCCGGCGTCTGGTGTCTCGCAGCAGCAAGTCTCCGGAAAGCTTGGAAAGAGTAAGGGTAACTTCGGTAAAGGTTTAGGGGATTCAGTGAAGTTCAGAAATATGAAAGTCGGTTTTCCGGCGAAAACAGGAAAATTCCGGCGAGTGGAATTACGCCGAGAAAAGGTGTGATTTTTGTGCGAAAGTGTTTGTAGACGGTTGTGGTTGAATTTATAGGGAAAATATGAGATGCATTTGGTCTGATTTCGGACTGGGTTCGTCGGTTTAAGTTTTCCGGCGGTTTTGATTTTGGTCGCGGACTTCAAACATCGGTTATAACCGATATGTGATTAAAGGTTTACGTTATAACGTAAATTAGTGTTAAGGCTCGCGTATAATCCGGGATTCCGACGACTGAATCGTTTGGGCGCCGATTTTGAATTCAAAATGTTATTATATCAATTAAATGATTGAAACATATAACAAACAGAACAAGCGGCGCAGTGGTTTGTGTGTGAGTTGTTGATTCGTTGCCTGACTCGGTACAGACCCGGGTTCGAAACCCGGCAGATGTATTTAATTTTTATTTTGCGATTTTTGACAGTTTTTCAAAAACTAAATATATATTCGCGTATAATAATTGACTACGGATCGTTTAAAAATGTTTTGGACATTTAATTCGAAACGAAAATTTTGACTGACTGATCGGTTGATAAACGGAGCGGGTTTGGTAAATCCGTTTTTTGACGGATGTTACAGTATCCCCTGCTTTTTAGAAATTTCGTCCCGAAATTTGAATAATGATATATTTTGACTAAAAAGGATGATGACGTTTTGTTTGACAGTTGTATGCTCAGAAAAATGAAGGTTTAAGTTTTTGTTCGAGGCGGTAACGTTCCTTGTAAAGGTTAAGTACCCTATTCAGGAATCGCTTTTTGTTGCCTACTGTATGAATATTGATAATCAGGAAATGATTCTCTAAAAATGATATCATACATAAGAGTTTAGATACGTTTGGGAAAAATATGGTTATATCCTAAGGCAAAACTTCTAACACTACAATCTACATGGAACATAAATAAAAACACAACAGCTGATATCCAAACATGAATGAACACATCAGCAAATATTTGAACGTGAATAAACATAACAGCAAATATTCGAACATGAATGAACACATCGGCAAATATTTGAACATGCATAAACACAACAGCAAGTATTTGAACATGAATAGACACATCAGCGAATGAATAAACACAATAGCCAATATTCGAACATGAATAGACACATCAGCGAATATTTGAACATGAATAAACACAACAGCAAATATTTGAATCCACATTCTGATAACATATATGTTTGAATGATGAAAGTTCCTCTCTCGTTTGTTATGATGGAGAGGTTAATTTATGTAGAAATGGAACACAATCCAATCTCTTTAAATAACATGATGATATAAATGTATCACAAATTCCAACCAAGGCAATAATAAATCCTACATGGAACTTCTCATAACCGTCTGATAATGCCTCTGATCCTTTGGCAAGAATACTTATATATAGGAAGTACCAGCGGCGTATCCACCATATTCTTGCCAAATTTTCATTAGTTTTATCCACAAGTTATGATTGGTTACCAAGAAACTAATAAATCCTACATAGAACTTCTCATAACCATCCGTTAATGCCTCTGATCCTTTGACAAGAATACTTATATATAGGAAGTACCAGCGGCGTATCCACCATATTCTTGTCAAATTTTCATTGGTTTTAACAGTGAATTATGATTAGTCCTATAACTCTACAATCAATACAACAAACATAAATTACTGAAATGAAACATATCTGTGCGATCAAGGCTCAATCGAACAGAGCCGATCGTATTGCATGTACTGAAAATGAAATTGTGTGCTCAAGGCTCAATCAAACGGAGCCGAACATATTGAATGTACTGAAATTGAAATTGTGTGCTCAAGGCTCAATCAAACGGAGCCGAACATATTGCATGTACTGAATATGAATAACTTAACCACACAAACAGCCTATGCATGGAACCTCTCATAACCGCCTGATAATGCCTCCGATCATTTGACAAGAATACTTATATATAGGAAGTACCATCGGCGTATCCACCATATCCTTGTCAAATTTTCGTTGACTTTATCCGAAAGTTATGGTTAGTTCGATGCGACTCTACTACAAACACCACAACCACAAGATACTGATAATGAAATTGTATGTGCGCTCAAGGCTCAATCAAACGGAGCCGAACGTATTGCATGAACTTGAAACGTAAATTGAACTGTGCACTCAAGGCTCAATCAAACGGAGCCGAGCGTATTGCATGAACTGGAAATGTAAATAAATCTGTGTACTCAAGGCTCAATCAAACGGAGCCGAGCATATTGCATGTACTGAAATGAGAATAAATATTACGTAACCGATCAAGGCTCAACAAACGGAGCCGATCGTGCGGGCACACCCTGATCAACCCATAATAAAATGGGGATCAAACTCAACCTCGATGGATGGGGAGCTGCGGCCTCGGCAAAATCGTATACTGAAAACAATATATAATATATAATATCCAATGATTTCTCTAACAGTCTACACATGTGATAAAGAAAGACTAAACAATAGGAGTTGAATCTGGATCTTCGGCGAACAGGACTAGCTGAGTATCTTCGTTTGGGCCGTCATTATCTTCGACAGGGTTGGCGTTGATATTGAAGACTCTTCCTCTTGCTGTCGGCATAGTGGTTGGGTTTTCTTGGTTTACTTGGTTAACTGGGTTTGATTGGGCTTGAGTGTTGATAACGTTTACCAATTGAGGGCATGTGTTTCTAAAGTGGGTAGGGTCGCCACAATTGAAGCAAGCTCGAGCATATGGGAACATGGGGTGTTGGGGTTGGTGATAAGTTTGGGCCATGTTTTGAGTAGGGGAAAAGGTTTGGTCTTGAAAGGTGCGACAAACATTGCTCAAATGACCATAACGTCCACAAGTTGTACATAGCCGGCAAGGTAAAGTAAGGGGATGGTGATAAAAACAGTGGTTGCATCGAGGATGAGGTCCAAGATATGGTTTCTTATTTGGGTAAGCTGAGTTGGGTGCCTCTTGGGTGATTGGGACAGCTCGGATGGGTATAGCGTGAAAAACGGGTTGATTTCGTTGGGTCGCAGCGAAAAGTCGCCTGACTCTTCTTTTCTTAGGTTTGGGTTGAGAAGGGGATTCGGGTTGAGAAGGGGATTCGGTTTGAGAAGGGGATTCGGGGGTTTCAGTCGATTCTTTATCCTTCTTCTTCTCCTCCTTGAAGTCTTTGTTTCGGATTCGGTTCTCGGTGAGCTCTGTTGCTAGCTCCATTGCTGCTTCCAAAGTTGCAGGCTTGGTACTTATCACAGGGTCTTGAATCTTTGACGGAAGACCACGAATGTAGTGCTCGATCAAACGGTAGAGGGGAGTAAACATGTTGGGAACCATTTGATGTAATTCAAGGAACCTTTTGTTGTAGGTGGTGTGGTCTCCTTCCACTTGCTTCAATGAGTAAAATTCATCTTCTAGCTTCTTGATTTCGCTCCTTGGACAAAATCGTCTGGTCATGATTTCCTTCAATTCATTCCAAGTTAGGGACATAGCATCTTCAACACCTCGTTTTGCCTTCTCTGTGTTCCACCAAGTAAGTGCTATCCCATATAGTCGACCGGTAGCATAACGCACTTTGCGATCATCAGGGCAATCGCAATTTAGAAAAGTATTCTCCATTTCTTCAACCCAATGGAGGAGTGCGGTGACACCTTCAGTCCCTTTATATTTCGGAGGGTCGCATGATTTGAAATGCTTGTAGGTGCATTTAGTGGTATTTGGGGAAGAGTTGGAAATGTTTTGGTTTGCTTGATTGACAGGATTATTGGTAAGTGCTTGTTGAACTTGGATTACAATATTGGGTATTACAGCAGCCATTTGTTGAGCGATTAAGGTAGCCATGCGTTCGCGGGCTTTTCCTGCTCTCATCTTCCTACGGGCGAGGTTAGAAGACATCTACAATGAATACATGAAAAGGGTATGAGTTGGATGCTTTTGAGATCATGGGTCACATTAGGGATGAACATTCATAAAATAATCATACAAAAATACCACATCCATAGGATGTCTTTGGCTTTGCTCGCTGTTAGGCCCGTCATGCCGCCATACTTTACCTTATGTAATCATGTGGGCCCCCATG
>CAMTDV010000004.1:78920125-78950125 GCA_947069175.1 Scalesia atractyloides | reverse complement strand
TTATAACGTAAACCTTTAATTACATATCGGTTATAACCGATGTTTGAAGTCCGCGACACTTTTCAAAACCGCCGGAAAACTTAACCCGATGAATACAGTCCAAAATCAGACCAAATACATTTCGATTTTCCCTTATAAAATGACCCACAACCGTCTACAAACACTTTCGCACAAAAATCACACCTTTTCTCGGCGTAATTCCACTCGCCGGAACTTTCCTGTTTTTCGCCGGAAAACCGAGTTTTAATTTTTGAACCTCACTGAACCTCCTAAGTTTATACCAAAGTCACCCTTACTCTTTCCAAGCTTTCCGGAGACTTTCTGCTGCAAGGCACCAGACACCGGAGTTGTTTTTCTGTCGCCGGAATTCTGCCGGAAAACAGAGGAAACGAGTCGGTATACCTCACACTTATTTTCCTTTCTTTTTACTTCTATATTACCAGTAATTAACCTAAAACGCTAATGAAACTTGATCAAAAGCTCGAACCAGTCAGACCCGATTTCTGGTTATTCTTTCAGTGAAGAAGATGAAGACTTGTTATCATATAAGTTTAATTAAAATCATGAAATAAATCGGGTTAGACACACAGTCCAGCGGTGGACTGTGTGCACATATAAAACGCAAAAGGTCTCAAGTTCGAATCCCGTCTCACACACGCTGCCTTAATAAAAATCCATTTTTTTTTTTTACTGAACCGGAGTCACATTAGTTATATGTTAAGTATATTAATAACCGGAATAATAACCAAGTTAGACACACAGTCCAGCGGTGGACTGTGTGTTTGTTTATATCGCTGGTCACGAGTTCGAGTCCGGTCATCAGCACCGACTCGGACAATTATCTATTTTTTTTAAAGAAGGCAGAAAAAGGAAACAACTAAATTGTCTTTAAGTATAATAAAAATCAAGTTATATAACATGTTGAACACACAGTCCAGCGGTGGACTGTGTGTTATATTAACCCACAGGTCCCGGGTTCGAGACCTGTGGAGCGCACCGCCGAGCCGCTTAAATTGTTTTTAAAATAAAAATGATTTTCTGTTAATGTTAATTAATGTATATATGTAATTAAAATCGGATATATAACGGGTTAGACACGTAGCTCAGTTGGTAGAGCTGCGTGCACGCGTACGAGAGGTCTCGGGTTCGAGCCTCACTCAGCGCACAACAATATGCCTCAAAACCGGTCAACGACCAGTCAAAGTCAACTGGTCAATGTTACTGTAGCAGAAAAAAAATAAAATATTTTTATTATTTTTATTTAATTATTTTAAGTAAAAATCAATTATAAATACTTAAAAATAACATTTTTAAGATTTGAAAATAGCCTCAAACTCACAAAAATACACCCAACAATCCTACTAAAATAGTTTAATAAAATCCGTTTACTCACCAAACCATAATGCGATTTATCTAGGTTAAATCTCACTCGTGGTTAAAACCACTTCGCGTGCATTCATCATCATCAACCGAACGCACCCACTGTGAGTGAATCTTACAATTCCCCCTTTTAAATTACACGTTTTGGGGTGTGTCATGTGTTATGAATTAATTAATTTATTTAATTAAACTTGTGCCATACCACATCATGACTTAATCTTAGATTGATTTATTGTTGTGATTTATTTTCCGTTTGTCAAATTACATGAAACTCATACAATAAGCCCATCAGTTCCTCGTGGGAAACGAGTAGAACATCGCGTGCTTCAATTCAAATTCATTATTGTTCATGTGTGTTTTCATTGAGTTTATATTGTTTGTAGTTGTGTTATTCATATTATCATGTTTATGCAATTCATTCATCAGGCCCCTCAGTTCCTCGTGAGAGACGAGTTGAGCATCGCGTGCCTTTAATTGTTCCATTATTGTTCATGAGTGTTTTCATTTAACATCTTATGATTATTGATCAAGTTACATCTAATTTTACTCATGTTTGGTTGTGCACATTTTTCATAATCAATTTAAATAAATTGTTCAAATGTTTTCCATAGGATTCACTCGCCAACATTATGTTGATCCAAAAACCTTTTTACACATGATACAGGTGAACAGGTTGAAGCAAGGATAGCATAGGATATGCCTTAGAAGAGAAACAAAGGAGTTAGATTGTTAGTTAGATCATGTTGTAGCAATCATTGTAAACTTTCATTTAATTTGTATTAATGAATATGAAACATTTAATAAATGTCATGAGCTTTGATGATAACCCAATCATGCCCCGATCACCTTATCCGCTGCGGGTTGGGGTGTGACAGATTGGTATCAGAGCCATGACTATAGGGATATAGGATAGGTTATTAGACCCTTAGCGCCTATACTATAGTCTGCCTAAAATTTTAAATTGATTAAGTGGTTACATACAAACTTGTGATATTTATTTGTTTCATATTTGTTTACATTTCAGTCAAACATACATGCTCATATACATATTCATTATACATATATACATATTCATTATACATATATCGATGTTCATGTGTTCAATTTATTTTCATATTCTCGTTATCCAAAGATTTTATGCAATTTTCAAATCTCATCAAAGTAAGTTCTGCGACGGGCATGTAGTAACTGGAAGGGTACGAGTACCGGTAGTCGGAACGTCCTGTCTAGGCTGGCATTCGTATAAATCCAATATAACGGACCAGTTTGCCTACCTGGGGACCAACGATGAGAGTACGAAGGACCTATTAGGCCAAAGCATGCCACACCAAACGTCGTTCGAACTAACCCTACTTTGAGGTGTCACCGTGTCTACACCTGGACACATTCCGAACATCACACGTTGTATACATATTTCTCGATTTTCACCGGGTTTTGTGTACGCAACCAGGCAGAAACCGTGCGAACCATATGAAAAACCGGTAATTCATGGGGGCCCACATGATTACATAAGGTAAAGTATGGCGGCATGACGGGCCTAACAGCGAGCAAAGCCCAAGACATCCTATGGATGTAGTATTTTTGGTATAATTATTTTATGAATGTTCATTCTTGAATGCGACCCATGATCTCAAAAGCATCCAACTCATACCCTTGTCATGTATTCATTGTAGATGTCTTCTAACCTCGCCCGTAGGAAGATGAGAGCAGGAAAAGCCCGCGAACGCATGGCTACCTTAATCGCTCAACAAATGGCTGCCGTAATACCCAACATTGTAATCCAAGTTCAACAAGCACTTACCAATAATCCTGTCAATCAAGTAAACCAAAACATTTTCAACTCTTCTCCAAACACCACTAAATGCACCTACAAGCATTTCAAATCATGCGACCCTCCGAAATATAAAGGGACTGAAGGTGTCACCGCACTCCTCCATTGGTTTGAAGAAATGGAGAATACTTTTCTGAATTGCGATTGCCCTGATGATCGCAAAGTGCGTTATGCTACCGGTCGACTATATGGGATAGCACTTACTTGGTGGAACACAGAGAAGGCCAAACGAGGTGTGGAAGATGCTATGTCCTTAACTTGGAACGAATTGAAGGAAATCATGACCAGACGATTTTGCCCAAGGAGCGAAATCAAGAAGCTAGAAGATGAATTTTACTCATTGAAGCAAGTGGAAGGAGACCACACCACTTACAACAAAAGGTTCCTCGAATTACATCAAATGGTTCCCAACATGTTTACTCCCCTCTACCGTTTGATCGAGCACTACATTCGTGGTCTTCCGTCAAAGATTCAAGACCCTGTGATAAGTACCAAGCCTGCAACTTTGGAAGCAGCAATGGAGCTAGCAACAGAGCTCACCGAGAACCGAATCCGAAACAAAGACTTCAAGGAGGAGAAGAAGAAGGATAAAGAATCGACTGAAACCTCCGACTCCACTCAAACTGAATCCCCTTCTCAACCCGAATCCCCTTCTCAACCCGAATCCCCTTCTCAACCCAAACCTAAGAGAAGAAGAGTCGGGCGACTTTTCGCTGCTACTCAACGAAATCAACCAGTTTTTCACGCTATACCCATCCGAGCTGTCCCAATCACCCAAGAGGCACCCAATTCAGCTTACCCAAATAAGAAACCATATCTTGGACCTCACCCTCAATGCAACCACTGTTTTTATCATCATTCCCTTACTTTACCTTGCCGGCTATGTACAACTTGTGGACGTTATGGTCATTTGAGCAATGTTTGTCGCACCTTTCAAGACCAAACCTTTTCCCCTACTCAAAACATGGCCCAAACTTATCACCAACCCCAACACCCCATGTTCCCATATGCTCGAGCTTGCTTCAATTGTGGCGACCCTACCCACTTTAGAAACACATGCCCTCAATTGGTAAACGTTATCAACACTCAAGCCCAATCAAACCCAGTTAACCAAGTAAACCAAGAAAACCCAACCACTATGCCACCAGCAAGAGGAAGAGTCTTCAATATCAACGCCAACCCTGTCGAAGATAATGACGGCCCTGATGAAGATACTCAGCTAGTCCTCTTCGCCGAAGATCCAGATCCAACTCCTGTTGTTTAGTCTTATGTTTTCTTTATCACATGTGTAGACTGTTAGAGTAATTATGGTATATTATACATTATATATTGTTTTCAGTATACGATTTTGCCGAGGCCGTGGCTCCCCATCCATCGAGGTTGAGTTGGATCCCCATTTTATTATGTGGTTGATCTTGGCGTGCCCGCACGATCGGCTCCGTTTGTTGAGCCTTGATCGGTTACGTAATATTTATTCTCATTTCAGTACATGCAATATGCTCGGCTCCGTTTGATTGAGCCTTGAGTACACATATTTATTCTCATTTCCAGTTCATGCAATATGCTCGGCTCCGTTTGATTGAGCCTTGAGTACACATATTTATTCTCATTTCCAGTTCATGCAATATGCTCGGCTCCGTTTGATTGAGCCTTGAGTACACAGATTTATTCTCATTTCCAGTTCATGCAATACGCTCGGCTCCGTTTGATTGAGCCTTGAGCACACATACAATTTCATTATCAGTATCTTGTGGTTGTGGTGTTTGTAGTAGAGTCGCATCGAACTAACCATAACTTGCGGATAAAGTCAATGAAAATTTGACAAGGATATGGTGGATACGCCGCTGGTACTTCCTATATATAAGTATTCTTGTCAAATAATCGGAGGCATTATCAGGCGGTTATGAGAGGTTCCATGCATAGGCTGTTTGTGTGGTTAAGTTATTCGTATACAGTACATGCAATATGTTCGGCTCCGTTTGATTGAGCCTTGAGCACACAATTTCATTTTCAGTACATGCAATACGATCGGCTCCGTTCGATTGAGCCTTGATCGCACAGATATGTTTCATTTCAGTAATTTATGTTTGTTGTATTGATTGTAGAGTTATAGGACTAATCATAATTCACTGTTAAAACCAATGAAAATTTGACAAGAATATGGTGGATACGCCGCTGGTACTTCCTATATATAAGTATTCTTGTCAAAGGATCAGAGGCATTAACGGATGGTTATGAGGAGTTCTATGTAGGATTTATTAGTTTCTTGGTAACCAATCATAACTTGTGGATAAAACTAATGAAAATTTGGCAAGAATATGGTGGATACGCCGCTGGTACTTCCTATATATAAGTATTCTTGCCAAAGGATCAGAGGCATTATCAGGCGGTTATGAGAAGTTCCAGGTAGGATTTATTATTTGCCTTGGTTGGAATTTGTGATACATTTATATCATCATGTTATTTAAAGAGATTGGATTGTGTTCCATTTCTACATAAATTAACCTCTCTATCATAACAAACGAGAGAGGAACTTCCATCATTCAAACATATATGGATTCAAATATTTGCTGTTGTGTTTATTCATGTTCAAATATTCGCTGATGTGTCTATTCACGTTCGAATATTGGCTATTGTGTTTATTCATTCGCTGATGTGTCTATTCATGTTCGAATTTTTGCTGTTGTGTTTATTCATGTTCAAATACTTGCTGTTGTGTTTATTCATGTTCAAATATTTGCTGATGTGTTCATTCATGTTCAAATATTTGCTGTTATGTTTATTCATGTTCAAATATTTGCTGATGTGTTCATTCATGTTTGGATATCAGCTGTTGTGTTTTTATTTATGTTCCATGTAGATTGTAGTGTTAGAAGTTTTGCCTTAGGATATAACCATATTTTTCCCAAACGTATCTAAACTCTTATGCATGATATCATTTTTTTTAGAGAATCATTCCTGTTTATCAATATTCATACAGTAGGCAACAAAAAGCGATTCCTGAATAGGGTACTTAACCTTTACAAGGAACGTTACCGCCTCGAACAAAAACTTAAACCCTCATTTTTGCTAAGCATACAGCTGTCAAACAAAACATCATCATAGTCAAAATATATCATTATTTAAATTTCGGGACGAAATTTCTAAAAAGCAGGGGATACTGTAACATCCGTCAAAAACGGATTTACCAAACCCGCTCCGTTTAGTAACCGAACAGTCAGTCAAAATTTTCGTTTCGAATTAAATGTCCAAAACATTTTTAAACGATCCGTAATCAATTATTATACGTGAATATATATTTAGTTTTTGAAAAACCGTCAAAAATCGCAAAATAAAAATAAATTACATCTGCCGGGTTTCGAACCCGGGTCTGTACCGAGTCACTCAGTGACTTATCTTCACACACACAAACCACTGCGCCACTTGTTCCGTTTGTGATATAATAGAATCAATTAATTCATAAAGTGTCTTTGCGAATTCAAAACCGGCGCCCAAACGATTCAGTCGTCGGAATCCCGGAATATTCGCGAGTCTTAACTACGATTTACGTTATAACGTAAACCTTTAATTACATATCGGTTATAACCGATGTTTGAAGTCCGCGACACTTTTCAAAACCGCCGGAAAACTTAACCCGATGAATACAGTCCAAAATCAGACCAAATACATTTCGATTTTCCCTTATAAAATGACCCACAACCGTCTACAAACACTTTCGCACAAAAATCACACCTTTTCTCGGCGTAATTCCACTCGCCGGAACTTTCCTGTTTTTCGCCGGAAAACCGAGTTTTAATTTTTGAACCTCACTGAACCTCCTAAGTTTATACCAAAGTCACCCTTACTCTTTCCAAGCTTTCCGGAGACTTTCTGCTGCAAGGCACCAGACACCGGAGTTGTTTTTCTGTCGCCGGAATTCTGCCGGAAAACAGAGGAAACGAGTCGGTATACCTCACACTTATTTTCCTTTCTTTTTACTTCTATATTACCAGTAATTAACCTAAAACGCTAATGAAACTTGATCAAAAGCTCGAACCAGTCAGACCCGATTTCTGGTTATTCTTTCAGTGAAGAAGATGAAGACTTGTTATCATATAAGTTTAATTAAAATCATGAAATAAATCGGGTTAGACACACAGTCCAGCGGTGGACTGTGTGCACATATAAAACGCAAAAGGTCTCAAGTTCGAATCCCGTCTCACACACGCTGCCTTAATAAAAATCCATTTTTTTTTTTTTACTGAACCGGAGTCACATTAGTTATATGTTAAGTATATTAATAACCGGAATAATAACCAAGTTAGACACACAGTCCAGCGGTGGACTGTGTGTTTGTTTATATCGCTGGTCACGAGTTCGAGTCCGGTCATCAGCACCGACTCGGACAATTATCTATTTTTTTTAAAGAAGGCAGAAAAAGGAAACAACTAAATTGTCTTTAAGTATAATAAAAATCAAGTTATATAACATGTTGAACACACAGTCCAGCGGTGGACTGTGTGTTATATTAACCCACAGGTCCCGGGTTCGAGACCTGTGGAGCGCACCGCCGAGCCGCTTAAATTGTTTTTAAAATAAAAATGATTTTCTGTTAATGTTAATTAATGTATATATGTAATTAAAATCGGATATATAACGGGTTAGACACGTAGCTCAGTTGGTAGAGCTGCGTGCACGCGTACGAGAGGTCTCGGGTTCGAGCCTCACTCAGCGCACAACAATATGCCTCAAAACCGGTCAACGACCAGTCAAAGTCAACTGGTCAATGTTACTGTAGCAGAAAAAAAATAAAATATTTTTATTATTTTTATTTAATTATTTTAAGTAAAAATCAATTATAAATACTTAAAAATAACATTTTTAAGATTTGAAAATAGCCTCAAACTCACAAAAATACACCCAACAATCCTACTAAAATAGTTTAATAAAATCCGTTTACTCACCAAACCATAATGCGATTTATCTAGGTTAAATCTCACTCGTGGTTAAAACCACTTCGCGTGCATTCATCATCATCAACCGAACGCACCCACTGTGAGTGAATCTTACAATTCCCCCTTTTAAATTACACGTTTTGGGGTGTGTCATGTGTTATGAATTAATTAATTTATTTAATTAAACTTGTGCCATACCACATCATGACTTAATCTTAGATTGATTTATTGTTGTGATTTATTTTCCGTTTGTCAAATTACATGAAACTCATACAATAAGCCCATCAGTTCCTCGTGGGAAACGAGTAGAACATCGCGTGCTTCAATTCAAATTCATTATTGTTCATGTGTGTTTTCATTGAGTTTATATTGTTTGTAGTTGTGTTATTCATATTATCATGTTTATGCAATTCATTCATCAGGCCCCTCAGTTCCTCGTGAGAGACGAGTTGAGCATCGCGTGCCTTTAATTGTTCCATTATTGTTCATGAGTGTTTTCATTTAACATCTTATGATTATTGATCAAGTTACATCTAATTTTACTCATGTTTGGTTGTGCACATTTTTCATAATCAATTTAAATAAATTGTTCAAATGTTTTCCATAGGATTCACTCGCCAACATTATGTTGATCCAAAAACCTTTTTACACATGATACAGGTGAACAGGTTGAAGCAAGGATAGCATAGGATATGCCTTAGAAGAGAAACAAAGGAGTTAGATTGTTAGTTAGATCATGTTGTAGCAATCATTGTAAACTTTCATTTAATTTGTATTAATGAATATGAAACATTTAATAAATGTCATGAGCTTTGATGATAACCCAATCATGCCCCGATCACCTTATCCGCTGCGGGTTGGGGTGTGACATGTATAAATTACAAAATTTATTTTTAACAAGATTAAATGTGTTCCCAATACCAAACGGGTTATCAATTACGTTTATGTGAATTACATATGTTAGATTAAACTCGTTTATACATGCTACTTGTTACGTTTGAGTTGTTTATGCTTATTAGTTTTAATTTGTATTCTCACGACATTGTTATGATTATGATACTATGCATCCTAGTTAAGGAATTCAGTTATATGCTATTATTATGTGAGAGTCGTCTACATATATATGCGATTCAGCTTTATTATACTCCCGTCATGATTGAAATAAACTCTTACACTTAGATTTTATTTTCAAACTTGTATGCTCGCCAATACTTTTTTATTGATCTGCGCTTTTAATACATGTTGCAGGAAAGCTGATGATGCAAGAAATCTAGTAGGATTGCCTAGATACACACTTAAAACTTTAAATGTTCATTGTATTGTATCTTATGTCAAACATGTATTTCGTTTCAATATCTTGTATTAAATCGTTATCAATGAAATGAAATTATATTTGTTACGTGTCGTGATCAAATTTTGTATTATTTGATTTAAACTATGTAAAAAGGAAATTATTAAACACTTGACACAATTAGCGTTATGAAGCCTCTTGCAATCTCGTTTTCGTCTCATCCCGATGTTTCTGCCATCGGTTGGGGTGTGACAATCAGATCTCCACTAAATATCTTCAAAAAAATCCCACAAACAAATTGTAAATATCATACAAACAACACAAACCCGACACACTAGTATATAAAATCCAAACTCATATTCTTAACTTTTGTTACTCTCTTGGTAGCTTTCAAGCTTTCCAGTTAACTTCAAATTGGTATACTTGAGACAATGTTGGTGGTGGTGGTGGCGGAGGTGGTGGTGGTGGCACAAATTGTGGTGGATCTGAATGAGACACATTAGCTATATATGATGGTGGTGGTGGCGGTGATGGTGGTAACAATGGTACTGCTGGTGGAGTGTCCAACACTGATGGTGATGGTGGTGTGATTTCAACAATTGAAGAATCACGTTGTTGATTTGATCTGCTACGCCACCATCTGCCTAACCTCAAGGCCTCCACGACAATGTACTTACCGCATATGGCAACTCCACAACCCGTAGAAGTTGCAAGAATAATTGATAACATTGGCTTAAGATTACCCTACACATCATTAAAACGGTTGTCACATATCACATGGTGTTATGTTCGTGCGATAACAATAATGGAATTGTTACACTTTTTTTACTAGTCATTTCGTTATAAAAAGATTTGCACAAATATAATGATTCTACTTACCACAGAGAGAAAAATGTGGCCAAAGATGACCACAAATGCGAACTGAATTGATGCATATAACCATACAAATCTTAGTTTCACTGAAAAAAAAAAAAAAGAAACTCAATGTATTTAAATTACAAAATCCATTGAAGTATTGAAGTCTAGGATTATATTAGGCGGCCCACATAAACTAGGGTGTAATCCACCCTCAACCAAATATAACTAACGAATATAACTGAGCTAAAGCTTAAGCTTAGCTCGTGAATAATACTATAAGTTTAGATAAGTTAGTTCATTTTTTAAATAATGTATATGTATAATTGTGTGTGTATATATTATTAAAATCTCTTGGTACAATCAAATATATATAGTATGTATATATTATTATTAATACAAATAAAATTATTTTTATTTAAATAACATATTTGCTTAGCTATGTGAGCTAATCAAGCTCGGCATATAAAACTTGTGCATTAACATGTTTATTTTTTTAATAAAGTAGAAAGCTTACCCATGGATGAAGAAATCATGGATGTGAGAAGCCCTAATATGGAAGAGATATATAGCAATTGAACTTCTACCCATCTTCCCAACCTTCACAAGAATTATCAAAACAAAATTATCATAAAGAATAAAAAAGTCGGGTGTGAATTTAATGAAATTTATTCAAAATCGAACTAAATCTATTCTCCCAAACACACCCAACATAAAAATGCAAATGGATCTTTACCAGAAGCTGCTCAAGAAAGCAAAAGTATGCAAGCGTGCTAACAATAACAAGAATTGGTGCTTCTTGCCACACACGATAAATAGCACTGCCCAAATGAATATAGAAGTCATATTAGATGATAAATTTGTCTTCAAATAAATAAAAAGTAATAAAAACTTGCCTGTACGCGTTAACTTCTGCATAGTCATTATTGGTTGCAGTTGTTCCGTTATCTCGGTTTCTAACGGTACTTTGGATTCTTAGAAGTGTAACATGTAGATTTTCAACATCTTGATGGCACACATCACATGTTTTGTTACCTTTTAGGCTAAACCATTTTATGGCACATTCCTTATGGGCTAAAGCAAGTTCACCTTTGCAACTACATTCCATCTTTAAGGTTTCTCCACCTTCACATAACTCGATTAAACACATCCTACAAACCGCCTCTTCTTCGGCTACATAAAATTAGACAGTTTATCATTTGTCATCAATGTCAAATCAATAATAGAATGAAGATTGATCTTTTTTATGATATTTGGGTGGTGTTTAGATCTGGGTTTTGAAAATGGTTATGTAGTATGCGTAAAATAGTGTTTGGTATGTTTGAGTACTTTATGATTATTTGTAAAATTTAAATGATAAAAAGGAACATAAATGGCAATATTTTTTAAATAAGTAGAAAAGATTTGTGAAATGGGAAACAATCTCTTAGTAGATAAAGTAGATAATTAATATTTCATTTACCCTTATTTAATCCAAAGACTAAAACATAAACATAATTAGTTTCAATACACAAATCCAAACATATATAAGTTTCGTGTTCGTTTAGATCACAACAAATTAGTAAGCTTACCATCATCGTCCGAAGAAGTAGGGGTTGGTTTCTTAGCATCAAACTCTTTCACTCGTGGAGTTGTAGGGATCACACGAAAGAAGGCATCCATTCGCTTGTAACGAGTGTCTTCATCGAGGATTGGCACGGATGGAGACCGATATATATGGTCATGGACTTTAGTCTACAAATAATCAAACATCTTTTCGTGTTAATTCTATGAGAATTGCAAGGTTTCTCATATTGATAGAATAACTATAAGTCAAGTAAGTTTGAAGAGTCAAATCAAAATTATTAGCTAAAAGGGAAACATATCATACAAGATGAAGGCCTATAGTTATGACTTATGACTTTAATGCCCCAACCTCCAAATTCTGATTTTTTTTATCATAACTAAAACATTAACTACTTTTGAAAAAAAAAAAAGACAAATAAGTGTCCGTGGATCAACCCCACACGGGTCTCAAGCCATACTATAAAATTTACTCGTGACAACTCGAGCCTGCTTTAACCCTTCACCCGGTGCTTTAAAGTTTAATATAGAGTTGTTATGCTAGCGTGTAATCCAGCTCACTTGGGTTACATGAAACTAAAGGGTTAGAATAACTCACTTGCAAATTACGTGAACCGCCCGCTCTTCTCAACCCCGGCTCAGTGTCCAAAAGTCTAGTTGGGGTAAAAGGCAGAGATGGTGTTGTGATCTTTGTAAACATTTTTGTGAGTGACCATGATCTTGCAATGGACGTTTTCTCCTCGGGTAAAGAACCCGAACCAGCTGGTAAAAGATTTTTCTTTAGAGATTTGTTTCTTGATGAACAAGTTTCGGGTGATGCCGCCACATTGAAATTCACTTTTTTGTGAAACCGGGGCGGCGGGGGAGGTGGTGGAGGCATTTGTATTTGAACACATTCATGAGAGGAAGATGATTGTGTTGTTCTTGATGGCATCTCCAAAACCACCTGTTCTTTCAAATAGTTTTCACCCTGAATACAAACAAGAAAAAAATCATTAAAACAATTATTTGAACTTTTGGCATTCAAGCAAGTACCATGTCATGAACAATGCACAATGGGTTTACAAAGTTTATAAAAAAGCCATGATACTAGCTGAAGTTTTATCCTTTCGAAATTGTAACTAACAACGTCAGCTTTTTACATGATTACACGGTTAAAGTCCTATAGTCCATCTTTACATTGTGGGTCCCTTTTATATAAGCAAAATGTAATCATGGGACTCGCAAAATAAACGGAAATGATACAAACAAACAAAAGCTAAAACTTTCCACATTCAGAGATTTTTATTGAGAAAGTAATGCATTTAAGCGAGAAAAAGGTTTATAGATTCTTTAAATTATACTATCAATGAACAAAGTTGTGGTCTTTGAAACTTTAAAATACTTTAAAGTCTATACGAGTCTATTCTTTATTCGATATAAACTTTGAGGCCCCAAACATTTAAACCATCGTTTTTATTTTGTGGGTGTTGTAAGTGATCACGGACCCACGTAAACGAAAAAAAGGGTATAAACAAATAAAACTTAATCTTCTCCACATCATTTGCAACTAATAAAAAGAAACATTAGCATAATTTAGGGATTTTAATTGAAAAATAATGCATGCCAAATCATTATGCACTAACAAAAGTGTATGGAAGTTTATAGTGATGCTTATAAAAGCCACAAAATGTCGAATCAGAAACCCTTTTTTTTCAAATTCCAAGTCACATATTGTATGTCAATATGTCATCAATTCAAAGAACATTATTCCAACTGGCCCTTAAAATCTGTGATCATAAGCCATTGATTAAACAAGATAATATTAATTATATAATCTGAAAGCAAGATTACTTTCTTTCTGTAATGCTTCTCAAGAAAGTCAATATATTGATCAAGAAATGTAAAAGTCATGTACTAAACTCAAGTTATATGGTTAAAGTTCAAAATTTCAAGATAAAAAGTTTATGTTCTATAAAAAAGAAGCCACTTTTGCCGACAACGCGTAGAGGGCGTGACAGGTAAGCATCATCCTTTTGCGTGTGGTTTTGAAAGTGTCCTTAAATAACGCTTTTGTCACAAAGTATTTATTGTGAGCGGTGATTTATATAATTAGAAATTATTTCACGCCCGTATACCATAAGTTGCCCAATATATAGTATAACACCGCTGTAGCTTGCGTGATTGTGTGAGAAATAATTATAACTTCGTATAAATCACGATCTTGGAAACAATCCAGTTTTTTTAATCAGTTTACACTTATTATAAAGTACCATTTGAATATTTTGATTAATTCATAATAAAAATACATATTTCAATAAAAAAAATTAAAGATTTAAACCTAGTAACTTTCTAATGTCAAAACAAAAAAAAATGTAAAAAGTGGGGTTCAGGAAAATTGTAAAAAGAAGGGTTCAAGTTCTTTCAACCATAATTGGACTGTCAAGCAAGAAATGCTAAGGGAAACTCTCAAAAGTAGCTACAAAGACCAATCAAGAATCACTTTTGATTGGATATAATATATATAAGAGTTAAATGTCAAAATAGTCACTGAGGTTTGCTCATTTTTGCCACTTTAGTCCAAAATTCAAATTTCTTAAATCTGGGTCCCTGTGGTTTGCATTTTGTTGTCATTTTAGTCCAAATTTCAAATTTGGTCAGATTCTCAACTTAAATCCTGATATTTTGTCTTTATCCTTAGGGGTATTTTGGTCATATTAGCATCACTATATATACATATTAAAAAATACAGATCTGCGAACTCTCTCTCTCTCTCTAAACAACACCTATCTCTCTGACTGAATTACCATCACCACACCACCACCACCCCCACCACCGCATCATCCCCACCACCACCATCCCACTGCCGCCGACACCACCATCCCACTGAAACCCCAACACCACCATCCAACTGCCGCCACTTCTGGACAACACCCTATCTCTCTGTCTGAACTACCACCATCACACCACCACCACCACCACCACCCCCACTATCACCATCCCACTGCCGCCGACACCACCATCCCACTAAAACCCAACACCACCATCCAACTGCCGCCACTTCTGGACAACACCCTATCTCACTCTCTGAACTACTGTCACACCCCGACCCGCAGCGGAATAAAAGTCGGGGCGTAATTGGGTTATCACCAAAGCTCATGATGTTTACTAAAATGTTTCATATTTATTATATTCAAATTACAACTTAAATATTCAAAACAAAAATCATACAATTACAAGGAAAAGAAACTACATAATTATTCCAAGACTTAAACTTGTTTATTCTTCTAGGCCTTCCTATGTGTTTCTTGTCTCAGCTGGATCACCTGTATCATGTGTAAAACGGGGGATATTTTGGGTCAACAAAAGTTGGCGAGTGAACCTTGATAAAACATTGTTATTAATTTCTTATTTTATTTAATATGAAAAATTTGTGCAATAATCACATGTGAGCAAACATGTATAAGT
This sequence comes from Scalesia atractyloides, assembly GCA_947069175.1. NCBI lineage: Eukaryota > Viridiplantae > Streptophyta > Magnoliopsida > Asterales > Asteraceae > Scalesia > Scalesia atractyloides. The sequence continues at coordinate 78,934,824 of CAMTDV010000004.1, read as the reverse complement.
AAACAACACAAACCACTTTGGATGAGTATATGATATGAATGATGATGAATGTGAGATCAAGGCTCAATCAAACGGAGCCGATCTTATGAGGCACCTGATGCTCAACCCGTCTCCCACGGGGAACTGATGGGCCTAATGAAATGCGTGCACTGAAAATGATAAATCCAATCTACATATAATCCACACAACAATTTATACACATTTGATCACGGATATGATGTATGCACAAGTGTTTATATCTATAATAAAAGAATTATACGACACATGATACACCCCAAAATATGATTAAAACGGGGAATTGATAGAGATTCACTCACAATGGGTGCGTTCTTTGATGATGATGAAGGCGCACGAATTTATGATTCGATTGACGAGGGAAGAACTAACCTAGATAATAACAAAAATGATTTGATAAATAAATAAATTTTGGTTGAGATTAATATTTTCAATTAGTGCTCTTTAATGGGATTTTTAGATTTATTTTTGTGAGTTTAAGAAAGTTTTCTAACCTTAATAATCTTATTTTTAAGTATTTTTAAATGATTTTTCTATTAAATAAATAACTTAAAAAGAAATAAATAAGAATAAAAAAATTGACTTTTGACCGTTGACCGTTGACCGGGTCTTGACCGGTCAGACTGTGTTTTTATATGCGCTGAGTGAGGTTCGAACTCGGGACCTCTCGTATACGTGCACGCAGCTCTACCAACTGAGCTACGTGTCTAACCCGAAATAAACTCAGATTTAATTATATTTATATACTAACTAGAATATTTCAGAAATTAGTTATTTTAAAAAGGTTTTAAAATCTGCAGAACCGGTGCGTATAACCCGCATCGAACCCGTGACCATTGCTTTGATTTGCACCCAGCCCAACCAACTGGGCTGGGTGTCTAACCCATTTAAATTAAGATTTATATTAAACTTAAGTACTATCTGAGGGGTGTTCTGTTAAACTTAAAAGAAAATATGTTTTGTTATTGTGGGAACCGGATACGTACACGAATCGAACTCGGGACTTGAATGTTATAATTGCACACAGTCCACCGCTGGACTGTGTGTCTAACCCGTTTAGTTTTCTGGTTTTAATTATATTAATACACAACTCAACTTCGTCTTCTTCATTTATAAGAACACAGAAACTGTGAAGCCGATTGTTTGTTTAACTGACCAACAACACTTATAATTTGATCGAATTGGAATAGAAAAAGAAGGATAAGGATTATGATGTACCAACTCAGAGTGGTTTCTTCAATTTTCGGCAAGAGTCGGCTCTGATTTTGCGATTTTCGGCGTATGAACTGTTTTAACAGTTTTGATTATTGATTTGAACGATTAAAGTATAAATTAAGAGATAGCAGAGAAGTTTAGACAGTTATACCGACTGATGAATGAATATGGTTTTCTGACGATCGATTCCGGCGAAGTTCCGGCGAAATTGAAATTCTCCGGCGACGAGCTAAAGCTTCGAAAAAGTGCACGGTTCTAAGCGAAAGGATTTCCAGAAGATTGAGTGGGTATTTATAGTGAAGAACTGGATGAATTGTGTCCGCTTTTGAGTCTTGATTCGCGATTGATGATTTTCCGGCGGTTATGACCGAATTTGACGGTTAAACATCGGTTATAATTGATGCCGTAGCCGGTTATCGCGTTTTAGTCAAAAGGAAAGGCCACATTTGCGGAGTTTTGGTCTTACTCCGGCGATTCCGCGTTCTGAGCGCGCTGATGTCCGGTTTTGATTTTCTGGTTTTACCTTAAGTGTTATTTGTTTCCTTGTTCATCACAAGTTAAGTGTGTGGCGGAGCGGTCTGTTGTGTGTTTGGGTTTGTGGGTGACCCGGGTTCGAAACCCGGCGTCTCCAATTTATTTTTTATTCACTTTTTATTATTAATTATAAATTATGGTTTTTAAATTCTAATATATTTATTAATTATGTATTGTTTAAAATTTATTTAAGCAATAAATACGCAACGAAAAATTATAACTGAATATTTGATTAATAAACGAAGCGGGTTTTGAAAACCCGTTTTTCGACGAATGTTACAGTATCCCCTACTTTTAGAAATTTCGTCCCGAAATTTAAGTAGTAGTGGTAACAGGAAAAAGATGCGGGTATTTATCGCGCATTGAGTCTTCACGTTCCCAAGTAAACTCAGGTCCTCGTTTTGACTCCCAACGCACCCTGACAATTGGAATACGACTCCATCTTAAACGCTTCTCTCCGAAGTCCATGATCTCTACTGGTCTTTCAATGAAGTGCATAGATTCATCGATCTGAATATCTTCTAGAGGAATATGGAGGTTTTCATCGGCGAGGCACTTCTTCAAGTTTGATACGTGGAATGTGGGATGAATTCTGTTGAAGGTACACCATGACGGCTTACGATCTCGCTGATGTAGATACGAGCTAACTTCTCGTTCTTGAAGTCCTCGCGAATCGGAATGAAGTGAGCTGATTTTGTAAGACGATCAATGATTACCCATATGGTGTCATACCCACTGGAGGTGCGAGGTAACCCGGTAATGAAGTCCATGGTTATGTTTTCCCACTTCCATACAGGTATTTCAGGTTGGGTTAGAAGTCCTAAAGCTCATTGATGTTCAGCTTTTACTTTGGAACAGGTAAGGCACTTGGAAACAAAAACAGCGATATCCTTTTTCATGCCAGGCCACCAGTAGGTGTAGCGTAGGTCTTGATACATCTTGTCGGCTCCTGGGTGTACAGAGTATCGTGTTTTGTGCGCCTCATTCAGGAGGAAATCACGAAGGTTATCGCGATTGGGAATCCATATGCGATTTAGATAGTATAGAATACCGTCGGATTTGGTTTCGATTTTGAGTTCTGCTCCACATGACAGCTCATCGCGTACGTCGTTTTCTGTTACAGAAACATGTTGAGCTGCTCGGATTCGATCTTTGATGTCGGTTATGATTTGCGAACATAGAAGACGAATGGAGTTCGCATAACCTTTTCGACTGAGTGCATCAGCCACCACATTTGCCTTTCCAGGATGATACCGAATTTCACAGTCGTAGTCGTTAAGAAGTTCGACCCATCTTCGTTGCCTCATATTCAACTCCTTTTGGTTGAAGATATGTTGAAGACTTTTGTGGTCAGTGTATATTTCACACTTGGTACCGTAGAGGGAATGTCTCCATATCTTGAGAGCGAACACAACGGCTCCAAGTTCCAGGTCATGGGTGGTGTAATTCTTTTCATGAACCTTGAGTTGCCTAGAAGCATAGGCTATCACTTTTCCTCTTTGCATCAGTACACAGCCTAGTCCTTGCCCTGACGCGTCGCAATATACTACAAAGTCATCGCAACCTTCAGGAAGTGTGAGGATAGGTGCGTCACAAAGTTTTTGCTTTAGAGTTTGGAAGGCTTCTTCTTGTTTAGGTCCCCATATGAAGGGTTTTCCTTTATGAGTCAAAGCCGTGAGTGGTACAGCAATACGGGAAAAATTGCCAATGAAGCATCGATAGTAACCAGCCAAACCGAGAAATGACCTTACTTCGGTAGGGGTACGTGGCGCTTGCCATTCTTCCACTGCCTTGATTTTTGAAGGATCGACATGTATTCCCTTGTCATTGACGACATGTCCAAGGAATTGTACTTCTCCTAACCAGAATTCGCATTTTGAGAACTTAGCGTAGAGCTTTTCAGTCCTTAAGAGTGTAAGGATGAGTCGAAGGTGTCGTTCATGATCGGATTTAGACTTGGAGTAGATAAGGATATCGTCGATGAAGACTATGACGAAACGGTCGAGGTAGGGTTTGCATACACTATTCATTAGATCCATGAATACAGCGGGGGCGTTGGTTAAACCGAATGGCATGACCATGAATTCGTAATGACCATAACGAGTCCGGAAGGCGGTCTTTGGGATGTCTTCTTCATGTACTTTGAGCTGATGATAACCAGAGCGAAGATCGATTTTTGAGAAACAGGTGGCACCTTGAAGTTGGTCTAAGAGGTCATCAATGCGAGGTAGTGGGTAGCGATTCTTAACCGTTAACTTGTTGAGTTCTCTGTAGTCGATACACATGCGAAACGTTCCATCTTTCTTCTTCACAACAAGAACAGGTGCACCCCAAGGTGAGGAGCTAGGACGTATGAATCCTTTGTCAGTCAGTTCCTGCAGTTGACTGGCCAGCTCTTGCATTTCGGATGGGGCTAACCTATAAGGGGATTTTGCGACTGGTGTAGCGCCAGGTACAAGATTGATGCGGAATTCAACTTCTCTCACAGGAGGAAGTCCTGAAATGTCGTCGGGAAAGACTTGTGGGAATTCTTTCACAACTTGGATATCTTCGAGTTTCTTCTCCTTGTTTCCCTTTTTGACGACGTGAGTTAGGAATGCGACATAGTTCTTGCGGAGATATCTTCGGGCTTGAAGGCAGGACATTAATTTGAGTCCTTTTGAAGAGGTTTCTCCAAAAATACGTAGGGTCTGACCGTCTGCAAGAGGAATGCGAATGAACTTTTCGCGGCACACCACTTCAGCGTGATGCTGGCTGAGCCAGTCCATACCGATTATAACATCGAAACTTCCCAACTTCATCGGAATGAGGTCAACTGGAAAATCGTGATCGTTTAGAGTGAGGGTACAATTTCGTATAATAGAATTTAAGGAAACGGGCTTTCCGTCAGCAACTTCCACCGTTAGAGATTCCATGAGATTATCACGAGTATGGTTGAGGATAGGTTCGAATTCTAAGGACACAAAACTCTTATCCACGCAAGGAATGGATAAAATGGATGCATAACTACCATTGATGAGAAACGTACCGTTAACCACGTTGTTAGCCCTAGCTTGGTTGGCATTGATGTTGAAAGCTCTTCCTCTGGCAGGTGGAGGAGCTTGGTTAGCTTGGTTTACTGGGTTCGCTTGAGCTTGGGCATGGATGATGTTCACCAAGCGTGGACAAGTGTTCCTGAAGTGGTTTGGGTCCCCACAGTTGTAACAAGCTCGCATGGGTTGCATCATGGGGTAGTTGGGTTGGTAGTAGGATTGGGCTATGTGTTGTGCAGATGGTAGAAGTAAGGGTTGTTGGGCTTGACTGTAACATCCGTCGAAAAACGGGTTTCCAAAACCCGCTTCGTTTATTAGTCGAATATCCAGTTAAAAATTTTCGTTGCATATTTATTGCTCAAACTAATTTTAAACGATACATAATTAATAACTATATTGGAATTTAAAAACTATAATTTATAAATAATCTTAAATTGTGAGAAAAAAATAAAATGGGGACGCCGGGTTTCGAACCCGGGTCGCCCACAAACACAAACACACAACACACCGCTCCGCCACTTGCCTTCTTTGTGAATATAATGAAACAAATAATACTTAAAGTGAAACCCGAATTCAAAACCGGAGATCACCGCGCTCAGAACTCGCAGTCACCGGGAAATCCGGCAATCCGCGACTTTGGCCAATTCCCTTTTGACCAAAACACGCTAACCGACTAAGACATCGGTTATAACCGATGTCTGACCCTAGATTTTAGTCATAACCGCCGGAAAATCTTTGACCGCGAATCAAGACATAAATTCGGACTCAATACATCCTGTTCTTCTCTATAAATACCCACCCAAACCTTTGGTAACCTTTTCGCTCAAAATCGCACAATCTCTCGAAGCTTTAGCACTCGCCGGAGATATTCTGCATTCGCCGGACTTTCACCGGAAAACCGAGACTTACACCAAATCGGTAAAATTCTCGACTCTTTTGTTTGCAATCCATTATTAGACAAGTATTAACATAAATCATTCAACCAGAATCCGTCCCAGACAACGTTGCCGGGAATTCCTGCACTCGCCGGAAAATCACTGGAAATTCCGAAGTCTCACTGTCAATCGGTACAATCATCTAAACCCCCTGATATCCCTTGTTTAGTAACTTAATTGCACAACTCATTGATCAAAACTGTTAATTGATTCACTCAGACGGAAGTCACCAATCAGAGCCGACGACCCTTGCCGGAAATCTGAGCAAAACATTCTATTCGGTACATTTTACTCCGTAACCCTCTTTATCCATTTCATTCCAATCAATTATATGTTCGATGACCTATTTAAACAAGAACAGTCGGACATCATTGTTCTGTGTCTTTGTAAACGTTGAATATGTGTATAAGTATAATTAAAAACGGATATTTGAACGGGTTAGACACACAGTCCAGCGGTGGACTGTGTGCACAATCAATGCACACGTCCCGGGTTCTAATCGCACACGTTAACGAATTTCAGAATTAAAACCAACATTTTTACAACTGAATCGGATCAGGTCACCGAATGTTAATAAGTATAATTTAATCCATAAGTTAAACAGATATGACACACAGCCCAACTGGTTGGGCTGTGCGCACTCGAACCGAAGGACCCGAGTTCGACTCCGGGTCCCTGCAACCGGTTCGGCCATATAAATCGTTTTTAATAAAAACCCAAAAAAGTTAAAAGTTAATTAGTGTATAAATATAATTAAAACAGAGAATATTTCGGGTTAGACACGTATCTCAGTTGGTAGAGCTGCGTACACGCATACGAGAGGTCCCGAGTTCGAACCTCACTCAGCGCATATAATTAACACAATCCGACCGGTCAACGGTCAGAGTCAAAAAGTCAACATTTTTTATTATTTTTATTTATTTTTTTATTTATTTAATCAGAAAATTATTTAAAAATACTTAAAAATAATATTTTTGAAGTTAGAAAATGTCCTTAAACTCACAAAAATAAATCTAAAAATCCTATTAAGATTATGAATTAAAAGTATTAATCTCAAATAAAATCCATTTATTTACCGAACCATTTCGTTATTATTTTAGGTTAGTTTTCCTCGTCGATCAAATCCCAACACTCGTGCGCATCCAACGTCATCAAAGAACGCACCCAATGTGAGTGAATCTCTACCAATTCCCCGTTTTAATCACATTTTGGGGTGTATCATGTGTCGTTTAAATCCTTATTATATTTAAACACTTGTGCATCCATCATATCCGTGATCAAATGTGTATCAATTATGTGTTCAATTGTTGTGTGAATTATGTTTAGATTGAGTTTATCATTTTCAGTACATGCATTTCATTAGGCCCATCAGCTCCCCGTGGGATACGGGTTGAGTATCAGGTGCCTCATTCGATCGGCTCCGTTTGATTGAGCCTTGATCTCACATACACAATCATTCATGTCATTCGATCGGCTCCGTTTGATTGAGCCTTGATCTCATATACATCATCATTCATGTCATTTACTCATCCAATGTGGTTTGTGTTTTGTTATATATATATGTTTGCTCACATGTGATTATTGCACAAATTTTCAATATTAAATACAACAAGAAATTAATAACAATGTTTTCTCAAGGTTTACTCGCCAACTTTTGTTGACCCAAATATCCCCCGTTTTACACATGATACAGGTGATCCAGTTGAGGCAAGAAACACATAGGAAGGCCTAGAAGAATAAATCAGTTTAAGCTTGGGATTGTTTTACTTAGTTTCATTTTTCTTGTAATTGTATGGATTTGATTTGAATATTTAAGTTGTAATTTGAATTTAATAAATATGAAACATTTTAGTAAACATCATGAGCTTTGGTGATAACCAATTATGCCCGACTCTTATTCCGCTGCGGGTCGGGGTGTGACATTGACCCACTATCTGATGGTGGGTTTGGGTTGGGGGTTGATTGCGGTTCATTCGTTGAAGTGTGCGACAAGTTTGAATGGTGTGACCCGCACGGCCACAGCTGGTGCAATGTTGGCAAGGAGTTTCGGGAGGGTGATGGTACTGACAACGGTTGCATTTTGGGTGTGGGACGGTGTATGGCTTTTTGAATGGTGCAGCGGAAGGAGCAATTTGGGTGATCGGTGCAGCAGTGATAGGAGGGTTGGTTTGAGTGACAGCAAAATTCTTGCTGTTTCGTTTCCTCTTACCAGTAAACTTTGAAGATGAGACTGAGTGGGTTGTAGTTGAGGTCTCTATGGGTGCTTTCTTCTTTTCATCTTTGAACTTGCCGTTTCGAATGCGATTTTCAGTGAGTTCTGTAGCTAACTCCATCGCGGCTTCAAGTGTTGCAGGCGAAGTGTTTAAAACCGAGTCTTGAATTTTCGAGGGAAGACCTCGAATGTAATGTTCAACCAAGCGGTACACGGGGGTGAACAAATTTGGGATCATCTGATTTAGCTCAAGAAATCTTTTATTATAGGAAGTGTGATCTCCTTCCTTTTGTTTTAGCGCGTGGAATTCATCTTCCAACTTTTTAATTTCGCTTCTTGGACAGAAGCGTCTTGTCATCAGTTCCCTTAACTCTTCCCATGTTAAGGCCATGGCATCTTCAACTCCTCGTTTACCCTTTTCCGTGTTCCGCAGGGCTACCCCAAACAGTCTTCCACTTGCATAACGTACCTTGCGATCCTCGGGACAATCGCAATTGAGGAAAGTGTTCTCCATTTCTTCAAACCAGTGAAGGAGAGCAGTAACACCTTCGGTCCCTTCATACTTTGGGAGATCGCAAGATTTGAAGTGTTTGTAAGAGCACTTTTTGGAGGGAGGGTTGGCGACGCTCTGGTCTTCTTGATTGGGAGGGGTTGATGGGATTTGCGGTGAGAGCTTGTTGAACTTGAATTACGATGTCAGGAAGCACTGCGGCCATTTGTTTAGCAATTTGTGTGGCCAAGCGTTCATTTGATCTTCCTGACTTTCTACCTCCACGTAGTTGCCTAGCCGACATCTACAGGAACATACATAGGAAGATTGTGAGTTTAAGAAGTTTTTAGGTGTTATGTGTCGTTAAAAGAATAAAAAATAACATAACTGACAATAATGCAACTACATCCATAGGATGTCTTGGGTTTGCTCATGTTTGGGCCTCCAATGTCACCCATACCATCGCCTGTATAGTCATGTGGGCCCCCATGACTATTGGGCTTGGTAGGATTCACACTGGTGTTGGCGGATTAACACTCGCACCACCCGAATGAAAATCGGAAAATATAATGGCGAGATGTATGGTAGGAGGGTGTCCAGGTGTAGACACAATGACAACTCAAAGTGGGGTTAGCTCATACGACATTTGGTATAGCATGCTTTGGCCTAATAGGTCCTTCGTACTCTCATCGTTAGTCCCCAGGTAGGCAAACTGGTCCTTTATTTTGGATTTATACGAATGCCAAGCCTAGACAGGACGTTCCGACTACCGGTACTCGTACCCTTCCAGTTACTACATGCCCGTCATGAGAACTCACTTTGATGTGATTTGTAAATACAAAAATCATTGCAAAAATCATGGAAATCATGAGGTGTGTGCTCTCATGGATATGATATGTTATGAGGATATGATTCATGATGTGCATTGTATAATAACATGTATTTGTGAGCATGCTTGCATAACATTGAGTGTAAAAATAAACATAAAGTATATAAACATCATGAATTTTGTATGTAACGCATAAACAATTTAAAATTTTAATCAACTATAGTATAGGCTCTAAGGGTCTAATAACCTATCCTATATCCCTATAGTCATGGCTTTGATACCAATCTGTCACACCCCGACCCGCAGCGGAATAAAAGTCGGGGCGTAATTGGGTTATCACCAAAGCTCATGATGTTTACTAAAATGTTTCATATTTATTATATTTAAATTACAACTTAAATATTCAAACCAAAATTCATACAATTACAAGGAAATGAAACTACATAATTATTCAAAGACTTAAACTTGTTTATTCTTCTAGGCATTCCTATGTGTTTCTTGTCTCACCTGGATCACCTGTATCATGTGTAAAACGGGGGATATTTTGGGTCAACAAAAGTTGGCGAGTGAACCTTGATAAAACATTGTTATTAATTTCTTATTTTATTTAATATGGAAAATTTGTGCAATAATCACATGTGAGCAAACATATATAAGTAAACAAACACAAACCACTTTGGATGAGTATATGATATGAATGATGATGAATGTGAGATCAAGGCTCAATCAAACGGAGCCGATCTTATGAGGCACCTGATGCTCAACCCGTCTCCCACGGGGAACTGATGGGCCTAATGAAATGCGTGCACTGAAAATGATAAATCCAATCTACATATAATCCACACAACAATTGATACACATTTGATACACATTTGATCACGGATATGATGTATGCACAAGTGTTTATATCTATAATAAAATAATTATACGACACATGATACACCCCAAAATATGATTAAAACGGGGAATTGATAGAGATTCACTCACAATGGGTGCGTTCTTTGATGATGATGAAGGCGCACGAATTTATGATTCGATTGACGAGGGAAGAACTAACCTAGATAATAACAAAAATGATTTGATAAATAAATAAATTTTGGTTGAGATTAATATTTTTAATTAGTGCTCTTTAATGGGATTTTTAGATTTATTTTTGTGAGTTTAAGAAAGTTTTCTAACCTTAATAATCTTATTTTTAAGTATTTTTAAATGATTTTTCTATTAAATAAATAACTTAAAAAGAAATAAATAAGAATAAAAAAATTGACTTTTGACCGTTGACCGTTGACCGGGTCTTGACCGGTCAGACTGTGTTTTTATATGCGCTGAGTGAGGTTCGAACTCGGGACCTCTCGTATACGTGCACGCAGCTCTACCAACTGAGCTACGTGTCTAACCCGAAATAAACTCAGATTTAATTATATTTATATACTAACTAGAATATTTCAGAAATTAGTTATTTTAAAAAGGTTTTAAAATCTGCAGAACCGGTGCGTATAACCCGCATCGAACCCGTGACCATTGCTTTGATTTGCACCCAGCCCAACCAACTGGGCTGGGTGTCTAACCCATTTAAATTAAGATTTATATTAAACTTAAGTACTATCTGAGGGGTGTTCTGTTAAACTTAAAAGAAAATATGTTTTGTTATTGCGGGAACCGGATACGTACACGAATCGAACTCGGGACTTGAATGTTATAATTGCACACAGTCCACCGCTGGACTGTGTGTCTAACCCGTTTAGTTTTCTGGTTTTAATTATATTAATACACAAGTCAACTTCGTCTTCTTCATTTATAAGAACACAGAAACTGTGAAGCCGATTGTTTGTTTAACTGACCAACAACACTTATAATTTGATTGAATTGGAATAGAAAAAGAAGGATAAGGATTATGATGTACCAACTCAGAGTGGTTTCTTCAATTTTCGGCAAGAGTCGGCTCTGATTTTGCGATTTTCGGCGTATGAACTGTTTTAACAGTTTTGATTATTGATTTGAACGATTAAAGTATAAATTAAGAGATAGCAGAGAAGTTTAGACAGTTATACCGACTGATGAATGAATACGGTTTTCTGACGATCGATTCCGGCGAAGTTCCGGCGAAATTGAAATTCTCCGGCGACGAGCTAAAGCTTCGAAAAAGTGTACGGTTCTGAGCGAAAGGATTTCCAGAAGATTGAGTGGGTATTTATAGTGAAGAACTGGATGAATTGTGTCCGCTTTTGAGTCTTGATTCGCGATTGATGATTTTCCGGCGGTTATGACCGAATTTGACGGTTAAACATCGGTTATAATTGATGCCGTAGCCGGTTATCGCGTTTTAGTCAAAAGGAAAGGCCACATTTGCGGAGTTTTGGTCTTACTCCGGCGATTCCGCGTTCTGAGCGCGCTGATGTCCGGTTTTGATTTTCTGGTTTTACCTTAAGTGTTATTTGTTTCCTTGTTCATCACAAGTGAAGTGTGTGGCGGAGCGGTGTGTTGTGTGTTTGGGTTTGTGGGTGACCCGGGTTCGAAACCCGGCGTCTCCAATTTATTTTTTTTCACTTTTTATTATTAATTATAAATTATGGTTTTTAAATTCTAATATATTTATTAATTATGTATTGTTTAAAATTTATTTAAGCAATAAATACGCAACGAAAAATTATAACTGAATATTTGATTAATAAACAAAGCGGGTTTTGAAAACCCGTTTTTCGACGAATGTTACAACTACCACCACCACCACACCACCACCACCATCGCATCATCCCCACCACCACCATCCCACTGCCGCCGACAGTCACCCACAAACAAAATCAAATTTTGATCAAAACCTAATAACCACCATTCTCTTCAAAACCACCCCCAACATCCACCCTTGACCCAAATTCACAAGAAAACCCTAATCCAAACCCTAATTCCTCTGCACTTGACCACCGTCGCTGCTAGCGGCTTTCTGTTCGTCTGCTCCCCCTTCTCCCACCGCTCTCTCTGTCCTTGTACTCTCTATCTTCGTAAGTCTCTTTCTCTCTACTCGTCTCTCTCTTCGTCGGCGGCAGTGGGATGGTGGTGGTGGGGATGATGCGGTGGTGGGGATGGTGGTGGTGTGGTGGCGATAGTTCAGAGAGAGAGAGAGAGCAGAGTGGTGGTTATTGGGGTGTATTTTAGGGTATTATATATATAAAAATTAGTTATAATAAATCTAATATGACCAAAATACCCCTGAGGATAAAGACAAAATATTAGGATTTAAGTTGAGAATATGACCGAATTTGAAATCTGGACTAAAATGGCAACAAAATGCAAACCACAGGGACCCAGATTTAAAAAATTTGGATTTTGTGTCACACCCCGACCCGCAGCGGAAAAGGTGATCGGGGCATGATTGGGTTATCATCAAAGCTCATGACATTTATTTTAACGTTTCATATTCATTAATACAATTTAATGGAAATTTACAATCATAATTACATCAATGACCTAAACATTAATCTAAGCTTCTTTGTTTTCTTCTAAGGCATTTCCTATGTTTTTCTTGCTTCATCATGTTCACCTGTATCATGTGTAAAAGGGTTTTTGGATCAACAAAAAGTTGGCGAGTGAATCCTATGGAAAACATTTGAACAAGTTTATTTAATTGATTATGAAATAAAGTGCACAACCACACATGAGTAAAAATAGATGTAAACTTATTCATAAATCAATTTAATATTAAACAATACACACATGAACAATAATGGATTGGTTTTGAGGCACGCGTTGCTCAACTCGTCTACCACGAGGAACTGATGGGCCTAATGAATGAATTGCATAAACATGATAATATGAAAGACATAACTACAAACAATATAAACTCAATAATACACACATGAACAATAATGGATTGGTTTTGAGGCACGCGTTGCTCAACTCGTCTACCACGAGGAACTGATGGGCTTAATGAATGAATTTCATATAAGTTGACAAAATGAAATACATAATTACAACAATATAAACAATCTAAGTTTAGATCACGATATGGTATGGCACAAGTTTAAATAAACGAGTTAATTATTTGGACACATGACACACCCCAAAACGTGTAATTAAAAAGGGGGAGTTGTAAGATTCACTCACAGTGGGTGCGTTCTGTTGATGATGTTGAATGCACGCGAAGTGGTTTTAACCACGAGTGAAATTAACCTAGATAAATAGCATTATGGTTCGGTAAGTATACGGATTTTATTAATCCATTTTAGTAGGATTGTTGGGTGTATTTTTGTGAGTTTAAGGCTATTTTCTAACCTTAAAAATGTTATTTTTAAGTATTTTTAATTGATTTTTAATTAAAATAAATAAATAAAAATAATAAAAAAATTTGACTTTTTTGACCGTTGACCCTGACTGTTTGACCGTTCGTGATGCGTGTATATGTGCGCTGAGTGAGGCTCGAAACCGAGACCTCCCGTACGCGTGCACGCAGCTCTACCAACTCAGCTACGTGTCTAACCCGAAAATATTTCTGTTTTTAATTTATATTATACATTCATTAGATTAAACAGAAAATCCTTATTTTTAAAAACGATTTTAATCCAAAGAATCGGTGCGCTCCACAGGTCTCGAACCCGGGACCTGTGGCTTATGCTAACACACAGTCCACCGCTGGACTGTGTGTCCAACTTGTTAACTAAACTGATTTTTATTATTCTTAAATACAAGCTAAGTATTTTCATTTCTGACTTAAATAAAAAGTTTAATAATTATCCGGGTCGATGCAGAAAACCGGACTCGAACTCGTGTCCTGTGATTAAACATACACACAGTCCACCACTGGACTGTGTGTCTAACTTGGTTATTATTCCGGTTATTAATAAACTTAACATGTAACAGTGGTGACCGGTTCGGTTAACAAAAAAAAAAGCATTTTTATTAAGGCAGCATGCGTGGGACAAGATTCGAACTCGAGACGTTAGTGTGTTTAATGTGCACACAGTCCACCGCTGGACTGTGTGTCTAACCCGAGTAATAACTTGATTTTAATTATACTTATATGTTACCGAACTTCGTCTTCTTCGTCAGTTTTAACCAGAAACGGAAATCCGACTGGTTCAATGTTTTAATCGTTTTCGTTAGCGTTTTTCAGTTAATTACAGATGAGATATGTAAAAAAGAAGGAAAGATTTAAGCGTGAGGTATACCGACTGGATTCCTCTGTTTCTCCGGCGACAGCAACAAATTCCGGCGTCGTGTGTCTTGCAGCAGCGAGTCTTCAGAAAGTTTTGAAAAGGATGTGGGTGACTTCGGTATAAGCTCAGGGGGTTTAGTAAGGCTTAGAAGTGGAGGGTTCGGTTTTCCGGCGATGAGCAGAAGATTTCCGGCGAGTGAGTTTTCGCCGAGAAAGGGTGCAGTTTTGAGCGAAAAAGTTTGCAGAGGTTCGAGGGGGTATTTATAAGGCAAGGTACGATGAATTGGT